>JAYESA010000002.1:8979355-9406855 GCA_036927795.1 Iris macrosiphon | reverse complement strand
GAGATTACAAGTCGCTCAAGCACTCTTTCTCTGAAATATAACGGCGTGCCAAGTGGCTACATTTGTGGAATGATGTATAGGCGATGTTCCAATATTATGTCTTGTATATGTGCTTCAGTTCCGGACGCAGCGTTCCAAGGCTTCCGAGTTGAACTCCATGCCTTAGCACGCACGAAAGAGGCATCCGCACCGAACGAGGTTCTCCCACACCCTGCAAGCAATCTGGTGGGTTATTAGTACATGAATGCACTGGTGGGGAGGCTACTCGCCCGCTCGACAAATCCAAACACTTAATATAGGTTCTGTGCACCAACTATTATGTTGTCTTTCTAGTTGTGCCTTAGGATCAATTTCTTGGCAATATTGAATAGCCTAACTCGTGTGGCAGTGCGCCGTGCGATACAAGAGGAAACACGGCGAGACTTACCAACTTACTATTTATCCTTCCCTGTCAAAGGCAAACCAAGTTAATTCAAGCACAAACATGTATAAGCATTCAGGGGGCATAGCATATACAAACACAAGTGTTTCAGTACGAGATCACGTTTTGGGTGCACGGGTTACTCTGATTTCTCAGGTGGTTTGCAAAAGATGTTCAAGTACTCTTTATGCACAAGTGTTGTTATACCATGATCGTTCAGGTGTTCAGTTATTTTTGATGCTATGCAATGACTCGCACGCGGATAGCCGCTAAGCGAGGATGACTTATCTATATGAACATGAGGTCACTGGCACGATGCCATAATGGACTGTCTAGTATCAGTACGAAATGTCGTGCGACGCATAGTTCAGGACGTCACAAGGCATTCCGTCCTATAGCAGGCGACTATCAGGAGTTCCGTCCGGATCAGATCGGTGCCAGTGTCCCAGCAACCGTCCGTGGAACTAAACCTTGTTACCAAGTTGTCCTATGACCATGCAAGTCTCTACTCATCAGGTTTCTGGTCAGGTACAGGAACAAGTTTGAGGCAGGATATATATATATGGAACAAGTTATATGGAACAAGTTCAAGTCAGGATATATATATATATATATGTAACTTGTTGAGGCAGGATCAGGATTACTCTCAATGTTGAGTATCGACTCCAACGAGCCATTTTATTCAGTACAGGACAATATTGCTCCATGAGCTGGGATTCTTGGATCACAGAATTGGTGCAAGTTCCCTGGTTCGGGAATTGCCTTAGCGACCTAACGATCCCGGATACATTCAGGTTTATTCATGCGCGGAACAACTATCAGGTAGTCTTCCGAGGAGAACCTAAATGAATGCATGACATACATAATATTTCACGGTCTTGGCATAGTTATGCAGCAAGCATTAAAACTAGGCAATATATAAAAGCAGGCAAGCATGCACTTGTATAACTTAAGCATTCAAGTTCGCTCGGGCCCGAAGGTAAGCCGAGGAGTAAAACCGTAAAGGGACTTCCCGAGCGACATGATCTAGGGTCGTGCAGTGTAGGGAGTGAACAATGCACTACTGAATTTATATATATATCATTCTACTCAAGGCATAGCAGGTCCAGTTGCACAAGGCAAAGGTAGCATGCGAGGGTCTGAATATATAAGCAATATTTTATTTCCATGTTCTAGCACAAGCAATACAAGTTGGGATTATTCCCTTATCTAGGTGCATTGTATTCTTATTAGCATGCAGGGGTGATTCACCTAGCGACTAGCATGTATCATTCCGTATTTTAAGTGTGCTGGCTAAGCAAAGCCAAGTTCACCGTTGCCACCCACCTTAGTGATGATCCGCCTCGGTCGAGTGATACTGCGAGCGAGCCTCTGAAAGCCTAAGCCGTACTCTTGTAGGGACCAAGTCTGGAAATTCTTTGCCTCAAACGAGTATTCTCGCCTGAGCAAAGTGGATTGGAACTGTCACGCCCCAGTCCCAAAATGTCAGGAACTAGGCCACGTGTCACTGGCCAGCTGACACGTCACTAAGGGCTTAATCCAATTTAATGGACCCAAAGGAACGTGCTACGCTGTCCTAAAATACTACAAGTATAAACATGTAAATCTATCTCATCCACAATGAAATGTCAGAGAAATAAGTGCTGGATGTATATAAAAACTGAGTCTGATAAAGTACACAACTGGTGGGTACAAGCCCACTACAAAACTAATAATAACACAAAAAAATCAGATAGACTAAGTAGTGTCTATCTGAGGAAAATATCTCCATCTCCAGATGGCAAGCCTCTAGGGTCAGGCATACTCTGAGGGTGTCTCCTATAGCTCCTCCTTGGTAGCACATCTAGCCTCCTGATCAGGGCCGTATACAGTGGGGTAGAAAGCCTCGTCCAGATCTGGCAGGGAACCAGGTCCTCAGTGGGACGTAACAAGATACAGAAAAATGACATGCCATGTAATGTAAATACTGAATAAATAAATAAATAAATACATGGTGCTAACCATCTAGGTGAAAATACAAGTAAAGACCTCGTAGTACGCATGGGAATGTGTCGTCTAGACATATGCTGACGTAATTCACCAATCGTGGTGACTGGCTAGTATATGTGTCATATGCCCCCTGACTCAAGGGCACTCTGCAATCGACCATCATGGTACGAAGGTATAAAACATTTAAGGAGGGGGTGTCCCATACGTCTACCAGTTATCTTTCCCATCCCAATGTACTAAATGTCAAGTCCTACTTTTATTTATGCTAATCCGTGATGCGGGACACACGTACTGGTAGCTAATCAAATACGTAGCTCGCATCCCAATATGTCTTACAACCTTGTTGCGTGTTCCCGTGATAGGGTCTAGGAGAATATCAGGATATCCTCACAGTTGTTGGTGAGTCTATAAAACTAAGTTAATTATACTAAATTGCCAACATATCAGTTGACTGTACCTGGGGAAGTCTCAGGTACTCATAGTTATATGAAATTCAGAAACAAGAGCCTATAACAATATTGAATTTAAACAGTAAACTTGGCAAGGTATACTTGCCTACTCCCTGATAGTATTGGAAACCTGTTCTCAGAGTCAAGTTTGAGGGTGCTGGTGGCAGGGGGTCACTGGCTGTGCTGGAGTTGGGTTCTGTTAAGACATACAGGGTTCGTGAATATCATGGTATAATGACAATATATTTATATAATATATAGGATACACATATAGATTATATATATACTTATATAGTATATATAGTAGTATATATATATATATATATATAGCATATATATATAATAGAGAAAAGAAAAAGTGCAGGTAATGTAAATATATATATATATACATGCTGTATTATTCAGCACTGTATAAATATTAACAAGGTATATCCACTGATATATATATAATAATATAATATTTATCAGGGTGTATCCACTGATATATATAATAATATAACATTATCAGGGTATATCCACTGATATATATAATAAAATAAAATGACAGGGTAGAATGTAAAAAAATATATATATCTGTGTACTGTATTTATACAGTACTATATAATATATTATATATAGATAGATAATAAATGAAATGACAGTGCAGGAAAAATAAATTTACATATATATTATAGGCTGTATTATCCAGCTCAATATTTATTAATAATAATATAATTAATACATAGCTTATATATAACATATAAATAATATGTTATATAATATTATGTACATATAGTATACATATCATATATAACTATATATATATATATATATACATATATATATATATATATATATATATATATATATATATATATATATATATATATATATATATATAAAACAGAATAAAAATGTATATATATATATTAATAATTATTACATAATAATATATAACATATAAATAATATGTTATATATAACTATATACATATAAATATACATATATATATGTATATATACTTATATATACATTATATATAATAAATATATATTTATATAGTATACATATACTGTACATATATATATAATAAATATATATTTATATAGTATATATATACTATATTTATACAGTATATAATTAATATAACATTATATATTAATATATATATATATATAACATATATATATATAAGTATATGTGTACATATATATATACATATATACATACATATATAAATTTCTAGGTATTTACGTATTTAGTATGTACTTATACCTGACAGGTAGTCGGAGGGGGCCCACGGCTTGTCGCCGGCGGGAGGACGGCGGCGGAGGCGGTCGGAGGTGGCCGGAGGAGCAGTAACAGCAGCAGTGGCTGCTAGTAGCAGCAGCTGCTTGCGGGGGCTGCCGGCGGCGGAGCAGTGGCGGAGGCGGCGGTGCAGGGTGAGGGATCGAAGGAGGGGAGGGTGGCGGTCAGGTTGGTGGTGGTGGCGGCGGTCCATGACGGCGGTGGTGGTGGCTGGAGGCGGTCGGAGAGGGGGTGACAGTAGCTAGGGTTAGGGAGTGGGAGCTGCTGCGGGGGCTGCCGGCGGCGGAAGAGGCGTCGTGGGGCGGTGAGGGGGTGGTGGTTGGAGAGGGGGGGTCGGGGCGAGTCGAGTGGTGGGGTTGGTGGCGGTGCACGGTGGCCGAAGGCGGTGGTGGGAGTGGTTCGGGTGGTGGTGGCTGTGGGTGATGGTGTTGGAGGAGGTGGCTTGCGGGGGCTCTAGGCGGCGGAGGAGATGGCCGGAGGGGGTGGCAGTGGTCGGAGGGAAGGGGAGGGATGTGGCGAGGGCTTCGCCGGAGATTGGGTCGGAGGCAGTGGCCGGTGGTGGCTGTGAGGAGTCCGGGAATGGGGGGGTCGGGTTTAAATAGGGTTTTGGGGAGTGGCAAAGTGGTAAATAGATGGAAGTTTTAGGGTATTTAGGTAATTTTGATTTTTGGGATATTTTTAACAGATTTTTTTGGATTTTTAAGTGGGTCCCATGTCACCTATTCCCTATCCAATGAGGTTATGCCACCTCACATGCATTTTTGCATAAAAACACTTAAACTTTCACAATTTGCAAATAGGTCCCAAAGTTGGTATTTTGTGTAATTTCGCAATTTGCTGATTTAAAATACTGATTCCTCGCAATACTGAATTGGTAAAAAAATGAGGGAAACAGCTGGGGAAATATTTTGGGAAGTGTGGGGGTGAGCCTGGGCAGAGTCAGGGTCTGATTCTGGGTGATACAGATCCTCGTATTTATTAATTAATAAATACTGCGCACGGTGTTTACTAATTATTTAGAGGCAGTTAGGGTCATAATTTTTCTACGGTGTCAATACACTAATTGTAGTATAATTAGAGTAGAATATTATCGTATTTTTGTTTGGGCAAAACAGGTGCCTACTGGTCCTCAAATCCCTAGGGTACAGAGATGGTAAATAGCAGGAAATTAATTAGGTAATAAATACGTACGTCTGTAACGATATTTGTACGACTAAAACGAAGCACCAAATAAGGTATCTGGGAGTTGCACAAAATACAGAAAAAGTAGTCTATCATGTCTAGGGCAGGTATGCGAACTTTGTTTAGGGTTAACAGCTAGTGTAATGCCCTAATTAATTGTGTAATGAACAGGTACATAATCAATAGAATATATAATAAATAAATTTTAAAAAAATGCAATAATTCTAATTAGTCAAAACTAATCCTATTTTAATGAAATCTGGTCGAGGGAGTTTACAATCTACCCTCCTTAGAATATTTCGTCCTCGAAATAAAAATAAACATATAATGAGAATGAAAGATTGATTTAGGACATAAAATGATTACTGAAGATTGAGTTTGAAATATTTGGACATACCCTAGTCTGGAAATAGCTGGGGACAACGCTGTCGAATATCCTCTTCTCGTTCCCAGGTGGATTCACCTGGTGCATGATGTCTCCATGCAACACGAACCAGAGGAATAGTCTGGCCTCGCTTTGGTCCAAGATCTCTACAGGCTCCTCCTGGTATGATAAGCTCGGCCCGATGGTGATCTCTGAATAGTCCAGCACATGACTCAGATCTGGAATGTACCTCCTTAGCTGAGATACATGAAAGACGTTATGTACTCCTTCCAAGGTCTGGGGTAGAGCTAGCCTGTAAGCAACTTCTCCGACGCGATCTAGCACATCGAAGGGTCCAATGTACCTTGGACTCAGCTTTCCTCTTCCTCCAAATCTGATAGTTCCTCTGGTGGGTGAGATCTTCAAGAACACATGCTCTCCCACTTGGAACTCTAGAGGTCGTCGGTGAATGTTGGCCCAGTGCTTCTGTCTGTCTTGTGCAGCCCGTAGGTGTCCCTGGATCTTCTTTACTTTCTCCACCGTACGAATAATCAATTTTGGCCCCAAGATCTGTCTCTCGCCAACATCGCTCCAGCATACTGGGGAACGACATTTCCTTCCATACAAAGCTTCAAAGGGAGCCATTTGAATGCTCGCTTGATAGCTGTTGTTGTAGGAAAATTCTACCAGGTGTAGATGATCTTCCCATGATCCGCTGAAGTCAAGCATGCAGGCTCTCAGCATGTCTTCTAGGGTCTGGATGGTGCGCTCTGACTGGCCGTCTGTCTGCGGATGATACGAGGTGCTGAACTTGAGGCGGGTACCAAGACTTTCTTGCATACTTCGCCAAAAGTAAGATGTAAACCTCGTATCCCTGTCAGATATTATGCTGACTGGTACTCCGTGCAGACGCACTATCTCCTTCATATACATATCCGCCAAGACTTCTGTAGATTATCCGACTCTGAAAGGAAGGAAATGAGCAGCCTTGGTGAGTCTGTCTACAATCACCCATACAATATTACGACCACTAGGACTTCTTGGGAAGCCCGTAACAAAGTCCATCATAATGTGTTCCCATTTCCATTCGGGTATTGGGAGGGGTTGAAGTAGACCGGTAGATCTCTGATGCTCAGCCTTGACTTGCTGACACACCAGGCATTTAGCCACAAAGCGTGCTATCTCCCGCTTCATTCTATGCCACCAGTAATATTGTCGCAGATCTCTGTACATCTTTGTGCCTCCTGGATGTATAGAGTATGTTGAGCTATGAGCTTCTGACATCAGCTCATTACGAAGTTCTCCATTTGGAACATAAAGACGATTGCCACATCTTAGAGTCCCATCTTCGTGTATGCGACATCCTGTCTGAATTCCAGCCTCTGTTCTTTGACGAAGCCTCTGAAATCTTGCATCTGCTGGTAGAGCAGCTTTGATTCTTTCGACCAAGGTTGATTGCAGCTGGTAGTTTGATAATTGGCCGTCTAGTCCTGGCATAATGACCTTTATTCCCAACTTTTCTAGATCTCTCAGTAGACCTGGTTGGGTGATCATAAAGAATGCCGAGGGTCTTCTGCTTAGAGCATCAGCTACCACATTTGCCTTTCCAGGATGGTACTACAGATCGATCTCGAAATCCGTCATCACTTCAAGCCATCGTCTTTGTCTCAGGTTTAAGTCTTTCTGAGTGTAGACATATTTTAAACTCTTGTGATCGGTGAAAATCTCCACTCGTTCGCCGTATAGATAGTGTCTCCATAGCTTCAGGGCGAAGATGACTGCGGCAAGCTCTAGGTCGTGAGTGGGATAATTCTTCTCATGAGTCCTCAGCTGTCTTGAGACATAAGCTACAACCTTCCCATGTTGCATTAAAACACAACCAAATCCTTTTCCGGATGCATCGCTATAGATTACGAAACCTCCGGATCCAGATGGTATAGTCAAGATGGGGGCAGTAGTCAGACGCTTTTTCAACTCATCAAAAGCTTTCTGACATTCTTCAGTCCATATGAACTCCTGCTCCTTGCGGGTAAGACGGGTAATCGGCTCCGCGATTCTTACAAAGTTTTCTACGAACCTCCGGTAATATCCGGCAAGTCCTAGAAAGCTTCTCACCTCTGAGACGTTGGTCGGTGTTGGCCATGTCTCCACAGATGAAATCTTTGCTGGGTCCACCGAGATGCCTTCTCCTGTGATCACGTGTCCAAGAAAAGCAACACGATCAAGGAAAAACTCGCACTTGCTCATCTTAGCATAAAGGCTCTCTCGTCTCAGCGTCTCTAGCACTAGTCTCAAGTGCTCTTCATGCTCCTCGTGGCTCTTTGAATACACCAGAATGTCGTCGATGAAGACTACCACGAACTAGTCTAGATATTGGTGGAAGACTCTGTTCATCAGGTTCATAAATACGGCAGGTGCATTAGTTAGTCCAAACGGCATCACCAGAAACTCGTAATGACCATAACGAGTCCTGAATGCTGTCTTTGGAATATCTTCTCTCCGTACCTTGACCTGATGATAGCCTGATCTCAAGTCTATCTTCGAGAATACCACGGCTCCTGTTAGTTGATCGAACAGGTCATCAATTCTTGGCAAGGGGTACTTGTTTTTGATTGTCAGAGCGTTGAGGGCTCTGTAATCAATACACATTATATATGTCCCGTCCTTCTTTGGTACAAACATCACTGGTGCTCCCCAGGGTGATGCACTAGGACGAACAAATCCCTTGATCTGTAGTTCCTCCAGTTGAAGCTTCAGCTCGTCAAGCTCCTTCTTCGCCAGTCGGTACACATTGGAGGATACTGGTGCAGCTCCGGGTATCAGCTCAATAATGAACTCCACTTCTCTGTCAGGCGGTAGGCCTGGCAATTCTTCTGGGAATACATCTTCGAACTCTGCTATAATTGATGGGAGTGCTGTCTCCATCGCCATGTAAGCTCTAGGAGTCTGGCCTACTCCTTGCTCGATGGTGCCTCGTACGTATTCGAACTCCTGGTGATCTGGGGGTCTAAAGATAACACTTCCCTTTCGGTAGTCTAGGACAGCATTGTTCTGGCTTAGCCAGTCCATGCCTAAGACAACGTCGAAATTTGGCATTGGGAGTACCAAAAATCGCACTCTTAGTCCTCTACTAGAAATGACTACCGGGCATGTTTCAATAATGTTGGTAACTGGAACAATGCCTCCTCCGGTAAGTATCTTCCAACGCTTAGGCAGTGGGGAAGTGGATAGTTTGTGCATGGCTACGAAGCTACTAGATATGAAAGACAGTGTAGCCCCAGAATCGAATAATGCGGTTGCAGGTAATGATGCAACTAAAATGGTACCTGTGATGGTTTCTCCTTCTGGCTCTTCTGCAACTGCAGCTAAAGCAAAGGCCTGCCCGTGCCTTTGCCCTCCAGATTGTTGTCTGGCTTTGAACTGGGCCTCCTGTGTAGGCAAGGGTGCTCCTCTCTGATATCCCCCAGATGTTGAGGGTAGCATCTTCTGGGCTTGTGCTCCTGGCTTCTGCCCTTGCTGAGGTGCTGCATCTCTGCGTTGTGGGCAGTCTCTCGCCATATGCTGTTTAACTCCACAAAGCAGGCATAGTCCTAATTTCTTTCTGCAGTCATTAGCAAAATGCCCCTTCTTGCCACAAAAGTGACAAGTCGGAAGCTCCTTTTTCTGATAGGGCCCCGTTGTCTGCTGCGTCTGATACTGTGGACGACGGATAGGTCCTCCTGCTCCTTGCTGGTTTTTGGCCGGGAAGGTTGGATTAAAGCGTCTTGTTCCTCGGCCAATTGCTTCTTGCACCCTAGCTTCTGTAAGAACTTCCTCGTAGGAGATCCTCGACTGTGCCGTCGTATATCTCTGGAGCTCTAGGGTGAGGCCGCGGTAAAATCTCTTGGCCTTTTCCAGCTCGTTCGGTATCAGCATGGCACCGAATCGACTCAGTCGGCAGAATTCTGCATCGTAGGCATCGACGGACATGTTCCCTTGTTCCAGGTGCAGGAACTGGGAATATAGGGCATCTCGGACTGTTGCGGGGAAGTACTTGGCATTGAAGTGCTCCAAGAATTGTTCCCAAGTCTGATCTTTGCCGATGCTACGCTCTATAGATTCCCACAGTGATGGGCGTTGCCGAGAAGTTGGGCCCTCACGGCAGTCATCCATAGGTCGGGGGTGAGTTGTGAGCCTTCCAGAAGCATTTCTGTATTGGAGATCCAGTCTGAGATCTCCTCCGGGGTTTCGCTGCCTTTAAAGGTCCTCGGGCTCATCTGGTAGAAACCTCGGACTGTGCCCACTGGTTGGACAAGTGCTGGTGCCGGGGCAGTGGTTCTCTCTAAAGCCGTCATCAAGGTCTGTCTCAAGGCTTCAGTCTGTTGCCATTGAGTCTGCAACATAGCTTGGAGGAACTGGAACATTTGAGACTGTCCCTCAGGTTGTGGCATCAGAGCAGGAAGGGCTGGAGGTGGAGGCAAAGGTGTCTCCGCCTGCGGTGTTGGTGTTGTCTCCTGGCCAGAATTCTGGTGATTGTACAGGGTTCCTTGGACACTTGGTGAGGGGTTTGTGGCTTGGTCAGCCCCATCATTCGCAGGTTTCCCGGGTATGTCCATATTTATGAAGAAAATAGAATAATTAGAAAAAACACAAAGGAGATAATGAATGATAATCAAGCAGGATGCAAATAATAATTTTAAAAAAATATATTTAAGGATGGTGTCAGTATGGATGAGACCTAATATTCCTATCCTATTGCAGGCTTGCTGGGCATGTCATCATACCACTAGCAATGAAAACTAGACCTGCATGGGCCACCACTAAAACCATGTCACGCCCCAGTCCCAAAATGTCAGGAACTAGGCCACGTGTCACTGGCCAGCTGACACGTCACTAAGGGCTTAATCCAATTTAATGGACCCAAAGGAACGTGCTACGCTGTCCTAAAATACTACAAGTATAAACATGTAAATCTATCTCATCCATAATGAAATGTCAGGGAAATAAGTGCTGGATGTATATAAAAACTGAGTCTGATAAAGTACACAACTGGTGGGTACAAGCCCACTACAAAACTAATAATAACACAGAAAAATCAGATAGACTAAGTAGTGTCTATCTGAGGAAAATATCTCCATCTCCAGATGGCAAGCCTCTAGGGTCAGGCATACTATGAGGGTGTCTCCTCTAGCTCCTCCTCGGTAGCACATCTAGCCTCCTGATCAGGGCCGTATACAGTGGGGTAGAAAGCCTCGTCCAGATCTGGCAGGAAACCAGGTCCTTAGTGGGACGTAACAAGATACAGAAAAATGACATGCCATGTAATGTAAATATTGAATAAATAAATAAATAAATACAGGGTGCTAACCATCTAGGTGAAAATACAAGTAAAGACCTCGTAGTACGCATGGGAATGTGTCGGCTAGACATATGCTGACGTAATTCACCAATCGTGGTGACTGGCTAGTATATGTGTCATATGTCCCCTGACTCAAGGGCACTCTGCAATCGACCATCATGGTACGAAGGTATAAAACATTTAAGGAGGGGGTGTCCCATACGTCTACCAGTTATCTTTCCCATCCCAATGTACTAAATGTCAAGTCCTACTTTTATTTATGCTAATCCGTGATGCGGGACACACGTACTAGTAGCTAATCAAATACGTAGCTCGCATCCCAATATGTCTTACAACCTTGTTGCGTGTTCCCGTGATAGGGTCTAGGAGAATATCAGGATATCCTCACAGTTGTTGGTGAGTCTGTAAAACTAAGTTAATTATACTAAATTGCCAATATATCAGTTGACTGTACCTGGGGCAGTCTCAGGTACTCATAGTTATATGAAATTCAGAAACAAGAGCCTATAACAATATTGAATTTAAACAGTAAACTTGGCAAGGTATACTTGCCTACTCCCTGATAGTATTGGAAACATGTTCTCAGAGTCAAGTTTGAGGGTGCTGGTGGCAGGGGGTCACTGGCTGTGCTGGAGTTGGGTTCTATTAAGACATACAGGGTTCGTGAATATCATGGTATAATGACAATATATTTATATAATATATAGGATACACATATAGATTATATATATATATACTTATATAGTATATATAGTAGTATATATAGTAGTATATGTATATATAGCATATATATATAATAGAGAAAAGAAAAAGTGCAGGTAATGTAAATATATATATATATATATACAGGCTGTATTATTCAGCACTGTATAATATTAACAGGGTATATCCACTGATATATATATAATAATATAATATTTATCAGGGTGTATCCACTGATATATATAATAATATAACATTATCAGGGTATATCCACTGATATATATAATAAAATAAAATGACAGGGTAGAATGTAAAAATATATATATATATCTGTGTACTGTATTTATACAGTACTATATAATATATTATATATATATAGATAATAAATGAAATGACAGTGCAGGAAAAATAAATTTACATATATATTATAGGCTGTATTATCCAGCTCAATATTTATTAATAATAATATAATTAATACATAGCTTATATATAACATATAAATAATATGTTATATAATATTATGTACATATAGTATACATATCATATATAACTATATATATATAAATATATGTATACACATATTTATATATACTATATATATATATATATATATATATATATATATATATATATATATATATATATATATAACAGAATAAAAATGCATATATATATATATTAATAATTATTACATAATAATATATAACATATAAATAATATGTTATATATAACTATATACATATAAATATACATATATATGTATATATACTTATATATACATTATATATAATAAATATATATTTATATAGTATACATATACTGTACATATATATATAATAAATATATATTTATATAGTATATATATACTGTATTTATACAGTATATAATTAATATAACATTATATATTAATATATATATATATATAACATATATATATATATATATATATATATATATATATATATATAAGTATATGTGTACATATATATATACATATATACATACATATATAAATTTCTAGGTATTTACGTATTTAGTATGTACTTATACCTGACAGGTAGTCGGAGGGGGCCCACGGCTTGTCGCCGGCGGGAGGACGGCGGTCGGAGGTGGCCGGAGGAGCAGCAACAGCAGTAGTGGCTTCTAGTAGCAGCAGCAGCAGCTGCTTGCGGGGGCTGCCGGCGGCGGAGCAGTGGCGGAGGCGGCGGTGCAGGGTGAGGGATCGAAGGAGGGGAGGGTGGCGGTCAGGTTGGTGGTGGTGGTGGCGGTCCACGACGGCGGTGGTGGTGGCTGGAGGCGGTCGGAGAGGGGGTGGCAGTAGCTAGGGTTAGGGAGTGGGAGCTGCTGCGGGGGCTGCCGGCGGCGGGAGAGGCGTCGTGGGGCGGTGAGGGGGTGGTGGTTGGAGAGGGGGGGTCGGGGCGAGTCGAGTGGTGGGGTTGGTGGCGGTGCACGGTGGCCGGAGGCGGTGGTGGGAGTGGTTCGGGTGGTGGTGGCTGTGGGTGATGGTGTTGGAGGAGGTGGCTTGCGGGGGCTCTAGGCGGCGGAGGAGATGGCCGGAGGGGGTGGCAGTGGTCGGAGGGAAGGGGAGGGATGTGGCGAGGGCTTCGTCGGAGATTGGGTCGGAGGCGGTGGACGGTGGTGGCTGTGAGGAGTCCGGGAATGGGGGGGGGGTCGGGTTTAAATAGGGTTTTGGGGAGTGGCAAAGTGGTAAATAGATGGAAGTTTTAGGGTATTTAGGTAATTTTGATTTTTGGGATATTTTTAACAGATTTTTCTGGATTTTTAAGTGGGTCCCATGTCACCTATTCCCTATCCAATGAGGTTATGCCACCTCACATGCATTTTTGCATAAAAACACTTGAACTTTCACAATTTGCAAATGGGTCCCAAAGTTGGTATTTTGCGTAATTTCGCAATTTGCTAATTTAAAATACTGATTCCTCGCAATACTGAATTGGTAAAAAAAATGAGGGAAACAGCTGGGGAAATGTTTTGGGAAGTGTGGGGGTGAGCCTGGGCAGAGTCAGGGTCTGATTCTGGGTGATACAGATCCTCGTATTTATTAATTAATAAATACTGCGCACGGTGTTTACTAATTATTTAGAGGCAGTTAGGGTCATAATTTTTCTACGGTGTCAATACACTAATTGTAGTATAATTAGAGTAGAATATTATTGTATTTTTGTTTGGGCAAAACAGGTGCCTACTGGTCCTCAAATCCCTAGGGTACAGAGATGGTAAATAGCAGGAAATTAATTAGGTAATAAATACGTACGTCTGTAACGATATTTGTACGACTAAAACGAAGCACCAAATAAGGTATCTGGGAGTTGCACAAAATACAGAAAAAGTAGTCTATCATGTCTAGGGCAGGTATGCGAACTTTGTTTAGGGTTAACAGCTAGTGTAATGCCCTAATTAATTGTGTAATGAACAGGTGCACAATCAATAGAATATATAATAAATAAATTTAAAAAAAAATGCAATAATTCTAATTAGTCAAAACTAATCCTATTTTAATGAAATCTGGTCGAGGAAGTTTACAGGAACATTGCACTTTTGTCGTTTGAATCGGCAGTCCACTTGAGCGGAACGGGATATTACATTATCCACCACTCAGAAAAAGTCTCGTCCTCGAGACTTCCTGAGGGCAAGCCATACTATCGAATTTCCGAATCTAGCCTGAGCGTAGCTATCGGTACCACTAGATCCATTGGAACACAATCCCCTACTCGATGTTAAGCCGTGTTGCGTGTATACTGAGTCAGTCTTCATTGTGCCTTTAGCGTGGAACATGTTTCTTAACACGAGGTATATTTCAATCGATCTTGGATAGCGATTTAAGGTTGAGGCAAACTTATACAAGTCGTTATGCTTGTTCAGGAGGATATTCACTTGCACTAGCATTTGAGTTCATCATATCGCAAGTCTGGATCGTGCACATATTCGAAGCGTCCCTCAAACACATGCATGTCAACCAACTTAGCGATAGCGAAGTCTTAGCACTCGAGTTTCACATTTCTTAAGTCTTGGATCGTACACATGTTCAAGGCGTCCCTCAAACATATGCAGTCAACCAAACTTAGAGATAGTAAAATCGGACAAGCTACTTGCAAAAATCTCAAGGGTTCAATCCAATCCCATACCATTTCCATTCCAACTGAGTATTTGCACTACCGTTAAGCACGATCAATCTGATTCAACCGACTAGCGTCCATCCATTCGGGTCAACTTAGCATACGTTATCGTTCCCAAGTCTAACCCTAAGTCTTGTTATCCCAGTTGTGACACTTTATACAAGCAATATGGTAAAGTCGGTAGGACGGGTTTATTCACTCAGTACAGGGTCGTCTGCCTAATTACTAGATCAGCTCACAAGATTATAGGTACAAGTTCAAGCATACGATACATCGTGCAAAATTCGCCGCACGATGCTCGGCTCAATTCCTAGGGTCAAACCAATGTTCATTTTACGGGGTATTCTACCCAAGCTCGTTTTACTCAAATTTCTAAACATCGAGCACAGATTTTTTTCTATTCTCAATATCACGCTCGTTTGCACGGGGGACGAGTCCGTTCAATAATATCCACAACATCCAAGTTGCAGGACAAGCCTAGTGGTTTGCATAGTCTATCTCTCCAAATATGTTTTGATATAATCTATATCCATTTCAATTCTAGACCACCAAGCCAAGATTCGTCTCTAAACCTCTAGTTATAACTTTAAGTCGTTCAACAATATCCATGCGTCCGTCCACGAAACCATCAAGCATGATTTACTCCTGATTCTAGGCTAACTCATCCTAAAATACTTTTTGATTCACTGTATTTAAAGTTTTTGTATCCATCGAATCAAGTTCGTTCATGCCGTGATTGTAGTTCGTCTTGTAAAATCATTCGACTTTCCTTTTACCGTTCGGTAAATCCATATTCTACCTTTGGCATTCCTCAATAACCAAGTTCAAATATTCAAGCCCAAGTCCCTCAATTTCTGATACATTCCATATATCGAGTTCGTTCTTCCAAACTCCAAGTAAAATCCATTTGTCGCTTATATCAATCCTAGAAGCATAATATTTTCTTTGCTCGTATAGATCATGCTATCTTTCAATTATCGATACCAAGTCAAATTTATATTTCAAAGCCAAAATATCTATTCTCAGGTTAGCTTATTCGAGCGATAATTTATTCAAGTTTAATCCGTTTTGTTTCAATCCAAATCGCTCGCACGATTCTCAATTTCAAACAAGTTTTTCTTAGTCAGGATATCGATTTTTCATTTCCATGAATTTCTATTTGATATAAGCCTTATGGTTAGTTCATGCACATTCCCAAATCGTTCAGTTTAACTATCGTACGAGTTATGGATCCGTTTGGACATTTCTAAGTGATCCATCCACCACTCAAAATCGAGTCGTTCCATCAAATCCACAATCGATGCCCGTATTATCGTTAACTTATTCACCATCTCGTTCCTCAAATTTTAGCACGATACTCAGGTTTTGCCTGAATAAAATCTAGTCTCACATACATATTCTAGATGGATAACCGTCCGAGCAACTATATTCGATTTGTGTCTTCCAACACGAAATATTGTTCGAGCTATTTTCGAAATTCAAGCATGATTCTTAATACTCGCCTTAGCGATAAATTCGGTAAAGTTCTATCGATTGCGGTTCTAAGTCTGACTTGCCTTATTTTTGAACGGTATCCAAATCTCGTTTATACTGGCTTGCACCAAGGGTCTTGGTGCGCAATACTGAACACAACTTAGCCGAAAGTCTGTGTGCATAGCAACCGGTCAGGCGATATTCGATTCCGAGCTAACCAATTGGGTAAGCATGTACAGGCATATGGTTCGCACATATCATGTAAATCTTAGCATGAGTCTATTCCACAAAGGGTCTAGCACAGGTCGGCACAAAGGCCTTTCGATCACAATGTCGTACAAGGAATCATATTATTTCACATGCAACTTTTTGAAAGTATTTGACTTATTGTTTGGAACATCCCACTGAGGCGTTGAGAGAGTGTGTGCACATAACCCACGAAAGAGCTTTCGAAACAAAGATATTCGAAATGAAGTCCAAAGGCGTATAAGCCAGGCTCTGATACCAATCTGTCACGCCCCGATCTCCCGCAGGCTAATCGGCCATTCCCGCTAGGCGGGAATCACCCTCGCCAGCGCTCCCGCGGAACGATCGCTTGACCCATCCGGGCGTGATGCCGCACGAGCGTGATCCACGCCCATGCAAGGCCATGGTTCATTGGCTGGCGGCAAGAGTTCTAAGCCACAGAGTCGCACAGATTGTCCGAGTGCAGCGGAGTCATGAACGCATAGGCGATCGGTAACAGGTTCTCTGAGTTGACAAATATAGCGGAAGCATTAAAACACAAGTTGAAGTAAAGCAAGCTCTTTATTGATATAAACAAGTGTTACAGGCGGCGTATAGCCGAGATTACAAGTCGCTCAAGCCGCTCTCTCTGAAACAGTAAAAGCGTGCCAAGTGGCTACAATTGTGGAATGATTGTACAGGCGATGATCAGGCGATGTTCCAACATTATGTCTTGTATATGTGCTTCAGTTCCGGACGCACCGTTGCTTCGGAGTGATCTCCACGCCTTAGCACGCACGTTGGAGGCATCCGCACCGAACGAGGTTATCCCGCACCCTGCATACAAACTGGTGGATTATCAGTACATTGAATGCACTGGTGGGAAGCTACTCGCCCGCTCGGCAAATCCAAACACGTAATACAGGTTCCGTGCACAACTATTAAATTGCCTTTCTAGTTGCCTTAGGATCAGTTTCATGCAAATATTGAATAGCCTAGTTCGTGTGGCAGTGCGACATGAGAGGAAACACGGCGAGACTTACCCTTTGGCCTTCCCTGTCCAAGGCAAACATTGTTAATTCAAGCACGGGCAAGTATAAGCATTCAGGAGCATAGCATATGCAACATGCAAACACGAGAGTCATTGAACGGGACAATAGTTGGTGTGCTCAATTGTTCTTTGACGCGATACAATGACTCGCATGCGGATAGCCGCTAAGCGAGGATGACTTATCTATATGAACATGAGTCGCTGGTAGAGCCATAAAGGACTAATCCCAAACGAGAATGGAACGCAACGAGAGCACACGATGCGCTACGAACCATTTCGCCCGTACATGATGGATTGCACATGTAGTCCAAGGCCAAGATGGAATGCAACCAAGTACACGATATGTTGCAAACCATCTCGCCAGCACACGATAGACTACACATGATGTGGTCCTAGGCCAAGTGGAATGCAACCAAGTACACGATATGCTGCAAACCACTCGCCTGCACACGATGGACCACACTTGAAGTTCCATCCGGATCGGAGCGGCCCCAGTGCCCCGGTGACCGTCCGTGGAACTATGCCTCATTTCCGAGTTGTCCGCGACATACAAGTCAGGGTTAAACCAATCTCAGGCAACACGATTTATTTCACCAATCTCAGGCAACACGATTTATTTGACCAATCTCAGGCAACACGGTTTATTTGACCAATCTCAGGCAACACGATTACACGATTATTTGACCAATTTCAGGCAACACGATTACACGATATACTTGATGCATTCCCCTGGTTCGGGGCTGCCTTGGGTGACCTAACGGTCCCGGATACTTGTAGGTTCATTCAGGCACGGAACGACTACGTAGTAATCTTCCGGGGTTTGGATGAAAACATGGCAACATTATAAGCAGACAAGCATGCGTTTCTAAGAAACATAAGTAAACACGTTTGCTCGGACCCGAAGGTAAGCCGAGAGATGAAGTCGTTAGGGACTTAGCATGCGAGGATCTGAACATAAGCAGTATTTCAATTTCCATGTTCTAGCATAAGCAATATAAGTTGGGATTATTCCCTTAGCTAGGTGCGTTGGATTCTTATTAGCATGTAGGGGGTGATTCACCTAGCGACTAGTATAAATATTCCAGATTTTATGTGTGCTGGCTAAGCAAAGACAAGTTCACCGTAGCCACCCACCTTAGCGATGATTCGCCTCGGTAGAGCGATACGTCAAGCGAGCCTCTGAAAGTCCAAGCCGGATTCCTGTAGGGGCAAGTCTGGATATCCTTTGCTTCTCCTTTGAGGCAAAGCGGGTCGGGACAGTTGCACTATTGCCGTTTGAGACGGCAGTCCGCTTGAGCGGAACGGGGTGTTACATCCTACCCAACTCAAAAAAAGTCTCGTCCTCGAGACTTACTGAGGACAAGCAGTAATCTAGGGTTGAGGCAATCCTAGTGAAAGTCATTATACTTGTTCATTTGGATATTCACTTGCACAAGCTTCGAAATCAGCATATCGCTTAGACTGGATCATGCGCACTTTCGAAGGGCCCCTCTAGCGTGAACACGTCAACCAGCTCAGTGATAGCGAAGTCTCAGCACTCGAGTTTCACCTTTTCCTAAGTCTTGGATGGTGCACTAGTTCAAGGCGTCCCTCGAATAGATGCATTCAACCAAACTTAGAGTTAGTAAAAATCGGACAAGCTACTAGCGATACTCTCAAGGGTTCACACAGGTTGGCACAAAGGCCACTCGCAGCATACAACCAGACAAGCAATCATATCATTCAAAACGCTTTTTGAAAGGATTTAGACTTATTGTTGGAACATCCCATCGAGGCATTGAGAGAGATCGTGCACATAACCCACGAACGAGCTTTCGAAACAGAGATATCGAATCGAAGTCCAAAGGCGTAGAAGCCAGGCTCTGATACCAATATGTCACGCCCCGATCTCCCGCAGGCTAATCGGCCATTCCCGCTAGGCGGGAATCACCCTCTCCAGCGCTCCCGCGGAACGATCGCTTGACCCATCCGGGCGTGATGCCGCACGAGCGTGATCCACGCCCGTGCAAGGCCATGGTTCATTGGCTGGCGGCAAGAGTTCTAAGCCACAGAGTCGCACAGATTGTCCGAGTGCAGCGGAGTCATGAACGCATAGGCGATCGGTAACAGGTTCTCTGAGTTGACAAATATAGCGGAAGCATTGAAACACAAGTTGAAGTAAAGCAAGCTCTTTATTGATATAAACAAGTGTTATAGGCGGCGTATAGCCGAGATTACAAGTCGCTCAAGCCTCTCTCTCTGAAACAGTAAAAGCGTGCCAAGTGGCTACAATTGTGGAATGATTGTACAGGCGATGATCAGGCGATGCTCCAACATTATGTCTTGTATATGTGCTTCAGTTCCGGACGCACCGTTGTTTCGGAGTGATCTCCACGCCTTAGCACGCACGTTGGAGTCATCCGCATCGAACGAGGTTATCCCGCACCCTGCATACAAACTGGTGGATTATCAGTACATTGAATGCACTGGTGGAAAGCTACTCGCCCACTCGGCAAATCCAAACACGTAATACAGGTTCCGTGCACAACTATTAAATTGCCTTTCTAGTTGCCTTAGGATCAGTTTCATGCAAATATTGAATAGCCTAGCTCGTGTGGCAGTACGCCGTGCGACATGAGAGGAAACACGGCGAGACTTACCCTTTGGCCTTCTCAGTCCAAGGCAAACATTGTTAATTCAAGCACGGGCAAGTATAAGCATTCAGGAGCATAGCATATGCAACATGCAAACACGAGAGTCATTGAACGGGACAATAGTTGGTGTGCTCAATTGTTCTTTGACGCGATGTAATGACTCGCACGCGGATAGCCGCTAAGCGAGGATGACTTATCTATATGAACATGAGTCACTGGCAGAGCCATAAAGGACTAATCCCAGACGAGAATGGAACGCAACGAGAGCACACGATGCGCTACGAACCATTTCGCCCGTACACGATGGATTGCACATGTAGTCCAAGGCCAAGATGGAATGCAACCAAGTACACGATATGTTGCAAACCATCTCGCCAGCACACGATAGACTACACATGATGTGGTCCTAGGCCAAGTGGAATGCAACCAAGTACACGATATGCTGCAAACCACTCGCCTGCACACGATGGACCACACTTGAAGTTCCATCCGGATCGGAGCGGCCCCAGTGCCCCGGTGACCGTCCGTGGAACTATGCCTCGTTTCCGAGTTGTCCGCGACATGCAAGTCAGGGTTAAACCAATCTCAGGCAACACGATTTATTTTACCAATCTCAGGCAACACGATTTATTTGACCAATCTCAGGCAACACGATTTATTTGACCAATCTCAGGCAACACGATTACACGATTATTTGACCAATTTTAGGCAACACGATTACACGATATACTTGATGCATTCCCCTGGTTCGGGGCTGCCTTGGGTGACCTAACGGTCCCGGATACTTGTAGGTTCATTCAGGCACGGAACGACTACGTAGTAGTCTTCCGGGGTTTGGATGAAAACATGGCAACATTATAAGCAGACAAGCATGCGTTTCTAAGGAACATAAGTAAACACGTTTGCTCGGACCCGATGGTAAGCCGAGAGATGAAGCCGTTGGGGACTTAGCATGCGAGGGTCTGAACATAAGCAGTATTTCAATTTCCATGTTCTATCATAAGCAATATAAGTTGGGATTATTCCCTTAGCTAGGTGCGTTGGATTCTTATTAGCATGCAGGGGGTGATTCACCTAGCGACTAGCATAAATATTCCAAATTTTATGTGTGCTGGCTAAGCAAAGACAAGTTCACCGTAGCCACCCACCTTAGCGATGATTCACCTTGGTAGAGCGATAGGTCAAGCGAGCCTCTGAAAGTCCAAGCCGGATTCCTGTAGGGGCAAGTCTGGATATCCTTTGCTTCTCCTTTGAGGCAAAGCGGGTCGGGACAGTTGCACTATTGCCGTTTGAGACGGCAGTCCGCTTGAGAGGAACGGGGTGTTACATCCTACCCAACTCAAAAAAAGTCTCGTCCTCGAGACTTACTGAGGACAAGCAGTAATCTAGGGTTGAGGCAATGCTAGACAAGTCGTTGTACTTGTTCATTTGGATATTCACTTGCACAAGCTTCGAAATCAGCATATCGCTTAGACTGGATCGTGCGCACTTTCGAAGGGCCCCTCTAGCGTGAACACGTCAACCAGCTCAGTGATAGCGAAGTCTCAGCACTCGAGTTTTACCTTTTCCTAAGTCTTGGATGGTGCACTAGTTCAAGGCGTCCCTCGAATAGATGCATTCAACCAAACTTAGAGTTAGTAAAAATCGGACAAGCTACTAGCGATACTCTCAAGGGTTCACACAGGTTGGCACAAAGGCCACTCGCAGCATACAACCAGATAAGCAATCATATCATTCAAAACGCATTTTGAAAGTATTTAGACTTATTGTTGGAACATCCCATCGAGGCATTGAGAGAGATCGTGCACATAACCCACGAACGAGCTTTCAAAACAGAGATATCGAATCGAAGTCCAAAGGCGTAGAAGCCAGGCTCTGATACCAATATGTCACGCCCCGATCTCCCGCAGGCTAATCGGTCATTCCCGCTAGGCGGGAATCACCCTCGTCAGCGCTCCCGCGGAACGATCGCTTGACCCATCCGGGCGTGATGCCGCACGAGCGTGATCCACGCCCATGCAAGGCCATGGTTCATTGGCTGGCGACAAGAGTTCTAAGCCACAGAGTCGCACAGATTGTCCGAGTGCAGCGGAGTCATGAACGCATAGGCGATCGGTAACAGGTTCTCTGAGTTGACAAATATAGCGGAAGCATTGAAACACAAGTTGAAGTAAAGCAAGCTCTTTATTGATATAAACAAGTGTTACAGGCGGCGTATAGCCGAGATTACAAGTCGCTCAAGCCTCTCTCTCTGAAACAGTAAAAGCGTGCCAAGTGGCTACAATTGTGGAATGATTGTACAGGCGATGATCAGGCGATGTTCCAATATTATGTCTTGTATATGTGCTTCAGTTCCGGACGCACCGTTGCTTCGGAGTGATCTCCACGCCTTAGCACGCACGTTGGAGTCATCCGCATCGAACGAGGTTATCCCGCACCCTGCATACAAACTGGTGGATTATCAGTACATTGAATGCACTGGTGGGAAGCTACTCGCCCACTCGGCAAATCCAAACACGTAATACAGGTTCCGTGCACAACTATTAAATTGCCTTTCTAGTTGCCTTAGGATCAGTTTTATGCAAATATTGAATAGCCTAGTTCGTGTGGCAGTGCGCCGTACGACATGAGAGGAAACACGGCGAGACTTACCCTTTGGCCTTCCCTGTCCAAGGCAAACATTGTTAATTCAAGCACGGGCAAGTATAAGCATTCAGGAGCATAGCATATGCAACATGCAAACACGAGAGTCATTGAACGGGACAATAGTTGGTGTGCTCAGTTGTTCTTTGACGCGATGCAATGACTCGCACGCGGATAGCCGCTAAGCGAGGATGACTTATCTATATGAACATGAGTCGCTGGCAGAGCCATAAAGGACTAATCCCAGACGAGAATGGAACGCAACGAGAGCACACGATGCGCTATGAACCATTTCGCCCGTACACGATGGATTGCACATGTAGTCCAAGGCCAAGATGGAATGCAACCAAGTACACGATATGTTGTAAACCATCTCGCCAGCACACGATAGACTACACATGATGTGGTCCTAGGCCAAGTGGAATGCAACCAAGTACACGATATGCTGCAAACCACTCGCCTGCACACGATGGACCACACTTGAAGTTCCATCCGGATCGGAGCGGCCCCAGTGCCCCGGTGACCGTCCGTGGAACTATGCCTTGTTTTCGAGTTGTCCGCGACATGCAAGTCAGGGTTAAACCAATCTCAGGCAACACGATTTATTTCACCAATCTCAGGCAACACAATTTATTTGACCAATCTCAGGCAACACGATTTATTTGACCAATCTCAGGCAACACGATTACACGATTATTTGACCAATTTCAGGCAACACGATTACACGATATACTTGATGCATTCCCCTGGTTCGGGGCTGCCTTGGGTGACCTAACGGTCCCGAATACTTGTAGGTTCATTCAGGCACGGAACGACTACGTAGTAGTCTTCCGGGGTTTGGATGAAAATATGGCAACATTATAAGCAGACAAGCATGCGTTTCTAAGGAACATAAGTAAACACGTTTGCTCAGACCCGAAGGTAAGCCGAGAGATGAAGCCGTTGGAGACTTAGCATGCGAGGGTCTGAACATAAGCAGTATTTCAATTTCCATGTTCTAGCATAAGCAATATAAGTTGGGATTATTTCCTTAGCTAGGTGCGTTGGATTCTTATTAGCATGCAGGGGGTGATTCACCTAGCGACTAGCATAAATATTCCAGATTTTATGTGTGCTGGCTAAGCAAAGACAAGTTTACCGTAGCCACCCACCTTAGCGATGATTCGCCTCGGTAGGGCGATACGTCAAGCGAGCCTCTGAAAGTCCAAGCCGGATTCCTGTAGGGGCAAGTCTGGATATCTTTTGCTTCTCCTTTGAGGCAAAGCGGGTCGGGACAGTTGCACTATTGCCGTTTGAGACGGCAGTCCGCTTAAGCGGAACGGGGTGTTACATAACACAAGTAGAAGTAAAGCAACTCTTTTATTCATATTGACACAAGTGTTACAGGCGGCGTATAGCCGAGATTACAAGTCGCTCAAGCACTCTCTCTCTGAAACATAAAGGCGTGCCAAGTGGCTACATTTGTGGAATGATGTATAGGCGATGTTCCAACATTATATCTTGTATATGTGCTTCAGTTCTGGACGCAGCGTTCCAAGGCTTCCGAGTTGAACTCCACGCCTTAGCACGCACGAAGGAGGCATCCGTACCGAACGAGGTTCTTCCGTACCCTGCAAGCAATCTGGTGGGTTATCAGTATATGAATGCACTGGTGGGGAGGCTACTCGCCCGCTCAACAAATCCAAACACGTAATATAGGTTCTGTGCACCAACTATTATGTTGTCTTTCTAGTTGTGCCTTAGGATCAATTTCATGGCAATATTGAATAGCCTAACTCGTGTGGCAGTGCGCCGTGTGATACAAGAGGAAACACGGCGAGACTTACCAACTTACCATTTATTCTTTCCTGTCCAAGGCAAACCAAGTTAATTCAAGCACAAACATGTATAAGCATTCAGGGGGCATAGCATATGCAAACATAAGTGTTTCAGTGCGAGATCACGTTTTGGGTGCACGGGTTACTCTAATTTCTCAGGTGGTTTGCATAAGATGTTCAAGTACTCTTTATGCACAAGTGTTGTTATACCATGATCATTCAGGTATTCAGTTATTTTCGATGCTATGCAATGACTCGCACGCGGATAGCCGCTAAGCGAGGATGACTTATCTATATGAACATGAGGTCACTGGCACGGCGCCATAATGGACTGTCTAGTATCAGTACGAAATATTGTGCGACACATAGTTCAGGACGTCACAGGGTATTCCGTCCTATAGCAGGCGACTATCAGGAGTTTTGTCCGGATCAGATCGGTGCCAGTGCCCCAACAACCGTCCGCGGAACTAAACCTTGTTTCCAAGTTGTCCTGTGACCATGCAAGTCTTTACTCATCAGGTTTCTAGTTAGGTACAGGAACAAGTTTAAGGCAGGATATATATATATATATATATATATATATATATATATATGGAACAAGTTATATGGAACAAGTTCAAGTCAGGATATATATATATATGTAACTTGTTGAGGCAGGATCAGGATTACTCTCAATGTTGAGTATCGACTCCAACGAGCCATTTTATTCAGTATATGACAGTATTGCTCCACGAGCTAGGATTCTTGTATCACAGAATTGGTGCAAGTTCCCTGGTTCGGGAATTGCCTTAGCGACCTAACGGTCCCGGATACATTCAGGTTTATTCATGCACGGAACAACTATCAGGTAGTCTTCCGAGGAGAACCTATATGAATGCATGAAATACATAATATTTCACGGTCTTGACATAGTTATGCAGCAAGCATTAAAATTAGGCAATATATAAAAGCATGCAAGCATGCACTTGTATAACTTAAGCATTCAAGTTCGCTCGGGCCCGAAGGTAAGCCGAGGAGTAAAACTGTAAAGGGACTTCCCGAGCGACATGATCTAGGGTCGTGTAGTGTAGGGAGTGAACAATGCACTACTGAATTTATATATATGTCGTTCTACTCGAGGCATAGCGGGTCCAGTTGCACAAGGCAAAGGTAGCATGCGAGGGTCTGAATATATAAGCAATGTTTCATTTTCATGTTCTAGCACAAGCAATACAAGTTGGGATTATTCCCTTATCTAGGTGCGTTGTGTTCTTATTAGCATGCATGGGGTGATTCACCTAGAGACTAGCATGTATCATTCTGTATTTTATGTGTGCTGGCTAAGCAAAGACAAGTTCACCGTAGCCACCCACCTTAGCGATGATCCGCCTCAGTCGAGTGATACTGCGAGCGAGCCTCTGAAAGCCTAAGCCGTACTCTTGTAGGGACCAAGTCTGAATATCCTTTGCCTCAAACGAGTATTCTCGCCTGAGCAAAGCGGATTGGAATATTGCACTTTTGCCGTTTGAATCGGCAGTCCGCTTGAGCGGAACGGAGTATTACAACTGCTGTCTTTTACTGAGTTTTTAGAAAAGAAGAAGAATTTAGGAGTTTGACCTCTCTCCAAAGTGTACAATAATATTTATAGGGGCTCTTGATAAAGACACTACAAAATAGACTCAGGACCTTCACCATTGATAATTATAAGCTTGTTACTCCCAAAAATTACTCATCGGACTGTCCACTTCTAATTGATTTTTTTTATAATCATGACTGTCAAAATTTTGACAGTCCTACCAATTGGAAGGACTGTCAAAATTTTGACAGTCCTAAATAAAAAAATATGTTAATTTTTTAGGACTGTCAATCTTCCAATTGGTAGGACTGTCAAAATTTTGACAGTGCGGAGGGAAGAGCTACACGAGGTGACATGAGGACGGGGCTGCGTGGAGGCCGAAAGGGGGGAGGGGCAAGGCGGAGGAGCGGGAGGAGGAAGAAGAGGAGGAGCCGGCGGCAGCGGGAGGCGGGGGAGGAGGCGGAGGCGCACGCGGGGGAGCGTCGGCGAGGCGTAGGCGCACGCGCTCGCCTCCGTTGTTGTTGTTGTTGTTGCCGCTTCTGCTGTTGTTGCCGCCGTCGTCGGCGGCGGCGCGAGGCGTAGATGCAGCCTCCCTCGAGCGCATGCCTCCGCCGCGCGCAGCCCCCCGCACGCTGCTTTTTCTTCTTCATCGCCTTCGTGACGGAGCCGACGGGAAGGTGCTTGAGGTGCGGCTTGACGGCGGCGACGCGGTCGATGGCGAGGTCAACGACGCGGAGAGGCGAAAAATCGCGAGAGGAGGATGAGGAGAGGCCGGAGGAGGGTGGGGGTAGGAGAGGAGCAAGAGGAGGGAGGTGAAGATGGTGGACAACCCTAGTAAAATTTGGGCTAGCATGAATAAAAATTCTTTCTAACTGGACTAGTCCCGAGTCATTTTTGTAGTGCCTTTATTAAGAGCCTTTATATGGGATCGATCCATGTAACTGTCCCACATACTCATGTGGGGTAGATGACAAGGGAATATTTTTCTAAAATTCCGGACGATAACCCAACATTCCCACGTGGCCCGCGTTGGTGATTGACTTACCAACCGTAAAAGTAGCAGCCAAGTGCAGGATGTTCCCAAAACTGCAAAAACTCATAAGATGCACAGGACTCGTAGAACGATCTTGTGCTCAACATACATCCGAAGTGTCATCAAAGTGCCATTTGTCCAAGTCTGTGTCCGAGTCGCGACCTAGCTCCAAAGGGTCTTCCAAAATATGATAAAAATAATATTTTTTGTAGGATTTGAACTTTGCCCACTAAATACAACCCCCACCATGTACCATCCACATAAGCTAACACTCATCATGTGTTCAAGTCAATCAATAATAAATTAATTATTAAAATAACACACTTGAAATTAACTACATTGGTGGGACCAGATCACTAATGACCAAATTCAAATATTATTCCAACAATAAAGAAAGGCCACAACAAAACAAGAGTATAAAGAATTAGGGTAGCGTTTAGACCTTGGATTTTATATCATCTTAGATTTTAAGTTCTGAGCATGTCCAATTGAAAAGTTTGGACAATGAATTTTTTTTAAAATTTTTTTTTCATTATATTCTTCTTTCCAGCATGAGTTGGTTTTTGTTGTTGTTTTTACTCATGTTCAGGATATAATAGGAAAAAGAAAACCAAAAATAAAAATTTACGGTTGAAATTTTTCTATTATACATGTCAGAAATTAAACTCTAAGCGGTTATAAAATCCAGGGTATAAATGCTAATTAGCCTTAGAATCTATTGGGTGGGAAACTCAAACAATATGGAATCTCCCAAATGAATTGAGTAGTTAGTGATTGAAACCCAAATCTAAGAGTTAATGATAGTTTAATTGGTGATCATTCCATCTGGCTTAGGCATGTAAGCTAGACAGGAAATTAATATTCATATGATTGTGGCCATACTTTGGGAAGCTTGAATTTCAAGAATCTTAGTATGGCATTAACCGAAGTACAAGTAGGACTTGTTTTTTTATCTTGCTTTGCTTTCGACGCTCGCTTGCGCTCTCTTGCTACGCGCCTCTCTGTCTTTGCTTCGTGCGTCTGCATGTTTAACCTAAAGCATTTCTCGTTCGTCCCTTGGCTTCGTTCAATCAAAAAATGGATCGCGGGATCGAGCTGTCGGTATAATGTCTCCCTCTTTCTTGCCTTAAGCCTGAAGACCTGTTGGACAAGTGAAGTATCATGATTATGGTTTTGCTACTTCTTGCAAAAGCTTCGGAGGATGTTTTGGTTCTTCACGATCACTTTGGTGTGAACTTGCAAAGGACATCTTCCAGGGCAGCAGGTTTTCATGGTTTGTTGGAGATACGCCTCTTTGCGTATGGCATCGCCACTTCCTTTGGCAGCATTTACTAATTCGGAACTTAATTTGAAAACCATATTTCGACCCGAACGTTTTCGGGATGCCCTCCAAGCTGTGACAACCCAGCATTAACAACCTGCTTCTCAGCAAAGACAGTTCCGCTCCCTCCAACAATCTCAAGATTGTTGACTTGACTATATATATGGGTATTAATCAATAAGAAAAAAAAAATCTATACTACTATATAATAATAAAAAATTAGTTTCACATTAAATTTTTTTTTACAAATATACCCTTGCATATATTTACTAATTAAAATTATTCATCAAAGTTAAATAGGTCTTTTGGTGCTCCTAAATAGAGTCTTACAAATAGGTATAAAATAATATATATATATATATATATATATATATATATATATATATATATATATATATATATTCCAACGGTAGGGCGGAAGGTCACCGGATGTGGCAACCCAGGTTCAAATCCCACCCCTCCACCCCTCCACACACAATGGGCGGCTGGGTGGCTCCCTTGGAGCCGCGGTCTCTCTCTCTCTCTCTCTCTCTCTCTCTCTCTATATATATATATATATATATATATATATATATATATATAAACTTCATATTCACCGTGAAACTTTTTTTCCAAATATATATATATATATATATATATATATATATATATATATATATATATATATATATATATTCTATTTTGTAAGCCACAAATTCATTAAGATTTTACAATTATTCGCTTATTCAGTACTGATCAACACTACATAAGAGAGAAAATGACAATTACAATTACAAACATATAGTGTTTCTGGTCACTCAAAATTTTTGTTATTATCCATTGAACCTTTTCTTGGTGCTTCCAATTGAATGTTGGGTTACCTATGAGGTGACTCAGGCTATGGGCTTTAGTCCCAATTTCTTTCGTCGTCTTTAACACTAGTCTTCTTGAGAGATTTAGTTAGATGATCCGCCAAATTATTTTTCGTTCTTACAAAATCAATTTCATTTACCCCACTAGATAGAAAAAATTACACCCTATTGTACCTCAAACGTATATGCCTGAATTTTCCATTATTGTTGGTCCTTTGAGCTTTTGTATTGCATATTGGATGTCACAATGTACAGAAATAGTAAGAATTGGTTTGCTCTATAGAGGAATATTTATTACCAGATTCTTGAGCCAGTATGCTTCCTCATTGATGAGGTCAAGAGCAATGAACTTTGATTCCATGGTGGACCTAGAAATACATTTCTGCCTGGTAGAGTACCAAGCGACAATATCTCTTCCAAATGGAATACATATCCACGTGTGGCTTTGATCTCACATGTATCAGAGATCCATTTCGTATCAGTATATCCTTCTAATACAAATGTGTATCCTCTATAGAAAAATCCATGGAATATGGTGCCCTTAAGGTATCTCATTACCCTTTCTAAGGCAACCCAGTGTGAATTGTTCAAAATTCTAGTATACCAACTAAGTTTTCCTACTGGATAGAAAATACCAGGTCTGGTATAGTTAGCAATATAGTTCATGCTTCCGAGTTGCTGAGAATACTTTAGTTGAACCATAGTTTCTCATTTGCTCATTACATGATACTTCAAAAGGAGTGCTCACAAATTTAGAATCAAAATAGTTACTTTTTAAAACCTTTTTCAATATAATAAGATCAAAAGATATCAATATCTACCGAAGTACGAATTAATTTAAGTCCTAAAATCATATCAACATATCCTATTTCATTTATATCCAATTTTTGAGACAGAAAATATTAAAATTATTAATGAGTTCCATGTTAGTGCCAAAAATGAGAATATCATCAACATATAGTGCAATATCAAACAAGAGTTACCATCAGTTTTTCTATATACACATTTATCAGAATCATTAATATAGAAACTATTAGATAAAATTACCTAATCAAACTAATCATGTCATTACTTTGGCACTTGTTTCAGGCCATAAAGAGATTTAATTAACTTACATACATTATGTTAATACCCTAGAACAACAAATCCTTCTAGTTGTTTTATATAAATCTCCATTCAATAAAGCATTTTTTACATCTATTCGATGAATAAACAATTTATGCGCAGAAGCAATAGCTATTAACATTCTGATTGTAGAAATTCTAGTAACAGCAGAATAAGTATTGTCATGCTCCAAAACCAGAATATTGGAGAGCAAGGATAGTAGGCTAGCTACATATATTGAAGTACTCCGGTACCCCAAGATATAATATTATTTGTATAAGACAGAGGAGTCACTGAATAAATCATCTGCATGAACCCAAATCTAACCAGGCTTTCGAGCGAATAAAGCCGCACAATGCGCCGCGTGGAGCAGCGTTTACAAGCAACCACAAACCTAATGCTGGAGGAACTATACAAATTTGACTTCAAATGCCTCCTCCCCCAGAGCACGACGTATGGTTGACATCCAGGAATGGTACGGATGAACGAATCGTTATATGGTCTAATGGATCGAGATGACAATATATCAAATCTCATGGTGTCTGGATGCTCAAGCGGATACGATCTAAAGTGAAAATTGTTGGATTGTTTCTCGTATCCGGTTATGCACTCAAGATGATGAGCTGGTAGTTTAGTCTCATAGAAAGTGGAAGCATAAAATATAAATAATTGGCATTGGTCCATGTCTTACAAGAGATTTTTCCTTTAAGACATGAGCTCAGTCCAATATCATATTTCATGGACCAACTTCGATTCTGATTACACCGTATTCCCTACCGCACTTCTTCAATTACTTGATATTGATCTACTACATAGTAGTAGTAGTAGTAGTAGTAGTAGTAGGTGGATTTAGGCTTGGTTTGGGATTGTTAGCTGTTGTCAAAAGCAAACCCCAAATTAAACTGAATTTGTTAAAATAAATAAAAATTAACAAATTGTTATCAAACAATCATAAACCACTTTCCAAAAAAAGAAAAAAAAATTAAGCTTAAGCAGTCTCCAATAAACAATCCAAAACTAAAGCCCTTAAAATGGATCCATGGACTTCATCATTTGGAAACATCAGTTCCAAAACTGTTTTTTTTTCCAGGGAACTCGTAGCACTAGTGTGTAGTAATTTGGTTGCTTGGGGCTTTTCTTTCGTTAATTACATCATTTATATAAACGTAGGTGAGGATTTTATTCCCAGGTCTGGTCTTAAAAATAGACGGTTGGAAAATGACTAATTCCATTTCAGGAAACCATTTTTGTCTTAAAGTTGCAAATCTCCTCTTATAAAGTAGTGATGAATAAAATGCACAACTTGCTTCAGCCTCAGGTGTACCACAAAAAACGCAGGTTGATAAATGATTCAAGCTTCTATTTTGAACAACTCACTGATCATGGGGAACAAATATGAATTGAACTATATTGCTAGGCATGCCATTAAAGTTGCAACTTAATAGAGTCAGGACAGGATTGACCCAGGGATAAATCCGACAAAACTTTCGGCTTGGACAAGCCCCCTCCATGGGACAACCCCTTCCATCGGTTTTTCTAATGGTCGGCCCAGGACAAACCCAATTTAAATCAGTATCAATATCTCCAATGTCAAAGGACAACCAAAATTAACTCCAGCTAGGACAACGCACCCCCCCCCCCCCCCCCCCCCCCCCCCCCCTACAGTACATGTGTTCTTATAGGGATGGTCACTAAAAACTGTATCCAAAGAACACTCTGAGATGTTCCAAGACGAAGAAAGTAACATAGGAACAAAGTTAATGACGGTTCAACAGCGACGAGATCCTGAAAAATTTAGAAAACTGAAGACTATATGGTAGCAAAAGCAAGAATTCAGAAATAAATGAAAGTACACGGAGAAAGAAGCTAGTATTTCTCCTTCACATGTATTAGCAAAGATCGCTACTCCACTTCAGCCAAATAGTCATCGATTTCAGCAGGAGTAAGTACTCTGCAACAGGGAAAATGAAAGAATGAGATTATTCCATATCATTGTTCAAATCTTGCCAATTGCTACTTGCGAGTAAATGTGTCAAAAAGAAACAACAAATCTATGAGAACATTGAACAGTACAAAATATACGTGTCGTTTTCCTAGTGCTTATGCATTGTTCTGCTGGAAAAAAAAAATTCCTTTAAATTTAATCCACACAAGAGAAGCAATGGTGTTTACTTGGTATTAATATAGTTAATTATATGATTAGATCTCTTACAAGGACATGACAAGCACAAATGAAGCAGAGATATCATACTAAAATATTGGTGAAGAAATGCAACATTGGTAAAATTGGTATTTTGTTAAACAGTAAATTTCCATCTAAAACTACTAGGGAAAGTAAAATTACAGAATGTCAGGATGATATTGCTAAACTCGCCTCCAGAAAGACAGCCAAGAAGAGAGGATACCTTCATATAACAGGCAATATGCAGAATATAATATGTATACTGAAGTAAATGACAGCCTACAGATGCCATGAATGTATGCATATGCCTAAGTACAAAATGTATACACTCAGGCAGTGTTTGGTTTGTAAGAAGAAAATGAAAAGAAATTTTTTTATTGTTTTGTTGACAATAAATTATGAACGAAAATATAGATGAAAATTGAGACAGAAGAGTGGGAGGAGAGAGGGTGTGTGTGTTCACGTACGAAAGGAACTTGCAATAAATAGGACAGGGAGAAAGAAGTTTTAACGAATTACATAGAAGAATATATTCTGCTAGACTGACTAGCGGAATCCGTGCAGACAAAGTTATAATTACTGGATTTTGATTTGGTAATAATATGGAAGGATATGGAAGAATCCACTAAACATGTCATTTTTTTTTTGAATTCCCTAAACACGTCATGTTAAATATGTAGCGTAGAAAATATGGAAGGATTCACATAGCACGCCATGCTGGTAATAATATATTACCAAATTAGAACATGCACAATACCAATACTAATGAGGTGTTATTTAGAGGATACCTACCAATAGTGTAAATTCTATAAGGACACATTCCAATTGACATACTCTATAGATTCCATACCACCATCTGACGGAAATTGAACATGTTCAATTTCTGCCAGACCGACTGACGGAATGTATTATTCTATGTAATTCTTTAAAACTTATTTTTCCATCTCTTATTTATTGTAAGTTTCTTTTGTATGAACAGATTTTCTTATATATACCAAGGACCTCTAGCTCAAGTGGTTAGAGTGAGGCATATACCCCCAGAGGTTGCAGGTTCGAGCAACGGGAGAAGTACATTTAATTTTTTGTGGAAGAATTAATATAAGGACATCAGGAGTGCAGGCCGGATGCGGTGCGGTGCAAGCGCGGTGCAGGTCGGCCTAGGAGTATGGCCTTCGGGCCGAGTTTGTAGGCCTTTAGATCAAGAGTCTGTAACACATTTTCTTCCATATATATATATATATATATATATATAGATATAGGGTAAACGGGATATAAGCCATGCACATGTGGACCAATAGGAATGGATTCATACATCCCATGTACAGGAAACACTCCATTCCTATTGGTCCTGCAGGAATATGAGCCTATGGCTCATATCCCTTTTTTCCACACACATATATATATATATATATATATATATATATATATATATATATATATATAGAGAGAGAGAGAGAGAGAGAGAGAGAGAGAGAGTATGAAGAAGAGAGATGAGTGGAGCTCGGGAGAAGTGGGGGATAGAGATTTGCGGAGATATAATGGAATTCCCCCAATTTGGAAGGAAAATGGTAGGACATTTTTATATTCCTTGCTTTCTTTTTTGTTTCTTTTTCTCCCCAACCAAACAAACTACATGCATTTTCTCTTTTCTTTTATTTTCCTTTCTTTCATTCTCTCAAACCATAAGAAAAGGGAACATTTGAAAAGGGAACATTTATCTGGCAATGAAAAAGAAATAAAATACAAGTTGACTTGAACATTATAACTCTAAAAGAAGGGTATGGGAGATCTCTTTACTCCACACACCACAGTACGTCGTGCTCAATCAGATAAGATGGTCCACCTTAGACATCCTAAAACCTACCTTTTTCCAAGAGGTCTGCAACAGACATGGAACTATAAAGAAAGCCCCTCTTATATTGTCTTTAAGATATACAACAAAATACAAGTCCTAGAGAACTCGAATGAACTTACAAAATTATACTGAATCCTTGAGAACTGTTCAAAGATAACCCTTCTGACTTCACACACACTCGCACAGGATGCCAATGAAAAACTACCACTCAATTGATGAAGCTGTTGAGCATTAGTTCCATGATTGATTGAAAGATAACTCTTCAAACATCCTAGTAACGTCTATACAACTAAACTGGACAAGCCTTATCTGGATTATTTATTTATTTTTGCATAATATCCTTGTGCACTTGCAGACTAAATGTCACATCTTTCAAATTAGAGATGAAGCATGGTGTTATAGACAAGTAAAAATGCTATATAGTAGATCCATGCTCAATGGACAAGAAACAAGAAAGCATACCTGAACTTACGATCAGCACCAATAATTCCAATCTCAATGTTCTTGCTTGAAATCTGTCCTTCAAACCTACAGGTTAAAAAGACAATATCAGATTCAAATACAAGGTAAAATCAGAATATAATGAATGTAAATTTGTCTGATAAAGTTAAAAGAATACCCTTCTTTTAGAGTTAAAATGGCAGTGTGGACAGCATCATCAAGCTCCATATCGTCAGTGTACCTACAATAGGAAGAAAAAAAATTCAATGAGCAAGAAATGCAGTACAAGTGCATGACAAAGTCACGTAATATTCCTTGGAAAAGATAAAACTCCAAAACAGAAGGTACAAGAAAAAGTAGAGGTGAGTTTATCAAGCACCGTAGTCAAAAAGATTAACTGAATTGTATATTACACAAAGCATGTTGAAGATATTGGCTGAGTTTCATGAGGGCAGAGAAATAGTCAGAAATCATGAACTGACTCTCCCATGTGACTTAATATAGCAAATGAATACATCTGGATAAGAAGGTTGGTGTGCCAATATAGAGGGTGGACATTTATAGAGGAACTTTGTAGTTCCATCCAATGTGCACGACTATGTCCAGCTGTGTAATACGGTGACACCATTATTTGCAACCACATCTTAGATCCTGTGACGCCAAACATGGTGGGTTACTGATTAGCATCACTAAAATTATTGGTGATCAGAAGATCCGGATTTTAAAAGATGAAGTTCAAAAGTTTTGAAGGATATCAATCAAACATAAACTGAAAAGAAAATAATATCACCAAAGTATCTTTGCATGCTCCCATGCTCACTAGATCTTTGATAAACTTTGAATTCATTTTTTTAAATCTGGTTCACAACTTTTGTTGAGCCACACTACCAACGTAGTTGTGCTTTAAAGACCATATTTTTCTTGTTCCTTTATTAAGTCAGGACTAAGAAGATGTGAATCATTTTTATGAACAAAATTTGTCCATAACTTCGTAAGGGAAGTTAAGTTTACAAAAAGTATAGTCTCAATCCATTTGCATCTTAGTTACTTCTCCAGGAATACTGTAGAATAAGGTTCATGTACTCTATCAGGGCTCAATACCAAGGTTCGCAATATCTGTATCGGAATCGGACCATTCCTAGGAGTATCAGGATCGGTGGTATCGACGGCATCAGTGTGGCGCCCCGTTCCTCCTATTCGAGGAGCGCGGCTAAGAAATACAAGACGGTATCGTTCAATCGGGATAGATTGAAACAAGAACTCGTCCTCGTTATGGATTTGCTTCTTCGGAATCGATTCCCATATTCAGTGGACCGTGTCCCCGGGATCGACTTGGCGGCAGAGTCAGGAGAGACCTCTCCGCTGTTATCTTTTATTGCCTCGGATTTCGATGTCGCTTGTTGCTTTCGTGCTTTGAGTTGGTTTTGGGATTTGCATGTTTTCCTTGAACGGTTTCGATGGATTTCATTGTTTTCGTTCATTGAACTGCACTTTAATTCCGAGATTGGAAAGAGTGGAAGGAGTATTGATCGAGCTGTTCGTGATGCAGGTGAACGAGCAGTAGGCGGCTTACGAGCGGAGTCGTGAAGCGCCTCTTTCCTTCTCCCTTCCAAACAACTAAGTGAGTGGCTACCAACCCGATTAGCTAGCCCTCCTTCCAAGCTTCACACCTTAAATCTTGTATTCTTCTTTGTCCCGATCAAACAATACCAAGTAATAACTAAAAGATACCAAGATAAAAAGGGAATAGACTTGGTACATTATGCTTGTCAATAAACTTCACGAACGGATACTTAATTGCATACTTATTCGCTTGGGAATAAATCATGAATTATTGCTTGTCTTGTACATTGCTTGTCTTGTACTCTTGTTGCCTCAACTACAAAATTGTTAACTTGAAAACATATTGTTCGATCATGGACAACTTGTGCACAGGGTCACGGTCTCGCGGACGATGCTGGGGCACTGGCATCGATCCGGTCCGGACGAGACCTATTGTTTAGTCTCTTGTTCTTGACAGAATGGCTTGCAACGCCTCTTGTACTTTCGTTGCATACCATTCTCGTCAAAGACTATCGTCCATTATGGCAATCAAGCCAGTGATCATCTTGTATATTTAAACCTGTTTCAAACTAACTTGTGTCTTCGTGGCAGGGAAGGCATGGTAAGTATTGTGCAGGTAATTCAGACGGACAGGTAAAATCCATCGAACGGTGGCAAGTTCATTTCAGTAAATTCTATATGCTGCTTACTTGTAAATGAACTAAGGCAAGAATAGAAACCCACAAAATATGCATGCTTCATTAAAACAACGTGTTGATTGATATAGTTGGGTTAGCTCGCATTCACCAGTATGTTTCGACATACTGACCCTCGTTGAAACAGGTTCTCCGCACTAAGGCGAACCGAGCGAGGAGCCGAAGTCGTCTTTCCCGATCAAGTCCAGCTGTGGGCGCATCCTGATCGCGCCGCATTTGAAGTACTTGAAGAAAGGAGCTTGCAACTTTATATACAATGCAGCTTCGTGGCAAAGCCGTCCTCCAGCCCGGAGGTCTATACATTTTGAAGTTTAGTAAAGGGATGTAATGTCAAGACTGCTATCTCATTTTGTGTCAACACTTTTGTAAACCCGTGCGGCAAAATAGTCGACTCGTTCAAGAGTTTGTAATAGATGTTCATTATCAATAAAGAGAACTTTTTCATGTTTCAATCTGTGTTCAATTTATCTGCGTACTCTGAATATGTGCTTGTTATGCAAAACATTAAAGCCTTGTGCGGGCGCAACCCCAGGCCCGCACGGCGGTCACGATTCGGGGGACGCCCCAACGATTCTACGGAATCGGGTCGTGACATAGTGGTATCAGAGCACAGATTCAAGTTCCTTAGACTCTCGTACTGGAAAAGTTCCTTTAACGATCAAATTCCTGTGCGAACTCTTGAACTCGCTAGGCCAAAATGAAATACGTTCATGCAATAAGTCCATAATACATTATGATCCTAATGTAATTTACCTTCTTTTGAAGGAATGGCACCAGCGCAATCCACAGCGCAAACACCGGATGAAACACAAGGCCAAAGAAGTAGTTCGGGCACTTCGGGAAGTTCAGGAAGCCAGCGAGCCATGCCAAGCATCGATCCCCTCCAGCAAATGTTGCGAATGTTACGCAAACCAACAAAGGGACGAGGCTCGCTACGAACGGGCCGAGAAGCGAGCGGAGGAGAGTCAGCTAAAGTTTCAGGACAATATAGAAGCTCGATTCTCAGTCCAACAGAAGCAGGTGGATGCCCTGCAACAGATCGTGCAGACTTTGGCTTCCAACCATTCCGCGGCAACAGCAACGACTCCCGTGGAACAGTCCGTGCTTGAAGTAGAGACGCCGCAAATTCCAAGGACGAGGGACGTGACTGCCTTCGACTTTGGCCACTTCAAGAAAGTCTGCAACACCCCATTCAACGGGACTGAGGACCCAATCGTGGCTCTAGATTGGTTGGCCGAACTTGAAGACCACTTCGCTCTGCTAGAGGTCCCCAAAGAGAAGCGCGTCGCCTGCGCGCAACTACAACTCCGTCTCAACGCACACGATTGGTGGGACGTGCATCGACGATCTCTCCAATTTGATCACGGAGAGGAGGCAATCTCGTGGACGACTTTTCGTGCCGCGTTTGAAGCGGAGTTTATACCCCCTCGAGTACAACGTCAGATGGAGAACGAGTTCGTGCAACTGAGGCAAGGCAGCATGACAGTCAAACAGTACTCCGCCGAATTCAACCGACTCTCCAAATTCGCTAGGACCTATTTACCTGATGTAGCGAGTCGAGCAAGAAGGTTTGAAGGTGGACTACGCCCTGCCATCCATGCGCACGTGGTCGTTCATCAGTATCGTACAATGCGGGAAGTTATGAATCATGCTTTATCTCTTGAACCACACTATCCTCACGTTTCTGCCGGCGCTGTACATACCTACAGTCACAAACGCCAAAGCAACGAGAGAGGAAACAATGCTGCAAAGCATCACAATGACGGCGGGAAGCAGAAAGCAAACAAACCTTGTAACTTCTGCAAAAAGCCGAGGCACACAATCGACAAATGTTGTCTGAAACTTGGGTTATGCCTAGCCTGTGGCGAATCAAACCATTCAGTTCGTGATTGTTCCTTGAGTCATGATCGCCATCCCCGACATAATAATCCCTAACGGTAGGTTCTATTCCTAAGTTTCGGGACGAAACTTCCAATTAGTTGGGTAGGATGTGGCGCCCCGTTCCTCCTATTCGAGGAGCGCAGCTAAGAAATACAAGACGGTATCGTTCGATCGGGATAGATTGAAACAAGAACTCGTCCTCGTTATGGATTTGCTTCTTCGGAATCGATTCCCATATTCAGTGGACCGTGCCCCCGGGATCGACTTGGCGGCAGAGTCAGGAGGGACCTCTCAGCTGTTATCTTTTATTGCCTCGGATTTCGATATCGCTTGTTGCTTTCGTGCTTTGAGTTGGTTTTGGGATTTGCTTGTTTTCCTTGAACGGTTTCGATGGATTTCATTGTTTTCGTTTATTGAACTGCACTTTAATTTCGAGGTTGGAAAGAGTGGAAGGAGTATTGATCGAGCTGTTCGTGATGCAGGTGAACGAGCAGTAGGCGGCTTACGAGCGGAGTCGTGAAGCGTCTCTTTCCTTCTCCCTTCCAAACAACTAAGTGAGTGGCTACCAACCCGATTAGCTAGCCCTGCTTCCAAGCTTCACACCTTAAATCTTGCATTCTTCTTTGCCCCGATCAAACGATACCAAGTAATAACTAAAAGATACCAAGATAAAAAGGGAATAGAGTTGGTACATTATGCTTGTCAATAAACTTCACGAACGGATACTTAATTGCATGCTTGTTCGCTTGGGAATAAATCATGAATTATTGCTTGTCTTGTACATTGCTTGTCTTGTACTCTTGTTGCCTCAACTACAAAATTGTTAACTTGAAAACATATTGTTCGATCATGGACAACTTGTGCACAGGGTCACGGTCTCGCGGACGATGCTGGGGCACTGGCATCGATCCGGTCCGGACGAGACCTATTGTTTAGTCTCTTGTTCTTGGCATAATGGCTTGCAACGCCTTTTGTACTTTCGTTGCATACCATTCTCGTCAAAGACTATCGTCCATTATGGCAATCAAGCCAGTGATCATCTTGTATATTTAAACCTGTTTCAAACTAACTTGTGTCTTTGTGGCAGGGAAGGCATGGTAAGTATTGTGCAGGTAATTCAGACGGACAGATAAAATCCACCGAACGGTGGCAAGTTTATTTCAGTAAATTCTATATGCTGCTTACTTGTAAATGAACTAAGGCAAGAATAGAAACCCACAAAATATGCATGCTTCATTAAAACAACGTGTTGATTGGTATAGTTGGGTTAGCTCGCCTTCACCAGTATGTTTCGACATACTGACCCTCGTTGAAACAGGTTCTCCGCACTAAGGCAAACCGAGCGAGGAGCCGAAGTCGTCTTTCCCGATCCAGTCCAGCTGTGGGCGCATCCTGATCGCGCCGCATTTGAAATACTTGAAGAAAGGAGCTTGCAACTTTATATACAATGCAGCTTCGTGGCAAAGCCGTCCTCCAGCCCGGAGGTCTATACATTTTGAAGTTTAGTAAAGGGATGTAATGTACAAGACTGCTATCTCATTTTGTGTCAACACTTTTGTAAGCCCGTGCGGCAAAATAGTCGACTCGTTCAAGAGTTTGTAATAGATGTTCATTATCAATAAAGAGAACTTTTCCATGTTTCAATCTGTGTTTCAATTTATCTGCGTACTCTGAATAAGTGCTCGTTATGCAAAACATTAAAGCCTTGTGCGGACGCAACCCCAGGCCCGCACGGCGGTCACGATTCGGGGGACGCCCCAACGATTCTACGGAATCGGGTCGTGACAATCAGCGGTTTTGGATCGGAGTATCGAATTTTTTGGTATCAGAAAGCAAATAATTATTAATATTTTAGTAAAATATATTTTATACATTTTGACATAATTTTAAATATTTCCAATGTTCTTTCTTAGTAGTTTTGAAATTGAATGAGATGTCGTCACCCTTATCGATTGATTTACATACGATAGATAAGTTTTTCTTTTCCATTCTTTTACAACCTTACTATGCTTTTTACTTCCTTGCTCATGGGTCTTTTCGTTCAATTTTCTTTGCTTAATTGACCGAAAAAGAGATCCCAAATTCCAGTATCGGTCAGTATCGGATATCGGTTGGTATCGGATCAAGACATGCCAAATAGTATCGGTATCGGTTGATACTGCAAATTATGCTCAATACATGAAAAATAATCAGACAATTATAGGATCAACTCTAGAGTTACTATAAGATATTTATATAGAGAAAAACAAAATGATAATACTAGTTAAAATATCAAACAAGCGGGAGAAGAACGAAATCATCAGCAATATGTAGTTTGGACATGTGCAACGCTAACCAACAAATGTTCCATAAGGATCAAATTCTCAGTAGTTAATGGAGCCACTAGGACTAGAGGTAGGCCTAGATGGACATGGCCCTTAGCAGAACCGAATGAAGAAGAGGATTCAAACAACCGACTACAAAAATTTGGAACAAAGCCTTTCTTGCTGCATTAGTGACTAATGCAGCATTTTTACAAACCAATTAGAAAATTGATCTCCAAAGAAGTTCTATTACATAAACTAGGATAGATGGGAGATAGATGCCAGAGATATAACTGGAATAGATAGCCAGGGTGGATTGGGGGGATGGGTTTGTGGTTTTGGAGAATGGAAAGGCTTGTTCGTTAAAGCGAACATGGCGGAAAATATAGACGCGGCCCCTTATGTTGCCAGCTGTAATCTAAAAACACACATTCAATAGTTCTTGGCAACAACTTGTTAGTCAGATAAGCACCTAAATACGAATAACATGCACACTCAAAGACTCGAAGAATAGATTAGGAGGAAGACGTGACATAAAGGCGAGAGAAGGTGAAGACCAATTGAGGATGAGAGAATAAAGACAATAAGATACACAACAGTGGATACAACTTCAGGCCAGTGGCATAGAAGAACATGACTGAGACAAGGAGAGTACGAGTTATTTCAGAAATACGATGATGTTTACGTTCTGCAAGATCATTTTGTTCGGGTTGTGGTGACGTGAGAGACGTCCATGAATACCAAGAGAAGTATCAAAAATCTTTCAATAAAACACCATCGTATTCACCGTCACCATCACTTTAAAAAATGTTTGACATTAGTGATGAGTGCAAATATAAGTGACAACTTTGGAAATGTGTAATTACTTCATATTTGAAGTTTCATAAAGTAAAGTCATGAATAACATGTATAATTATCAGTAAATAACACATAATACTTGTACCCTAAATAGAAAGAATAGGAAATTGCCATACATCATAATGCACTAAATAAAAAGAAGAATCACTTTTTATTTCATCAGAATGCACAGAAGTTTATCAACATATAGTGTGAAGTTTATCAACATATAGTGTGTTCGAATCTTGCCAATTGCATTTAATCTTCGACTTATCTGGTGAGTATGATGCATGGACTTTGCATCTCATTCTCCACCAGGAAGCCTCAGTTGCGATCGTCTCGTGTCCCTTGGTTTCAATATATATATATATATATATATATATATATATATATGGTAAACGGGATATGAGCCATAGTGCTCATATTCCGACATGAGCCATGAACATGTGGACCAATAGGAATAGAGTGTACCAGTGCACATGAGATATGAAAGTCTATTTCTATTGGTCCACATGTGCATGGCTCATGTAGGAATATGAGCACTATGGCTTATATCCCGTTTACCCATATATATATATATATATATATCGGGATCCCCGCACTTAAGTATATCCGCATGTTCTTTGAAATAAAAGTCGTTTGATTGTCTTTTTTTACCGTTCAGATTAGATCTTTAAACTACACAATTTCTCGCAAGAATTGTTCTAATCTGAACGGTAAAAAAAGACAATCCAACGACTGCTATTTCGAAGAAGATGCGGAAATGCTTAAGTGCGGTGATCCCGATCCCTCCTCTAATGTATATATATATATATATATATATATATATATATATATATTCTCCTCGTCTAAGTTAAGTTGCACTTAATCACTTTCAGACTCATGACAACCTTTTATATATATATATATATATATATATATATATATATATATATATATATGGTTGTCATGAGTCTGAAAGTGACTAAGTGCAACTTAACTTAGATGAGGAGAATATATAAGCACGAGTCCTTGACATGAAGCTTAAGAGCGCACACTTTTTGTCCATACAAACTTCATGGATGTCTACTGAATCAAGTGCATATAGGTTCAATTATAATATAACCAAAAATAATAACACAGGTGTGTCCTATAGGTTTAATAGGGCTGCTTTCTTGAGGGGCTAATCAATCATACCAAAGAAGAAGGCAATATAAAAGGAATAATGAACCACACAGATGAAGATATGGATATGATTAGTAGAAACTATTATTCTTGAAAAACAAGGACATATTGCAGCATTAAATGTATGTCTTTTGTCTACAAATAACAATAACAATAACAAAGCGTTTTATCCCAAATTTTTGGTGTCTGGATCTTTTTGTCTAGCATATGAAAAATAACATGTATAGATTAAGAAACTCTTTAGTGAACTAACATAAGAACAGTGAGATAAAACAGACATCCATCACGCACAAAATTACACAATGCCAACCACAAAGTTATTAACTTGTAAAAACTAAGAAAACAGACATATAACATCAAGTTAGAAACTTAGAACAAGCTTGGTCGTAACAGCATATTAAAAGTAATTATATTGACATGTCCTTTTATTCTGCTAGCATGAACCCCAGTCTTTCTGCCAATGCTTATTTGCTACATATCCAACATGTCGACATCTAAATTCAGAACAGGATGCCAATTCCTGGAAATTGACCATCCAGGCTTCCACAAAGTCCATCATTCATAGATAATAAGTAAAACCACACAAAACAAAAAATTAATAGAAGGTATCTGCCATTGATTCAAAACCAAATGTTCCTACTTCCGCCAAAACACACACACACACACACACAGAGATCTTTTGGAAAGAAAAGTAATAGATACATCTAAGAAAATAAATGTGATTTCAAACGAAATGTGAATAACAATCAGCTAACTCACGAAGGTCTAGTAGCCAAGCCCCTTAACAAGATAAAACACTGACAAAGAATTTCTTTGGGTAATAAGTACAGTTTGTTATGAAGTGGAAAGTGTAACATTCCATGAAAAAGATAGCAAAAAACTAACATGTAAAGTGCCATGCTAAATGATTTTACTGTAAAGAGTCACAGTCAAACAACATGGGATACTTTCATTACCTCTTCTCAAGAAATGTCTTCGCATTAGAGACATTCTTTCCCATTGCTGAAGCTTTCCATGAGAAGTATGAACCAGAAGGGTCCACCTATAAAGAATATATCATTCAAAATAATACATCAAACTCTGGAGGGGCCAGATCAAGTAAAACCAGACAATCTCGATAAGAAAGAGAAACAAAACCATAAATACAATGAGCTATATCTCAGTATGTGCATTTGGATACCTGTATATCGCTATATTTTGTGACATTTGCAGATTCTTGTAAGGCTATTACATGATTTTGTGAATCAAGGTTTCTTGGAGGATGCCAAAATCTTAAAATTCCCCTAACTCGTGACTTAAAAAATATTATTTTATTAGAGAAGTCATAGTTTATGCTTTTGCTCTTCTACCCATTACAACATCTGTTCGTACTTCACTGATCTACCAGCAAACTAATAAGAAACAGGATCTCATACTGATTTTCTGAAATTTTAAATTAAGAAAAGACATCATACTTTGAATTACAAAATGAAAATCTCCAAATACAATCTCTAAATCTTTATCTTTAAAATTTAAAATATATCAGCAATAATAATCATGACATAGAAAGATCTAGATACATGAACATGTAAAGTTTATGTGGGATGTTTTTCGAAATTCATCATCATCATGCAATCCTTCCCCCAACGGGTTGCTATGGAGCACGAGAGCACACAAAAGAGTTACGAAGTTAATGCTAGGTTGTCAACCTGACCCAACTATGTATTCGGGCGCCAAATTCCTAGCCATGTAGTTTTGAACAAGAGAAGGCACTGTCATAAACCTACATGGCCAGTTAACAAGTAGGCTCACCTATCTTTTCGTCATGCCGTTTAATCTCATGCAACCAAGAAGCACCATCCAACTTCCCCTGGACTAGAAAAGGAAGCACCATCCAACTTCCCCTGGACTAGAAAAGGGTCTAGACAAGATAGTAGGATATGGTTTTGCTATAAGGAATTGCCATAATCTCTATGGAGCATTAAACCAAAGAGCAAAATTTGCTTCTTGGTTGCATGAGCTTTAACTTGATAGCCAGAAGGTAGACCTACCTACCAACGAAGTGGGTGTATATGTGTTAAAGCATGGCCCTCTCATGCTCATAGCTACCTTCGCTAGGTATTTGGAACCAACATACAGGGTTGACATTGCATCAACAGCCAGTTAAAAACTTTCTCAATTATATTATGGCCATTCTGACAGGATAAGGCTTGGATGATGATGACGATGTTTCTGAAACTCAAAGATGAAATAGAAAACAATATAAGTTGACTTAAACTTGCAGTTGCAAAACCCCTGACAGGAAAGAACAGTCAGATGTTGCTATACCTGAAATAACTGCGGACCATTATCATCATATCCTGCAATAAGCAAAGAAACTCCAAAAGGCCTCACACCACTGCAAGAGTTAACAATTATAATCCGAATAAAAATCAGAAACCAAGATTCAAATGAAAATTTGACACAAACAAAGGGGATTTAAACCTACTATACATAGACCTTGCACCGTAAAATTGCATAACCATTATTCGCGTTGAAAGAAACCTTTTTTTTTAGACAACGGTGGGAACAAAATCAATCCCCCCACTCGACGAAAGAAAGACCCAACTTACGAAAAAACACAACATGCAAACTCAAATCAAAGAACGATCTGTTGGTTTGTCATAAGCACGCATCAGTTAAAACCATCACTTTCGTTGAAACGAGTCCAAGGCAAATGTCTACTTCCTGAGGCTCCTCTTGTCCTTGTTCCCACCCTACAACTTCAAAGCCCCATTGACTGTCGTATTTCATCCCGAAGAGCGTATATTAATCCTTGATGATTGATGTATCCAATTTCCTAACTCAGATTGCATTTAGCTCCCTTACCAAACTAATAATCCCTAGTTCCCCTACGCACTGCGTATTCAACCCTTTTGTCCCCTTTCTAATGTCTAATGCCCCTATTCCCTCCCGCACACCCCTGATTCCCCTTCCCATTATATAAGTTTAAGTCTACCCGGCCTTGTTTCCCTTCTATCATTTCCCAGACCTATGAGGTCACATAACTGTTGCATTGTAATATTCAACAGATATTCCTCGAAATCCCATGTTACAGAACCCACTATGTCACGTAAGAGGTGAATTGCACTGCCGACTCTTCGTCTTCTCCAATCTCTCCAATTTGAGCAGTGCGACTCTTCTTCTCCCTCCAATCTCTCTACTTCTCAAAAATAAGAGAACCGGAGGTAACATCTCTCTCTCTCTCTCTCTCTCTCTCTCTCTCTCTCTAAAAATCAAATCCCACTATTTTTTATTTATTTATTGATTGCTTAATCCATTCACACATCTACTTTCTTTTTATCTTCCAATTTACAGTTTGTTGTTTAATTTGCGAAAGAGAGTAAAGAAATTTTTGGGTTGTCAGGAAAACCAATCTGAACATTGGTGGTGCTGACTAGTGACGGCACCGCCGCCGAAGGACATTGCGATGAGGTGCAGAGACGGATAACATAACCAAAAAATGCCTCGATAAGGGCCATGTTAGTTTTCCAATATTGATTTTCTCTCTACTAGATGTGCATTTTGTTCCATTCTAACATTCATGTTTGTGTTTGTATATTTGCTTGATGGAAAGCATTGTTGGTTAGCTTGAGAAAAATCCATGGGAATTAATATTATAAAATATAATTTGGTTGGATTCTTGAAAGAATGATCACTCTGAAATCGGTGATGTGTACATATCGAGGAAGTCCGGTGACAGCCAAGTAATTTGGTTGGATTCTTGAGCACTTGCTTTATTCTTTTCAATAATTTTAAATAAAATGATATGGTCCTGTTATTCTTGGGCAATGCTTATTAATATGAATTTTATCCTTTCTGTCACGTAGATATGAATCCTCAAATTGTGTTGTACACATGTTCATTTGTTTTGCTTCGGCATCACAATTCTCTTCTTTATCAAATTTCTCTTCTACACATACTTAAGCTGTACTTGTGAGAGGTTTTAGGAACTATAAGACCTGATATCAGATACAGTTTTCTTATCCAAAATATAAAATACATTAATGATCCTGAAACACTAAATCTTTCCAAAATAAATTTGATACTTTATTTTCAATATTTTCCCTTTTTGAACAAGGGGCATCAATTTGGATTTCGCCCTGGGCATTAAAATGCTCCGGGCCGGCCCTGTGGAACCTCCCGAAACAGGTCAGCCTCAAATGGCATCACAACTGGAGATACATCCTCCAATACTATATCATTGTACTTCAAGTCAAATCTGATCGATTCTTCATCAATGCTCCTACCCATCTCTCCATTCACTCCACTCGCTTTTGCTTTCATAGCTGGATTAAATGACTCCTCAGTGACAGCTGGAGTTGTATAAAAGACTCCACATTTGGGTATACGCCTCTTCATGAATAAGTGGAGTAAATGAATCAGTTAAGGAAAGTTTCTATGAAAATGGAGCGTCATCAAGCTGCAATATTCCTCTAGCATTAAATTCAGTGGCTTCCCGCTTATGAACCCAACGGTCAAATGACCATTCACCCACCGAAAACTCGTCTTCCTTGAGAATCTCCATGGTCTTCTCGGTAGCGATGTCAGCTGTAGGAAGAGCAAGAGGTGGTCTATCTGCAGCTATAGATGAGCATGTGGTCCCATCTGCGTTTGAATTAGAAGCCACGTCAATCTTCTTCTCAGGTCCACCTACCCTCTTTGAACCATCTTCTTCCTCTGTTCTACTATCCTGACCTTGATTCCCTCTCTGAACCCAACAGTCAAACTCTGTTCTTGGTAAATAAAACTTCGCTCACTGGCAGCCTCATGCAATACAGATCTATTGTTGCACCCTCCTTATAGCCCTTGATACCTATCACAACCCTTCTCCACCTCCCTTGTATCTGGACATTCAACCCTTTTGGTGTGTCCTCCAATGCCAAGCAATCAACTTTTATACGGCCATACTCCACCTTCAACCAATTTATTGTCTTATGATCTACTTCCAAAAAGTAACATCCAAACCCACTGACTAGTTCTGAAAAATGAAAACCCTTCACTATTCCAGGAGCAAAGAGGAAAGTTCTTTACTATTAAGTTATTAACCACGCCACCAATTTGTGATACTTGTCCCACTCTCCTTCCATAATTTCCCAGGGTATAACGGCAAGTGTAAACTTGCCTGAATTGTTGACGTCGAACTTCAGTTCCCTTGTTTGTGAGAAGTTGAGAAGCTTCTCCTTCAAGGGTAGTGAACGAGAACCCCAATTTTAAATTTAAAAGTGTGGCAATGCCAATATAGTATGTCCTCGCTCTTCTTCCTCATCCTAGTTCAATCTCCTCCTCCGTCAGGTTCCCGCTGACAACTTTAACGTAATCAAAGTTTTGCGACAACAAGGACAATGTTATATTCTCCTCCATCTCTTGTGAGGTGCTAATGGTTACTTTGGGTTCCATAACCTTCACTGTTGTTCTATTTATGCTCTCTACATTCAGCTTTTCCCCTTACATCTTTTGGTCCTTTGATTTCACCTCTCCCACAAATCTCTTGATCCCTAGACCTCTTCAAATGAAGAGTACACTCTTGTAATGTGTCCAGATCAACAACAAATCTAGCAAACAAGTGCAAGAGGGCATTTTCGTTGGATGTGACCCCTCCCATGAGGGGTTGAAACACTCTATCTCCTCCTTACTTTTAACCCAGGGCACTCCGTTTACCCTCGATCCTGCTTGAGATTCATTCTTTTGAGAACTTTCAAAATTACCAACTGCCATTCCTCCTCACTTTCCTCATAGCACTCCTTGGAAGAGAGTGATAATGAGCATCTTGGTCCCATTGATGGAGACACCCTCCTCTGCGGTAAGGACGTCAACTTATCTTCCGGAAACCATATGCACCTTGGAGGAGACATGGCGGTGTCCCCCCATGAGCATCTTTGGGGTCCGGGGCCTCTGTTGCACTGAGGGAGTCGAACTCCTTTGCGGCAAGACGACTAGAGAGCTCCACGGCGCCCTCCTCGTGGACCCCTCCCCTTTGTCTTCTTAGCACCAGCTCCACTTCCGGAACCGATGGCAAAGGCGAAGGAGGCACTGGTGATGGCATACCTCAACTTGGGCACAAGCACATTAGCAGCACCAGTGATGGCAAGCCTAAGCTTGGGCGATGTCGGTGATGGCGGACCTCAGCTTCGCCGTTGACTCATCGTCGGGACCGGTGATGGCGGACCTCATCTTGGGCATTGGCACGTCATCAGTGCCGACCTCGTCCATCAGATCATCTGCAATCCATCTCGAAGTCCCCTACCTTCACATCTTCGACGCTATTCGTTGCCATTTTTTTCTCTTTCCGTGGTTCATATGAAAAGATGAAGAAGAAAGGTAGTTGTGATTCACGTGATGGTGGAAGATGGAAGGGAAATGGCAGGGGTGAACAGTTCAGGTATTTGATAGGTGGAGGATGATGAGGCTCAGATCTATCATTGGGGACAGTGCCGGTCAATCAGCAGCCATTTTGAAATTCAAAAGGTTCTTGCTACCGTGTAGCATATTGTATGCATACATTAACCAGGTGGCTGAAAGAAACTTCTACCAATGATTCAGGACATGAGACTACTGATAAAACAATGGGATTCCATGACTGAATATATGCTCTACCATATAAGGAACGAAGAGACTCTTTGTACATAAACACTCCCATGCCTGGTAAAAACCATATATAATGGTAATAATACCTCTTAGTTGTAAATGAAGCCTATAAAGTCCACCTATAACATGACCATCCCAGCTACTCAAACTGCACCAGATTAGGATCATCCGGTATATTTACCTTCAACGTGTGCAACTGAAATCCAATTGAGAGGTTTAAATAGCAGACGGACGTAAATAACTTTTTGAATTAAAAATTAAGTTAAGGTTTTGATCGGAAGTAAAAGGGTATTACGGAAACCTACTACGTCCAGCAGTTTTAAGTCGGTGGTAACTGGTAACATATTAATTTGGTATACATCCTATGATGAAGTCGAAGGTTACTAAGCGGCTACACATCATTCAACATAAATACAAAATGTATTGCATTTAATGACAGATGGCCCTAGTTAGCTGGAGAACTATATTGTGGATTCTGGTATATACCTATATGATTCAAGTCGAGGATTGTGATTTATTTGTCGGAAGACACTAAGGGCAAGAAACGCTGCTTCCCAGCCCCCCGCAACTTGTCTACCCAAAAAAAAATTCAAGTTCAGTAGTATACTATCCTAACTAAGAATTGTTTACTGCAGCATTAGGAATAGATTTAAGGGATATTTAGACTTTGGGTCTCATATAAGTTAATTAGTGTTTGGGTTTCTATATATACATAATTAGTGTTTGGGTCTCAAAAGTGTCACCAAAAATAATTAGTGACACTTTTGGTAACACTTTTGGTGACACTAGTGACACTTTTGAGACCCAAACACTAATTATGTATATATGGAGACCCAAACACTAATTATGGAACTTATATGAGACCCAAAGTCTAAATATCCCTAGATTTAATATTCCAATTACTGCCTGCAAGTAGTTTTTTTTCCCTTCACTACAAATATATTTGCGTAATTCCAGGGAAGAAAGCTCAAATTTAACTTTCGTAACCTAATCCAAATCTTGCATAAAAAGAAAAAAAAATTAAGAACTTTTCAAAAACAAGTATAACTGATTAGCAGATGCTGAAGGAGCGATGTCTTGCACAACAGGTGCAGTTTTCGAACAAGTTATGTCGTAAGACTGTAAAGGATTTTTCAGAAACAAAATATAACCAAATTAGCATACCCTGATTGAGTGAACTCCTGCATAACAGCTGCAGTTTCTCTTACTAGTTGCGTTACAGGGATCGGTTCCTGCATTATTGAAACTGTAACTTTCAATTCTAGGGACAAAACACATCAACCATTTTATGGAGACAAGATAAATGAAGAATATACTACAGAGGACGACTTTAAAGCCTACAAAGAGCATTACAAGAAATGGATTTATAAGCACCAGGCACAAGCATTTTCTCTATCAAATACAGATGACTTCATCTTCATCAAAAGATGTAAATGACATTTTACAAAATTATAAACTGTCAAAAACTATTTACAAAAGGATTAGCTGTCAAAAACTATGAGAAGCGGAAAGCCCAAACTGATATCCTCTTACATAATGCTACATGTCATTTTACCAACTCCACTGTCTGGTATTTGCTATACAAAAACTTTGAAGCACCACTCTGGTTCCTGGATAAGATGCCAACGATATATATATGGAATACGTCCATGGCTCATATTGTAGAATGAGTCGTGCTATGTTGGACCAATAGGAGAGAAATTTAAACATGGTCCAACATGGCAATGTTGATTTCCATTTTTTAAACTTCTCTCATATTGGTCCAAAATGACAATGGCTCATTCTACAGTATGAGCCATTGGCTCATCTCCCGTTTTCCCATATATATATTATTTTTTCGACTGGTGAGTCTACATCTACTTCTCAGCCTTAAGCTCGGGATTTTTATTACATCTCTCCCAAGTCCGTGTCCGGGTCTAGTTTTTTGAGAAAGTTTATGTCCGCGTTTTTTCTATTATGGAGAAAAATTGGAGAAAAAAATAGTTATATAACAAAGAAAAAGAAGAACCAAAGATTTCTAAACTTTCTCGAGGACTAAGATTTCAAATTTTTAATTACAAAGGCCTTCCTATAGATTCACCCCCTTACGCAAACATAAACCCTTGTTACTTGTAAAGGAGACCATCAAATCATTAAAAGTAAAGAGAATATGTCACAGGACCCCATTCATGCGCACAGTAACAGTCGCATGGGTAACTTCATATGAATATTCTTCTTCCTTCTTTGCTAACCATAGCCTAAAAAATTCTTAGTATACTATTAGTCCATAAGTAAAACCTATTGTATCAACAAAATATCCCACATCAATATATGTTCTTATGAATCGCCATTTTCTAACTGATCTAAAACTTTACTAATGTTACTGAACCCTTACAACCTTTCTGAACAAAAAAACACAAAAAAAAAGGTGGCTGCTAATGAACAAAAAAATGATGCCCAAAGATCAATTCTAGATATCGCTTCTATTGAATTATTTCCATCTCAAAGTAATTATTTTTTCATAGGTATCAGACATGAGAAAGGTGCTCCAAAATTCACTAGGACACACCAAAATTGTTGTTCTGTTCGTGACAAGACACGTAACAGACATGACATTGACACTCAAAAAATGGATTAGGAATAGGATATGTCAAAATTAGTGGTGTCCGTGTCACTGTGACTGTACATGACGTGTCCGTGAAACATATGCAGCTAATGTTTTTGCTGCAGTCACAATTACTGCCTGCTGCTGTTGCTGCAGATATTACCTGCTGATGTCTATTGCATCATTCCCCTACTGCTGCTGCCACCTACATGAGTTGTATCTTGTTATTTGAAGGGGTGTTAAAAAAGAACTATCCAACTGTCTACACACCTCAGAGTTTTCACCCTAGGCACTAGGGGGCATATAAAGGTCCCTATCACCTAGGATACTAAGGAGAGGCTAACCACCTTAGAGAGCATTGCCAAACTCCTGGCACTGATTAATCATGCACTTCACAAGCAGCCATACAGTTTTAGCAGATTGATCAGCTTACTTTAAGCAGGTAAAAGAAAATAAAGAAGATATAATCTCAAGTAGAAGAATCAGGTCATGCGACCATTTGTTTTTTGTTAATATTGACATGTATAAATTTATGCACGTGACACTATAGGACAGTGCGATGTTGATGACAAAAAAAGGGATAAAAATTAAGATACATGCATAATTAGACAAGCCCTTGTAACATGAATATCAAAAGATGGGGATGTGAACGAACTTTGTACAGCCTGTAATACTGTTGTGCTTGTTTTCTGCTTTTCCTGACTAAAACACGAGAATCTGGCCCCATACCACTGCAAAAGTTCAAAAAGAAAATATATTATCAAATTTAGAAAAAGGTGTCATACGAATGATCTCAGATGGAATACACAAATAAGTAAACCAATTGGGGAATATAAGACCCACTGCAGTAACATAGCACACATTATGAAAGATGGTAAGTAAAGGAAAGAACTAAGAAGTTTACATAATTGAACAATTAAAAGCATCCGTATAACAAATCTAATTATAATGCTGGAGAATGGGCATTTTCTGTATTACAGAATAAGCATCCACTTTCTTCTTGAATCTGCCATCAGCCATGTCGTTCAGAGTTCAACCAAAAATTAATTGGCAGTATAGTGCACTCCATCCTTTAAAGGAAGTAGAATAAACACTATTAATTTTTAACTACGACAAATATACTGCACAAAAAAGTAAACTGTGCCAGATTAAACTAAAACTCGTATCTTTACTCTGATGGCACAAAGGTTTCAGTGACTACAAAAACGCTTAAAATGTCCGAAGCAAGGATTGTGAGCTGTAGGAAGGGAACCTGTATACAACTCCGATATTTGTTGTCATAAGCTGAATTTTTTGCACCTGAAATTAAAAAGACTTCATTAGATTTATTTATTTTCACTCCAAAAGATTGCAAGGTAGTACACATACACATTACCAGTAATACACACTAGTAACTATCAAACCAAGACACCATAGCAACTAGCAAGGAATATTCAGAACCATGATAATGCAGTCAAATAAAAAATTAAAAGATATCAAATGTTACCAACCCTGAAGGACGCTTCCTAATCATGGGCGGATTTATATAGAGTCCAAGGGGGGGGGGCCACGGCCAGCCCAATTTTTTTTAAAATGTTGATTACTATATAGAATATTTTTGCAATTTTAAAATATGTATTAGTTTGATCCTCTACTGTACAAAGAATAAGCTGCTCCAGTGGTAGCACTTTGGGCTTTCAAATGAGAGACATGAGTTCGAATCTCATCTTTGCTAAATGTTTTATTTTTGCTTCCACTTTTGTATTTTTTTTTTGTTATTGAAGTTCAATTAACAACAACTTTAAGGATTTCTAATATTTAGTTCCACGGCCTCATGTTCCTAATTTGATACTGATTAATAGAAAGCCCAACTTTTTGCAGGTCATATAACCCGAATAAACAATTTAAAGTTGTAAAGTCAACATAATATCGAGGCGGTGAGACTTTCACTAATACAGGTTACCGGAGATGAATACAATTACCTATAGCAAACTGTACTATGTTACATTAATATCAAGACTCTTTTCTAGAGTAAGGGAACTTGGATACAGTGTTCTAAAAAGCGCTAGACGGACTCGGTGCGTCAAAGGCCCGCTTAGAGCCTAGGCGCCGCATAATTTTTTTTTTTAATTTTAAAAATTTTGAAATTTGAAATTTCAATGTTCTAAAATCCAAATCTTATCTTAAAACCCAAACAATTATCCACAATACAACTAAGAATAAATTTTTTTTAAAACAAATCAAAAATAAATCCAAACAACAGCCGCCTAGGCCCGACTAGGTGGGTTTTAGTGCGGTGGGCCGACAGCTAGCCCAATTTTTAGAACACTGCTTGGATGGTGCTCCTTCAAAAACTGCATGCCGAGGGAATCAGGTCTACCTACCCGAGGACCTACATCTCTGTTTAATGGTAAGCCCCCCTGATGTAATACATGTTTTGATTAACTCTAATTTATGTCTCTACGTTGTTCAGGTTATGAAAATCAGCAGAATGAACGAAAATCAATAACAAGTTATAAAGAACAACTAATTAAACAGAAGACTTAAAGTTCAATGTTGGGATCTCATTGACTTTTAAGAAGAAGCACAATCATATTTGCAAATCTTGTATTCATGATTCATTAGAAAATTAATGTAATAAATTATACTCAATTTTAGTTCCAAATTTAATATTCAGTTCTTTAGCAAATATAATGTCCTTTATCAAGCAGATTCGTTCCTCACAATCAAAACAGGATGACAACCATGAATGATTAAAAATATTAAAGAGATTATTTTATCCTAACAGTGATAATTTCGCAAATATTAGAAAAGTTGGAGTGGTGCACCTGGATCTTTAGATAGGAAGGAGGATGTTGGTTGACGGAAAGACGGTAGACGGACGGCCTGAGGGCAGGTAGACTGGCGACGGACGGCCTGACGGCGGAAGGCCTGCTACACCAAGGGAGGAAAACGAACGACCGGGACGGGAGGCAGGACAGCCGGGAGCTGCTGATACCGCCTGGATCGGAAGGCAGACGGCTTGGCGACGAGGTTGGGGGGAGGAGGAAGTCGAGGATGCTCGACGAACGACCACAATAGGGTTTCACATGCCCAGGGAGGAAAGGGGGGAGGAAGCGGGGAGGGGGAGGGATTAGATTTCACACTCTAATCCCAAAAAAAAACTCGCAAGAATTTTTTTTTCTTACAATTTTTTATTGATTATTTCATGATCTCATATGAAAAGAACAAGCATATATATAGATATACAAAAGAGCAAAGTGCTAACCCACAGGCAATGTGGGACTAAAGATGTGAATAAAAAAGAAACAAACTCTCCACAAGTAATGTGGGACTAAAATAAACCTAATAAAATGTCAACCCAAATTCAAAACCACATAAGCAACAATGGATCTTTTACGAGATGCTTCTTGCGCCTGTACACGTGTAAAAAATCTCGTGCGCGTTGTACGATGTCCTCATCGTTCTCTCCGGATAAGGGAGAGCTCGACTCTGTCAAAGCTGGGGCTCTACTTCTCTCATAGTACTCCAATGCATCTGGATCAAGTCTCTGTAAATCATCTCAGGCTAGCCAAGTATCCTCAGACTCAGGACGACCTCTCCAACGAACTAAGTACATGCGAATACCGCCACTGCTATTAGAAATAATATGATCATCAATAATATTTTCAATATCATGTGTTGTAGTGGGTTGTATTTCTGGTAGTGGAGGTAAAGGAGGTCCCTCAAGAATAGGCTCAGGGGCACAGCCATCAACCAGTAGGTTGTCTGGATTAAAATCTGGACCTTTATATTCAACTAAATCCTCAACATTAAATATAGAACTAAAATTAAACCCTTCTGGAAGGTCGAGGACAAAAGTATTTTCATTAATTTTCTTCATAATTTTGAATAGACCTGTACTTCGTGCATGCAACTTTTTGACGGTTCCTAGAGAAAACCGTTCCGGACGAATCCAGACCATTACATAATCACCAATTTTGATTCTTTAAACCTCATTTTTAGATTAGCACGTAATTTATAGTTGATATTATTATGTTCGATTTGCCCGCTGATTTCTTTATGCAAATCATGGATGCGATATGCAAATTCAGATGACTCAGATACTCTATGAGATGCAGACATAAGAATAGGATCTATGGGTTGTCTCGGTTTGAAATCATAAACTACCTCAGTTGGAAAGGCACCGATAGACCTATTGACATAGTTGTTATAAGCAAATTCAGCAATGGATAAATGTAGGTCCCAATTTTCTAGATTCTCACTAACTAACGTTCTTAACAAGTTTTTCAAACTTCTATTAATGATTTCAATTTGACCGTTAGTCTTGGGATGAAAAGTCGTGAAAAAGTACAGTATTGTTTTCATTTTGCGCCAAAGGGTCTTTCAGTAGTGAGTCGTAACTCTAACATCCCTATCTAATACATCACACCAAATCTTGTTTTTATATATTGCAAATTTAAGCGAAATAACACTTTTTGGGGACTTGGAGGACAGTCTCGTTGATCCAAAACATATTATAAGGACTAGGATGTGGAATTGTCATAGGGACCACTTTAGGCACTGTAGAAGCGAAACAGCAATAAGGCAACTACCACTATCTATAATCATTTTGTAATTCTTATCCTCAATCTTTGTAAAAGTATGAAAGATCGAGTCATCGCTAACCTTAGGTTGAGACAAGATGCACCTAACAACACCTAATGTAGGAGATCCTATGTAACCTAAGACAACGTCATTTCCTTCCTCAAGGTATTCCACGTCTTCATCAATGTAATGAACGTACTCCTCACCATCTGGTACCGACTCTTCTTTAAATTGTTCCTCAATCAAATTGATCTTAAAATGACTAGAACAATTTGCTGCAACATGTCAATATCCTTGACATTTAAAACACTTTACGGTTAGACCAATCTTTGAAAAATTATTTTCAACACTCTTACCATTTGTATCTACCCTATGTTGGGGTGGGTTGGAAACAGTTCGATTAGGGTATTGGTTTGTTGATGATCGTGAAGCTTGATTACAAGAATCGTGATTCTTAAAACTTGGATGTGGTTTAACTTCGTCTAGGTCGTGAACTAGAGCATAAGCTCTCTCCAGTGTATTAATGTCTTGTGCGAATAACTCAGTTTTCAAATCAGTTCGCAAACTAGTTCTAAACCTATATAGAATTTGTTTATGAATCTCACTTTCGATAGTGCTACATCTTACCATGAACTCATCAAATTTTGCTATATACTCTTTAGCCGACATGTTTTCCTGACGTAAGAGGTTCCACTGATCTAATAAACGGGGATAATAGGAGGGAGGGAGGCATTTTTCTTTCAATTGTTGTTTCATTTCAGTCCAAGTCCTCACGGGCAACTCACCTCTTATTTCTCTCAAATGTTCTATATTAGACCAATATTGACTAGCTTGGCCAGTCAATCTCATAGCAGCAAATTTTACTTTTCTCTCGTCGGTTAAGGTATACCACTTAAAGTAGCGGTCACCTTTGAGCCAATCCAAAAACTATTGTGGGTTGAGTTTGTCGTCAATGGTCGGTGCCTCAACTTTAATACTCTTCACATATTTTTCATCATGGTCATATCATTGTGGTCGATGGTTATGGTTTCACCATGGAGAATGAGAACCCCCATGGTCATAGTAAACTTGATGGTCATACTCATCCTTAGGAGGTGTATGATTACGTATGTTTGTCATTTAATATCAAAACGAGAATTGGGAGAACTAGATTTGATTTAACAAACTAAGATAGTACAAAGAAGAGTCATAGGAGACAATCTAAGTACAAATTTATTTTCTGGGGGGGTGACGATGGAGGGTTAGGAGTGTAGCAACTCTCTTTTACTCTGTGGACGATCCGATGCAGAAGCTCCTTTCTCCCATGAGTGTTGATTCGCATATAGCCAGCCAGCCTCTTGCATGGGGGTAGTACCCTGCTATTTATAGTCATATTTGTGGCCGTATGGATTTCGGGACGCATGGGTGACGAGGTTTGCCACGTGTTCCCTCTCAACGGAAGGGTGCTACAGCTATGCACGAAAATTCGGGCTCCGCTGCCACGTGAGCATTTGTTGGAATTTTGTTGTTTGTTGAGTATCTGGACGGTTCTCAACTGTGTAGGCGCGACTTGGTCAAATGGACATGTTGCCGCTATTTGGTTGGAGAAGACCATTCAGTTGTAACAGCAAAACTTGGTCTGCGTGAAATCTGGGACACATGTGGCCAAAGACGTACGGGACGCACGGAGTATGGAACGCACGGGACCAGAGACGCATGGACCGCATGGAGTCTAGAACGCATGGGCCAGAGTCGCTTGAGACGCATAAAGTCTAGGACGCATGGGCCAAAGACGCATGGACCGCATGGAGTCTGGGACGCATGAAGTCTGGGACGCATGGGATCTTTTTGTCGCGTTATCCACGTGGCTCTGTACCATCCTTGAGACTTTTATCTCTTAGTGTGTTCTCGTCCTTCGAGGCGATCAGAAAAATTATTTTTGTCAGGATTCTGTGTCGGACGTCATCTTTATTGTCAGGACATCATGTCAGGTCGACCTGCGGCTAGTTGTCAGGACGCTTGTTTGGACCGCATTGGTCCCTTTTCTGGGCCGTATGGTGTCCATGCGATCCAGCTGTTGAGTTTTTATTTGGGGGCACATGGACGTCGGTCGCATGGCTGCATCTTTTTCATGCTTCTCCAAGACCCCCTTCAAAGTTTACAAACTTATAAGTTTGAAATACTTTTAATAAAAAACATGGATGGGGTATGTTTGGGCCGTATAGTCATTGAGCCGCATGGGCGAACGGTGCAAGGTTGTCAACTATGCATTTAACTGCCAGATTTGCCTTGACCCTTGAGTGGATTCTGTTCGGATTCCGAGCCACCCTTTCACACGGATCCCAATATTGACGGCTGAGGGAGGGAGCCCAACCAAGCGTAACTGTCAGCGGATGAGGATAGAATTCGAATGGTCTATTTTCGTCTTTTGGTGGCTTATAAATAAGGGTTTAAGGGGAAGAGAGAACTTGCTTCTGCTGAGTTCTGTCTTCCATATCGTCTGTCTTTTCTTCCTCCACGTCCGGTCATCTTCTCAGAGCGTCTGCCATGGGCCCGAAGGTCTATTCTTCCAAGAAGGCCGTCGTCAAGGGAAAACGTCCTGCCTCGTCATCTAGGGCCGAGGACGAGGCCTCATCCTTCTATCCTGACGTTCAGCCACCCATCCCCGGTAAGGGTTGGAGGAGAACTCTGGACACGCTGGCATTTTGCACCCAGTCCATTATACAGGTCCTCGTATATGACCATGCCGCATGCCTTATGTGCGGGTTTCCCTTTGGCTTCGTGCGCAAGCCTTGACTCGGCCGCATGGACGCCCTGTTGTGGCTTGGCCGCATGGAGGTTCTGTCATGAGTTGGCCGCATGTCTCCTTTCGTGACTTGGTCGCATGAAAGTCCTGTCACGACTTAGTTGCATGCAACTTTAATGACTCGGCCGCATGCCATCTTGATATCTCTAATTCTTACTTTTTGTTTTGTAGTGATTTTGTCCGTGGCTCCGTCGGGAGATGTGCTGAATGGGCGGGCTTAGGCTGCCTTGGACGTTAGGCTCAATCATATAGTGTCCGATGTTCAGGCTCAGATCAACATGGATCAGCCTGAGGCGAGGCTGAAGTTGATAGCTAGCGAGTCTTGGTTCTACTTGCTCAGCCAACTGAACTCCGGGAGGATCGATGACTCTCATTTGAAGCCAATCTTCCTATTTGGGGACGCCCTCACCATCTCGGATCCCAAGGTAGTGAGAATTAAAGAGACCTGGGATTTCTCCTCTAGTGGGACGAAGGTGCATATTCCTGCGATGGAGCGCCATTAGCCCTTATCAGCTTTCAACGTAGTACCCTTCGAAGGAAGACGCCGAGAAGCCTAACCCCGGACCAGAACGGAACCCAGGTCGACCGCATCCGTTTCAACTCAGAACTGAAGGGAGCATCGACGAGCAAGGAATCTTTTTCGTAGTCCGTTCGTGGGCTAGCACCTGGCACTTTCTCTAGCAAGATGGGGTCGAATGTCCGATATTACGAAGCGGACACCTTCTTGAACCAGCTTGTAACCAAAGGGACTTTATCCCAAGGGCAAAGTATATTTGCTCAACTGGATGCGTCACTGGCCCTCTTGGGTTGGTTTGACGCAGTGGGTATTAGAGAGGTATGAGCAGACCCTGAAGGCAGTCGACCTCTACTACGCCGTACGAGATTCTTGTTATAGTTTGGATAAGAACCCGTCGTTGTTTGTGGCTTTGGCTGAAATGTATAACCGCCGCACCGGGACCTTTGCTCCCGACGGAGAGATGGGACTCGCTCTCTATGAGATGTATGATGTCTCGCGGTTGTCCTGGGGTAATGAACCATATGAGGAGTACACCCCTACTAATGAAGAATTTGAGGAGTTGGAACAGCAACATCCAGGGTTTCTTATTGTGTACCGAGAGGTTATGTCACCATAGCACTTGCCAGCAAGTTTCGAAGAAGGACAGGAACTTGAAGGGAAATTTGCCCCACATTAAAGCCTGGATCAGTCACCTCTTCGTTATTGATGCTTCGGGTCATGTCACCGTTCGGATCCCTCGCACTCGAAGAGGTGTTGATGACCAAGTACGCAGCACCAAGAGGACTGCCGCCACTGGTGAGGGATTTGGTAGTCTGGGTGATAGCTTCAGTTATTTTTACCAGGATACCCAACCCTTGTCTGAGAAGGCCACCTTAGTTGGATTTTTGATAATATGGTTGCGGACCTGTGTAGTCTCAGGAGGCTCTGGGTCGATTGAGAGGGTTAGTCGCAACATCATCTTCCCTGCTGTGAAGCTGGTCTTCGGACATAAGCTCGCCTTACTCCCAACGATGGTCTGCAGCATCCATCGTGGGCTTCGTACTTTCACAAGCAAGGTGATGGCCCATGACCCCGAAGGGGATTTCAATCGGGTCGAGATGCCTTATCACTAGCTGATGGGTTGGCTGTTGATGCATTACCCATCATGCGTCCTGGTGCTGAGGGGACTGCGACGGAGGCTGACGCGTTTATGTACCGATATGGTGGGATGCCATGGGTTCATACTGAGGTTTCCGCTTGTCGGCATGCGCTCGCTCGTGTGGTTGACTATTCATCCTTCGTTTCAGTCCCGAAGTTTACGGACGATGAGGTGGACCGGGTTCACTGTGATGGTGGTGCCGATAACCAGGTTTTGTCCCCGAAGCTCTTCCACTGGTTGCTCTCTATCCGACATTCCCACTTGGTGTATCGGAACCGAAACCTCGTCTTCCTAGAACCCTACCTACCGAGTAGGTGTGTCCGGCAATTTGGATACAGCCAGCTCTTTTTGGGCAACCCAAGCTCATGTCTCGGTTTCGAGGGTAGCGTTCTCGATGGAGCCCAAGCCTGGAACTATTTCTTCGCGACCAGCACCCAGGTCCAGTTTAGTCTGCCGGATAGCAAAGTTTCTGGTCGTATCAGCCATGCAGGGACTGTTTTCCATGTGGCCGTGAATACCTCCCCTGGCTTCGATCGGGATACCAGCTTTATTGTTGGTACTAAGCTAGGTACCCGGAGGGAACCACGGAGAAGTCGGGGAGAGACAAAGGAAAGGCTGTTGCGGCCGATTCTGACTCTGTTACGGGGGAAGAGAAAGCTTCTGACCACCCTTCGCCTCCTGCGAACTATCCGACGAAGCGTGGGGCTTCCCCAATAAGGAGCCCTTCACCTAAGAGGAGACGCCAGGGATATAGGAAGCAGATTACTAGGAAGTCCCCGAAGCCGGCTGGGGAAGAAGAAGAAGGAGAGGAAGAAGAGGTGAGACCCTCCACGGTGGATTCTGAAGCAGTCCCCACTTTGGACGTTGAGGCGGTATTATAGACCCTCTCAGTTTAATCCCTCCTGCTCCCTTATACAGGTATTTCGGTACTGATCTGTTTGATAATGTGCAGACTCAGAAGGAGAGGGATCGTCTGCAACGGGCGGTTCCCTGGGTGTGACGCGGATGCCTCGGAGCCTGCACCTGAGACTTCGGGGTTCCAGGAGATGAATGCAGGCGTGTTAGAACCTGCCTTTAGAGCGTCGGGGGCCAAGAGACGGGTGCAGGCGTGGTGGAGCCTTTTACGCCGTCTGAACACGTCTCTGTGGATGATGTGGAGGTTGTCGGGAGGGCTGTGAACACCATGGGTGAGCCACAACCCCCTCTGTCTCCCTCTGGTACGTTCTCTCGTCTGTTTACTCGTGAAGGGGCGTTCTGGCTTCAACTTTACATTCTTCGGACGAAGCTGATAACTGGTTGTTCTGGGTCTAGAGGGTCAGCCCCTCCCTTAGTAAGGGTGAACGTGGCGGCTGAGAAGGACGTGGAAGAGGAAGTCGGCGGGCTTGCCGCGAGGACGCCCAGTCTCTTTCCCAGCACATCCAGGGGAGACAAGCCTACTGTTGACCCCACTCGGGTGATAGCCCCTTATCCTGCGATGGTTGTGGGTTCTTCCAGCGCGGCGACCGTTCACCCAACTGTTGACACTGGGGTTCTGCAGTCGTGGCCTCCCTGGCTAGAGGGTTGACAAGCAGTTCTGGGAAGGCCGCTCCCGATGTTCCCAGTGTAGTTGTGGCTGGATCGACATCTGGGGCTGGTGCGCCGCAGCCTGGGGATGGTGTGCAGGCAGGTGTTGCAGCAGCAGGGTGCTCTGGTACTCCTGCCCTCGGTCGCCCCTTCAACCCACTCTCGCTTGCTCAGCTGCCAGGTGTCCGGACATTTGAGAAGGCTATGAAGGACTGGAACGTAAGTCGTACAACTGGTCGCTCATCTGCCACCGCTTCACCCTCAAGGTCGTTGGGTGCTGTCGCTGCGCGGCCTGCTGCGCCCGTGGCTTCTTCCTCCTGTCAGCCGCCTTGGACTCCGGCAACGTCGGAGGAGATTAATGAACATGTCTAGATCTTCATTCGGAGTTTCTACATATTTTTGAAGCAGGGCATCCAAGGTGTATTTGAGCGAAATAGGTCCTTCGACTGGGCGAGACCGTTTGCCGAATGCCAGGCCAGCTCTTTAAGGGGCATTCCTGGTTTGGAAGAGACGGCGGCCCTTCTGGACCTAAAGCTTGCGGAGGTGGAGCGATGCCTGATGGAGCTACGGCAGCATCAGCAAGCCGATCTGGGGGTACTGATAGCCCGTGAATACGAGGAATTCTCAATTGGGCTGGGTGCAGAGAAGGACCTCATAGCTTCGTCTAGGAAAGGCTTGTTGAATGACCTCCAAAAGCTGCGACAGGAGCGTGATCGGCTGGAAAATCTTAGAAAGAATTGCCTTGCCAGGCAAGGGCACTTAACCGAGGATATCAGGCAACTCCAGGCCAAGCTTCACATGCTGGATAATAATCTCCGGGAGGCCCAACAAGAAGAGGCTATCCGGGTCGAGGCGAGCCGGGCTGTGAAAAATACCTCCGCCGTCGAGGTCATGGTGCAGAAGCTAGATGACCGGTACGAGGCCTATGTCCGCTTCGAGGATCCCGAGGTCCTGGCGAAAGAGGTCGAGCGTCGGGTCACTGGACGCCGAGAAAGTCAGATTGCCCGTCTCCATGGACGGATCTTGGAGTTGTGCTCCCATGATGAGTAGCGGTAGTTTATGTTTCCTTTCCTGAGACTACTTTTTATTCTTGTAGTTTGTTCATTTTACTTCTATGAAATAAAAGTTTCTTTTCTGTTATAATTGTCTGGCTGACCTGATTTGTACCATGAAAGAGAAATGACCACTTCTCGTGCTTCGCATGCTGATGTGCGCCTGACGTGTTCACACCGCTGTGTCAGTCCGGGTCTCTGAGAGGATCACGTCAAATCTTGACAATCGCAGCTTAGGTTGCGTAGGGATGAATCGTGGCGTCTCACTGAGGAGATCGTTACTATTCACCAGATGAGCCGCCGATTCTTTGTCCATAAATAGCGAACGATCTGTAGGCTGCTTGCATCCATTCGTGTTTTTGGGCGTGATGGTTTCTAGAAACGCTCCGAAGGAAACCAACATGTCTCTTTCCACGGCCCTCGTGGCCTCTGACTCCTACTCTAGCGAGCCAGAGCCGCTACATGCGGAGAAACGTTTTGTCTCCCGAGTGCAGAAGACGGATCTCCCCAGAACTCCTTGAGTCCCCTGTCAACTGGGGGGAGCGAGGGCTCTTGTAGACGCTTCTCGTCCATTGTTTGCGTCTTCAGACGCTTGTTTCTTTCATTTTCTGGCAATGTACATCAATAATTTGGAGGACTCTGACTCCTCTTCTGCTTGATGTTTGAATTATCCCCTTCTTTTTTGTTTTAATGAAAGGAGAAATTACTTTCATCGCTGTTGTGACATTTGCGATGCTAGTGCTAGAGGGAAATATGAATGTAGTACCGTACAGTAGCTTTTTAAGGATATCCCACTGGGGGATCTTTGGTAGACCTATTACCCTTTTGCGCACTTGGGGTGCGAGTAATAGATTCGAAACAAACCCTATCAGAGGTAGTATGGACGTGATAGATTTTGTAGATTTTAAGGACATCCCGTTGGGGGATTTTGGTGGACCTATTACCCTTTTGCGCACTTGGGGTGCGAGTAATAGATTCGAAATAAACCCTATCAGAGGTAATATGGACGTGATAGGTTTTGTGAACCCATTACTTTTTGCACACGTTAGTGCAAGTAATAGGTTTGAGACAAGTCTTGCCAGAGGTAATATGGACGTGACAGTTTTTGTGGACTTAACACCGCGGGCATACTCCGAATTGGGTACGGGTAATAAGTTGGAATGCTATCGATATCAGAGGTAATATGGACGTGGTGATCGATGGTCAAAGTCGAGAAGTTTGCTCAAAGGTAATATGGACATGGCAGACTCCGTCGGAGTAGTGTATTAGAACGATAGTCCAGAGCAGAGGTCATGTGGACATGAACCAACGCCCAAGAAGATATCATGTAGCTGGTAATAGAGGAGTACTAGTCTAATTTAGACGTAGTACTTTTTAGGAACTTGTCGTTGATAGGCATCAGAAGCAAGTCGTCGTTGGGTTTTGCTAGTCGGTATGCGCCGTTGGAAAACACGATTTCCACAACGAACGGACCCTCCCATTTAGGTTGAAATTTGCCGGTCGTCTTGTGGGTCATAATTATCGGTCTTCTTACTGTTCGGACGAGGTCACCCACTTGAAACGTTCTCTGTTTTACCCGTTTGTTGAAGGCTCCAGAGAGACGCGCTTGATACAGCTCTATGCGTTGTTGGGCTAAGAGTCGTTTCTCGTCGAGTGCTTCCAACTCCTGTAACCGTCGGCGGTAGTTGTCGTCCGTAGTTAGTTGGTTGGAGAGAGCTCCCGTAGTGAAGGAATTTGGATCTCAAACGGGAGTACCGCCTCACTTTCGTACACCAAAGAGTGACGTATTCCCAGTAGTTGTCCGGACTGTTTTCGATAGGCCCAGAGACATTCACCCAGCTTCTCGTTCCAGTCGCGTTTGTTGGAAGACACGAATTTCTTGAGGAGCTTGATGATGGTTTTGTTGAACGCTTCCGCAAGACCGTTTGCGGCGGGGTTGTATGCCGTGGAGGCTATGTTTTGGATTCGATTCTTGTCACAAAACCGATAGAAGGCGTGACTTGCGAACTGTGGACCATTGTCGTGGACGATCCTACGCGGCAAGCCGAAGCAATATATGACGTGATGCTTGACGAAGTTAATCACGTTGGCTGTCTTGACTTCAGCGAGCGGAACAGCTTCCGTCCATTTGGAGAAGTAGTCGGTGATCGCCAGGATGAACCGATGTCCCTTTGATGAAGGCGAACTGATTGGCCTGATGATGTCCATTCCCCACGCCTCAAACGGCCAAGATGCTACCATTGGGTGTAGGAACTCGGATGGTTGGTGGATGAAGTCCACGTGGATTTGGCATGCTTGGCACTTCCTTGCGTAATCGACAACATCTGCTACCATCGTCAGCCAGTAGTAGCCCATTCTCCGAAGACGGTTATGTAGCTTTGGACCGGGTTGATGCGCCCCTAAGACGCCATCATGAGCTTCACAGAGGGCTTGTTTTGCCTCTGCGTTCGACAAGCATCAGAGCAGAAGGCTGTCGTAGGACCGACGGTACAACATTTTGGTCTCCGTGTCGTAATAGAAACGGAGGTAGCGTCTTCTGATTGAAGTAGCTTCCTTTGGATTTTCAGGAAGAATTCCATAGACTGCGTAGTCGATGAATGGAAGCCTCCAATCTTGAGTATCGGTATCGACTTCCGCTGCACAGCTGAGGCATAAGCATAGGTTGCTTTCGAGACAGACAGCTCTTGACCGATTACCGTGATTAAGTGATGGGTGTTGTCTGGGACTGCCAAGGAAGCAGCAAGGCCGGCTAAAGCGTCTGCTTCAATATTTTGCAACCGAGGGACATGCTCAATAAAGAACATCTCGAAAGTCGCGATGATGATGTGTGCAGCTTGGTGGTAGGGGATCAAATCCTCGTTTCGGACTTCATATACTCCCCGAACTTGATTGACGATTAGCTGAGAATCGCCGTAGGCTTCCAAGTACTCTACCCCGACTTGTTTGGCGAGCTGGAGTCCGATGATTAGGGCATTGTACTCTGCTACATTATTGGAGCATGGCCCCGTGAGAGAGTGCGCGATTGATGACAAGGCCGTATGGGGAGATGAACACTATCTCGACCCCAGCGATGATGTTGCCTTTGGACCCTGTTCTTGAAGCACCGTCAAATAACATTCGCCAAACTGCTTCGTGTGAGGTGACGTTGGCGTCTGCCACTTCGTCTGGAATCTCTTCATAGAGCTTTGATGTTTCTGACCACGGGTGGGCTGCCAGAAAGTCGGCCAATGCCTGACCCTTGACGACCTTCTGTGGGACGAATACCATATCATATGGAGATAATAGTATTGCCCGGATAGCCAAGCGGGAGCTATGTGCCCCGGGTTTGGTCATAAGGACCCTGAGGAGGTTGACTTTGAGATTACATGGATGGTCTGTCCAGTCACGTAGTGTCGAGTTTTCTGGATGGCGAATACCAGCGCAAGGCACTCCTTCTCGACAGCGGTATACCTATGCTCTGGACCGACCACCATCCGGCTGAGGTAGTATATGGCCTGCTCGTGACCTGAATCATTATTCTGGGCTAACAGGGCACCGAGAGAGTGATCCATTGCGCGTACATAGAGCAGGAATGGCTTTCCCATGACCGGGGCCACCAGCACAGGAGGGTTTGATAGGTATTCTTTGATGTTGTCGAACGCTCGTTGGCACTCTTCATTCCAAACAAAGGAGACATTTCTTCATGAGCTGTGTGAACGACCGGCAACGTCCAGAGAGGTTTGATATGAACCTCTTGATGCATGTCAACCTCCCTTGGAGGCCGCGGCGTTCCCAAAGGTTCCTTGGCGGATGCATCTCCAGGATGGCCTTGGTCTTGTCAGGGTCTATGTGAATACCTCGGGAAGTGATGACGAAACCCAGGAATTTGTCGCTGGAGACTCCCAGGAAGGACTTGGTAGGGTTCATCTTGAGGCGGTGTGCGCGCATTAAGTCGAACACAGTCCTCAAGTCTTGGAGGTGATCATCCTTGGAGCGACTCTTGACGGCGATATCGTCGACGTAGCATTCCACCGTCTTGCGCAGATGTTCACGAAAAATGGTGCTCATAGCTCGCTGATATGTAGCACATGCGTTCTTCATACCGAAATGCATGAATGTGTAGCAGTATACGCCTATCGGAGTCCGGAATGACGTATGTTTCTCATCGTCGGAAAACATCTTGATTTGGTTGTAGCATGAGAAGTCATCCATGAAGAACATAAGCTCGAAGCCACAAGTGTTGTCGATCATTACTTCGGTGATTGGAAGAGAAAATTCGTCTATGGGACATGTCGCGTTTAGATCACGGAAGTCGATGCAGACTCGGATCTTCCCATTCTTCTTAACGACGAACACGATATTGGCTACCCAGTCGGGGTGTTATTCCTCGCGGATGAAGCCACTAGCTATCAGCTTGTTGACTCCAGCTTCGATGGAATCCATCACGTCTGACCGGAACCGCCGTTGCTATTGCTTGACTGGTTTGGCGTCTGGCCGAATGTTGAGTTTGTGGACCGCAATTTGGGGATCCAATCCTGGCATGTCTTCGTAACTCCAGGCAAAGACATCGATGTATTCCCTGACGAGTTGTAATAGGGATTCCCGGTCTTCGTCGGGCAGACTTTTGCTGACGAATATAGGCTTTGGAGAGGTCTCGTCACCTTGATTGACTTGAATAACCTCGTCCTCAGTAGGAGGTTCTCGCTGCTCAAATCACATCTCATTGTGAACCCATGTGTTGGGCCCAAGGTTACATCTCAGAGAGCTCGGGTGGATCCTCGTTGTCTTTCTCAAGGTCGGCAGACACCATGTTGGAGGACAGTGTTTGTCTGAGCATGTTCCCGATGAGACGTCGGAGTCACAGGCTGAAGATTCTGAAGAGTGTGAGCGCTCTTCATCTTCTTTATCTAAGCCCTCGGGGGTTGTAGGAGGTTACATATCCTAAGCCATGCTTAGTCTTATGATAGTAATCCTCGGGCTTGCCCGTAGGGGAGGAAAGTCATAAAGGCGCCCTTCGGCCTTTGCCATAGTTTAGTCCTTCAGTGACCTCCAGGTTGTATCCCCATCTTTTGAATAAGATGTAGGGCTTGCGAGTTGTACCGGTAGAGTGGCATTCTGCCTATCTCGAATTAAGGTTCTACTTCCTTTGGGATGAAGGACCGGGGGCATTCCAATCTGCCGAAAATGATGATCTTACCTCCCTTCTTCCTGGGTGGGACTAAGAAATAAGAATCCTGACTAGAGCGAAGCCGGTGCACGGTGCATGTAGTGGTCACTTGTGTGTGCAGGTGAAGGCCCAGACCGTGCTCCAGGGAGTAGAGTGTACTTATATGCATACGCTCCGAGTAGTTCAAAGATAGTCCTTTATTGAGAAAATACGGTATCTCTTCCGGCGGGATTACATCGTCAGGGGAGGGGATGTTGACATTGGCAGATATATATTCCTTTAGCTCATCCTTCTCCTTGGCTACCCCCAGCGGAAGCGAAGGCTTTGGTGGTTTTCTGCGTAATTTTACTACCAAAGGTCCAAAAGTTTCAGGTGCGCTCGGTTCTCCCTTTGGTGGTCGACTCGACCTGTGAAGGCGAACGACCATTGGTTCGGAAGGCGTAAATAGGACGGAATCTCCTTTTGGTGGTCGACTCGGCCTGCGAAGGCGGACGACCATTGGTTCTGGCGACGCCGAAGGTACCGGAGATTCAGGTGCCTTCCCGCGCGATTTGACAATGAGAGGTGCGGCCGCATTGGGAGTGCGAGCCTTGAGGCGGATTCTCATAGGCTCCTCGGATGTTGTTGTGGCCTCGGCTTCATCGTCGGCCTCGTTGCCACATTCATCTTGGCGGACTTTCTTGTAGATGATCGAATCGGAGTAATAGATCTCGATACCCTTAAACGGATCGACGTCAGCGAACTCCGTTTTGACGAAACCGTGTTCGTCTACATATTTTAGGCACTGGTGGAGGGTGGATGGCACGATCATGAGTTCATGTATCAACGGACGCCCCAACAAGACGTTGTAGGACGTATCTATGTCTATGACGTAGCAGATTTTAAGTCGTCGATTTGGCATTTTAAGCGGATTTTACCCAGAGGGTAGCTCCTCCCCTTGTTGAAGCCACTGATGGCGGTATTGGTGGCCGCCAGACGATGCATCGAGATCCCCAGGATCTAAAGCAAACTTCTTGGGATGATGTTGATCGACGATCCTGGATCAATATGCATTCGGTCCACCTTGATATCGCCAATATACCCGGTGTAGGACGGGCCGATCGTGCTATTGTTCTTGAGCAACATGTCATGTTGCGAGAAGATATTGGGTATCGCATCCATGGCGTTGTTGCAATATGGACAAGCAGCAGGATCTTCGGTTGGCGGCTTGACTTGAGCCAGGTAGACATCGGCATTCTACAGTGCCTCTCTCAGGACAGTCTGAGTGTCTTTAGAGAGCCGCAAAAGCTCAAATAGTGACAATTTCGCCGTAGTGTAGGCTAATTGTGCTAAGATGTCGAAATTATAGGACCTCTCCAGCCCTTGCGGTGCATCCTTGCGCAACGGTTTATCGAAGCGCGTCTCCTTCTGTTTGGACTTGTCCACCGGTGGGGCTGAGATGGCCCAGGACCAGTGGTGGTAGGCGCGACAACCGGGGGCGTATTGTCGTGCATCGGTTGGTATATCGCACCTGACCTTGTTGCACCTACTGCCAGCTCTTCAGCCGAGGAGAAAACTGTGTAACAGGTCTTAGATTTTCTGCCTTTGGATTTGGCGATGGAGGATGCCGCGGGCTGTGTCAAGTCTGGCACGAGGTCGGGATGGACCCACATGACCTCTCCACGTGGTGTGGCAAGAGGTATTAGCCCGACCGTCTGGTCTCGAGCTGGTGGAAGGTTGATCACTTCCATAGTCGCCTTAGGGACCGGGACTACTCCGTCTTGGGCTTCCGTCGGTAGAAAGTTGCCAAACTGGAGGGATACCATGTTGGCGACGACCGTCACGTCATCGAAGTCCAGGGAAAGAGCCTTTGTGTCTATCAGACGTTGGATGTACCGCTTCAGGGTATAGCACTCCTGTGTCGGATGATGGACGTAGCGGTGGAAGTGACAATACTTCGGGTTGGCCATCTCCGCCGCCTCAGGCTGACGTCTGACATCGGGGAGCCGAATTTTGCCTCCCTGCAACAGCATGTCGAAGATGGGTTTGACATCAGCATCTTCGAAATATTAAGTCTCCTTTGGTTTTGGAGGCTCTGCCGGCTTTTCCTCAGGCTTCTTGGTCAAGGTAGCGACCATAGCATGTTTCCCTTTCCGTCGCGGTTGTTATTGCCGCCATTATTGTTGTTGCTGTTGCTGTTGGGACGCTTGCCCTTTTTCTCAGTAGTAGGGATATGGATCCCCAAGTGCCGAGCGTCTTTGAGCTTTTTCTCAGCGTTGATAGCACTTACAATGAACGTCTCGCCCATCCAGAGGCTGACTGCCGGGAGCATGTTCTTCCGGCACATCTCCATGAGTGTAGCCTCGGGATTGCCAGGAGGCAACCTTAGCACGGCCTGTCGGAACCGCTCGATGTAGTTTCTCGTCAGTTCCTTCTCTCCTTGGGCGACGTCCATCAGAGAAAACATCGTCATATCATTTCCTGCCTCATAGAATCTGTTAAGAAACAGACGCTTGAGGTCATCGAATGATGAGATACAGTTATCTTCGAGACTGCAGAACCAATCGAAAGTTACCCCCGCCAATGATCCGACGAAGAGCCTGGTAAGGATAGCGTCGCTGCGGGGAGGACTTCCCGTCAAACATGAAGCGGCGAGGGGAAGGACTTCCCGTCAAACATGTTAATGTTGAAGGGCTTGTACTTGGACGGATACAGTACGTCCCTCCACTCTATCGGGTATGGTTGTCGCACCCCGAGATCACGGAGTGAGTTCCGATTGCTCATGGAGTCTAGGTGAGCCCGAAGTTCTCGGACCTCCATCCTTGCTTCCTTAGCTTCATCTCCTGCCGAAGGCGCCGACGAGCCAGGTAGGAAAGGATCGTCGTCCGCGGGTGGAGCGGTCGTATTTAAATCACCGTTGATCTCGGGGTCCAGGTTTGCTTGCCCAGAGGCCCTTGTTGGCTGGGAGGCCATGTTTGTCTTGATTTCCAGCATTGTCTGGGTCAAAGCTTGCATTGATCATCGTGTGTATCATGGCTTCGAGCATCTCGAGGCGCTGTCGATCACTGGGGCCTTCATGGTCGTCTCCGGCCATGTACAACGTCCTCACATGGAAGAAATGGAGGGGGCAGTGGATGTCGTGCTCCATGTTTCATACCCTTGTAGTGAGTGGTCTTCAATGAGGGCGGGAGTCGTTATGTATTCCTCGAATTCGGAGGGGATACTACCTCCAGCGTAGAAGATTGTGTCGTCCTGGTGGGAGTAGCTACCCTCCAGGATATCGGAGTCCGTTCCTTGAGAATCGTAGTCTCCTCGGAACGTCGGATTGTCGCGTACGTCCAGGGGGACACTACCCCCAGCTTGGGCCACCCCCAGGGGTTCTGAGGATGAACTATCCCCAGGGGCTGACAGCTTCTTCCTTGAGCGGGTGCCTCGGAAGAAGTCTTCCGCGGGTGCCGTCGTCAGTCTTCCAGGTAATCGCCTTCGCGATGTCGTGGTAGAGAGCGCCGGACTGGAGGTATCTGACATCTTTCTTTCCTTTGTGGCGGAAAGCTTTCCAGTTGAGTAGCATGAGGCGAAGGGCAACTCCTCCTCTGATACTTGCACCTGATCTCCGGGTTGTTGTCGGGTAGGTGCTTTCCGGTGCAGTCGCTGGAAGGCCGACTGCATGTATGTGAGTACTGCTGCTTTATTGCATCAGCAGTTGATAATGATATTGGCGCAGCTGTACCTCGGAGAGGGCATGTCGCACATCGTAGTTGTTTTCCTTGCTTTGCGCTTGTGGGTAATCACGTCACGCAAATCATGCGAAGGGTGTTTTACCTTTGTATATTCTCTTTGTGAGTCCGGGGATCCCGGGCACACGGATGCGTAGGTGTTGTCTTTGCTCCCTGGCCTGGGGTTCATAAACGAACTTGCCCCGAGGTACTGATGGAAGACTTTTGAGACTGGTCCTGTCCATTGGTCCCTGTGGGTTGGACGCATGGGTCATTTTTGTAAAACTATCCGTCAGAGGCTCACATAATAACTAGCGATGCCCATTGGCTCGGTCGTATGAGCAGTTGCTTGAGCTTGACGAGCTCGCACTGCCCTGAACTTCTTCAGCTTAGCTACCGCAGGCGCGTAGTATGAAGAGTCCAGCTTTGGGTTTTCAACATTCTCGGTGGGTAGCATAGGATCTGCGTCGTAGGAGATACGGTCGAAAACAGAGGTTCTGTTGCTATTGGGGCCGCATGCGACCTGTTGTCCGCGGTTGTGAGTTGATGCCGCATGGGCAGTCTTATGAGGCCTCGTCCTTGGCCGCATAGAAGCTGCCTCAGCACCAGGACGTTTGGCATCGTAGTGTTTTCCTCTGCCAAAGTATGGGTGCTGAACGGTTTATGCGTCAGCCCTGGATACCGCATAGATATGGACGTTATGGGTGTTCGTCCGACGACCGTCATTGGCAATAGAGTGAGAGGTTGGAAGCGTCTGCTCCGCAACTGGGTAGGGCACAGCGGCCTTGGCCACCCACGTTCTGCGATCCTCGAGTGGGGAGCACAATTTTGGCTGGAAGAGGTTGCTGCATAGACAGTGGTCGCATGATGTGCGGTCCCTGCGGTTGGGAGAGAGACGGGGAGCGCATGCTCCGCAGTTGGGTAAGACGCAGCGACCTTGGCTACCCACGTCATACGGGTCTTCTTGGGCTTTGCTTGTCTCGGAGAAGGACCCGTGCTGTCCTCGGAGAGCATGTCCTCGAACACTTGATGGTCGAAGCGGACCACCAGCATCTTTTGTGTCGACCCGAGCTTGGTCGCATCGGACTGCGTCACCGACTTCTCAACAGAGGAGAAGGAAGTCCCCAGCAAAGTCGCCACCGTGTTTGCCATTTAAAATCAAAACAAGAACCGAGAGAACTAGATTTGATTTAACAAACTAAGAGAGTACAAAGAAGTCCTAATAGACAATCTAAGTACAAGTTTGTTTTCCGGGGGGTGACGATGGAGGGTTAGGAGTGTAGCAACTCTCTTTTACTCCGTGGACGATCCGATGCAGAAGTTGCTCTCCCTTGAGTGTTGATTCGCAGATAGCCAGCCAGCTTCTTGCATGGAGGTAGTACCCTACTATTTAGTCATATTTGTGGCCACATGGATTTCGGACTGCATGGGTGGCGAAGTTTTTCCCGTGTTCCCTCTCAACGGAAGGGTGCTACAGCTATGCACGGGAATCCGGACTCCGCTGCCACGTGAGCATTTGTTTGAATTTTGTTGTTTGCTGAGTATCTGGAAGGTTCTCAACTGTGTAGGCACGACTTGGTCAAATGGACATGTGGCCACTATTTGGTTGGAGAAGACCACTCAGTTGTAACAGCAAGACTTGGTTGACGTGGAATCTGGAACACATGTGGCCAAAGAAGCACGGGACGCACGGAGTCTGGAATGCATGGGACCAGGGAGTCTGGAATGCATGGGCCAAAGTCGCTTGGGACGCATGGACCAGAGCCGCATGGGATCTTTTTGTCGCGTTGTCCACGTGGCTCTGCACCATCCTTGGGACTTTTGTCTCTTAGTGTGTTCTCGTCCTTCGAGACGATCAGAAAAATCCTTTTTGTCATGATTCTGTGTCAGGCACCATATTTGTTGTCAGGACATCATGTCACCTGCGGCCAGTTGTCAGGACGCTTGTTTGGACCGCATGGGTGTCCCTTTTCTGGGACGCATGGTGTCCATGCGATCCATCTGTTAAGTTTTTATTTGGGGGCGCATGGACGTCGGTCACATGGCTGCATCTTTTTCATGCTTCTACAACGTACTCTCAGTTCGTCATTTTCCTGTGGGGTACGACTACTTGCTCTCTCAATTATAATAAACCTATCATTTGTTTCTTTTTGAAATTCAGTTAAGGTTTCGCGGGTAGCCCTACACTCTTGAGCAATGGTACCCATTTTTCCCATCAACACATGTAACTTTCTAACACAGGGTCCATAGTGTCCTTAGCCGATTCATGTGTCAAATGTAAAGGGTTACTTGACTCTCGGAGAGATTGACTAGTTTCGTCTAAGAAATATGAATGACCAGATCGTGTAGGCATGCACTACTTAAACCTAAATGATTGTTGTCAATGCAAATGATAAGTTTTTTTTAATAAAATGAAATACTAAACCCTAGAATGCAACTCTTTTTTTAATTAAATGAAATACAACCCTAGAATACAATTTTTTTAATTAGCTCCTAAACTTTTCAGGATTAAGTGAATGGACCTCTTCAGCGGCACACGGCTTACTGGTATCAGATCACACGACAACCGCTTCCTTCAAAGACCTAATGAGCTCCGTCTGGTCAGCAACCCCAAGGCACTGGCACCAGAAGTCCTTAAGGCCAATGTCTAAATAAATTTTAAATTTAGTTCAATGTGATTTGTGGGCTATGGATAGGTGATAAAATTACAACCATATCTTGTAGTGGTTTTGTCCTTAAAATAATTTATGCAAAATGATCTAAATGCACAAACCATGCCCTGATACCAAATTTGATGTAATATATGTTTTGATTAACTCTAATTTATATCTCTCGTTGTGCAGGTTATGGAAAACAGCAGAATGAACGAGAATCAATGACAAGTTATAAAGAACAACTAATTAAACAGAAGACTTAAATTTCAATGTTGGGATCTCAATGGCTTTTTAAGAAGAAGCACAATCATATTTGCAAATTGTATATTCATGATTCATTAGAAAATTAATGTAATAAATTATACTCGATTTTAGTTCCAAATTTAATATTAAGTTCTTTAGCAAATATAATGTCCTTTATCAAGCAGATCCGTTCCTCACAATCAAAGCAGGATGACAGCCATGAATAATTAAAAATATTAAAGAGAATATTTTATCCTAACAGTGATGATTTCGCAAATATTAGAGAAGTTGGAATGGTGCACCTGAATCTTTAGATGTGAAGGAGGATGTTGGTTGACGGATCTACGATCGACGGTAGACGGACGGCCTGAGGGCGGGCAGACTGGAAGACTGGGACGAAAGGCAGGACAGCGGGGAGGTACCGCCTGGATCGTATGGCGGACGGCTTGGCGACGAGGTTGGGGGAAGGAGGAAGTCGAGGACGCTCGACGAGCGACCACCCTAGGGTTTCACACGTCCAGAGAGGAATGGGAGGGGAAGAGGGGGAGAGATTAGGTTTCACACTCTAATCCCAAAAAAATAGATCGCAAGAAAAAAAAATTCTCACAATTTTTCTTGATTATTTCATGATCTCATATGAAAAGAACAGCCCTATATTTAGGCATACAAAAGAGCAAAGTGCTAACCGACTGGCAATGTGGGACTAAAGATGTGAATAAAAAAGAAACAAACTCTCCATAAGTAATGTGGGACTAAAAAAAACCTAATAAAATGTCAACTCAAATTCAAAACTATATGAGCAACAATGGATCTTTTTCGAGATGCTTCCTGCGCCTGAACACGTGTCGAAAATCTCGTGCGCACGGTACGATGTCCTAATTACCCCCTCTTGTTCATAGTTACCTTGACCAGGAAACAACAAGAAAAACAACAACAAACCTTTCATCCGAAATTTTATATGAATCATTTCAATTCCATTTAGCTCTTTTAAGGGCCATCTCATATCTCCTATGTTACATTAACAACACCATATCCTTACCTTAGGATTCCAAAATTTCAAGTGGCTAATTAACCAAAAGTTCAAAGTGAACAGTTAACAGAAAATTCCAAGTGGTCTCGTACTCGCAACTAAGCAGTAACCAGCTGTGGACTAGGCGCGTACAAACCCACTTAGTATAAAATTTGCTAGGAAGTTAGCACGGGAACAGAGGGTTACATCAACACAGTCACATGACCCAAAGACTTTGTCAGATGTTTTATGGAACTCTCATGTTCTCTCTATCAACCCCATTCTGGGGGAGAGGTTTTGATCAAGGTTGCCAAGAATGCGAAACATTATGGCCATGAATAACGGAAATGTTAATGTGTAATGTCTCCACTTGGTATGGAATGGGGAAGGGTGGGGTTAGGCTTCTTCAGAAAGCTTAGATAGGATGAAGTGTGCGACTATGACTTGATTTAGAGTAGGGTAGGCCTCTTGATTGCTGCAAGCAGCCCTGGAATCAGGATCCAAAGCTAAGGGTGGCCAAAACCTAAACATATTTTCAACACAAATATGGTGGTGGTGGTGGTGGTGGGGGGGGGGGGGGGGGGGGGGGGGGGGGGGGGTTCAAGTCTTTCCAGAATTTTCAACATTAGTTTAACAAATGCTTCACATCTTCCATCTTACCGCAGCTAGTGAACATTTTCTTTGTGGGAGGGAGGCATTACAGAAGGGTAGGCCTATTGATTTCTGCAACAAGCACTGGAACCAGGAATTCACCGCAGCTGGTGAACATTTTCTTTGTCAGTGGGAGGCATTACAGAAGGGTAGGCCTGTTGATTGCTGCAAGAAGCCCCGGAACCATGATTCAATGTTAAAGGGCGGCCACACCAAAATGTATTTTTTTTTTTCCGCAAAAGTTCTATGGAGAGAAGTAAACCCAATCTTCCAGAATTTGTCCAAATAGTAATTTAACTTAAGATTGCATCCTACATCTTACTACGGCTAGTGGTGAACATATCCTTTGGGGGTGGGGGTTGTTGGCCCCCAGGCCATGCTTTTGGTCCACTACCGGCTGCAAGTCATGTGAGTAATATAGTTTTCCTACAATAAAGGTGTTGAATCGTGTCCTTTTTCTTATCAAAACAATAAGTGTGAGACTAGGAGTACTTTTGATTGGCTTGGATTTGGAATCTCGAAACACTAGTGTTGTAATTAGTTGATTCTTTTATTGATTCTCATTGGCATTATATAGCCTTACATTCATTAATACAATGATCTCAATCATTATGACAATAATCTCATAATGGAATATCCTGTGACATATTCTGGCATCCCAAATATGTCCTCAGGATATTCCCATGTGCTTATACTATACTTAAATATGACACCCAACATACCATATCAACACTCCCCCTCAAGATGGGTGAAAGATATTCAATAAGTCCATCTTGTCACATCCTCTAATCATGCTCACTGAGGCGAGTCCCTTGGTTAGTCCATCTGCTACTTGATCCCTGGTTGGAACATGGCCAAGCTCCAGTAATCCACTATCCAACTTCTCTTTGATGAAGAATCTATCAATCTCGATATGTTTGGTCCTGTCATGCTGTATTGGATTGTTGGCGATACTAATAGCTGACTGATTGTCACACCACAGCTTCATCTTGGCTCCTTGATCCAGCTTCAGCTCCACCAGCATATTCTTCAACCATAGCAGCTCTGCAACTCCCAAGACTATAGCTCTGTACTCTGGTTCAGCTGTCGATCTGGCCACCACAGACTGCTTCTTACTCCTCCAGGAGACCAAGTTACCTCCTACAAATATGCAATATCCCGAGGTAGACCTCCTGTCATCAGCACAACTAGCCCAGTCAGAATCACAGTAGCCCTCGATGCTCACGTGATTGTTCTTCTTGAATATTAGTCCCTTTCCGGGAGCACCTTTCAAGTACCTCAGAATCTGGTACACTGCATCCATATGACCCTTCCGTGGGTCATGCATGTAGCGGCTCACCACACTTACTGCAAAGCAGATATCAGGACGTGTGTGGCTCAAATAGATCAACTTGCCAACCAGTCTCTGGTATCTGTCCCGATCAACTGGTTCTCCAGCCTCAGCATCAATCTTGAACCTCTGATCTATTAGTGTCGCTGCAGGTTTGCACCCCAACATCCCAGTTTCTGTGATAAGGTCCAGTGCATACTTCCTTTGAGAGAGAACAATCCCCTCTGCTTCTCGAGCAACCTCAATCCCAAGGAAGTACCGAAGAAGGCCGAGATCCTTCACCTCGAATTCCTTGCCAAGCTTTCCTTTGAGTTGGACGATCTCCTGCTCATCATCTCCTGTGATAATCATATCGTCCGCATACACCGCAAGCATGGTGATGTGGCCTCCACTCCGACGGAAGAACACAGTATGATCAGCATTGATCTGCTGATATCCCATCCCTATCATCGCCCTTCTGAATCTGTCAAACCACGCTCGAGGAGACTGCTTCAGTCCATAGAGGGACTTCTTCAACCTGCAGACCTTGCCTACTGTCTGATTGGTGCCAAATCCTGGTGGTATCTCCATGTACACCTCCTCCACTAGATCTCCGTGAAGAAACGCATTCTTCACATCCAGTTGGTGTAGCTTCCATCCACCATTCGCTGCCAGAGAAATCAGAGTCCTGACAGTGCTCATCTTTGCAACTGGTGCAAATGTCTCGTCATAGTCGATGTCGTACGTCTGACTGTATCCTTTGGCTACTAGTCGAGCTTTGTAGCGCTCAACCTGTCCATCTGGGTTCTGCTTCACGGTAAAGACCCATTTGCATCCAACTGCTCTTCCCCTCTGGCAGTCTCACAAGCTCCCAAGTGTGGTTCTTCTCCAGAGCTCCCAACTCCTCGTGCATTGTCGCTTTCTACTTTGGATCGTTCTTGGCAACCTGCCAATTGTTAGGTACAGTAATACTATCCAAAGATGCTATAAATGCTCCATGAGAAGAAGGGATATGGTCATAAGAAACAAACTGAGTAATATCCCAACCATATCTGTTTGGAGGATTTCCTGCATTGCTGCGAGTGGTCCTCCGTACAGATAGTGGTGTGGAAGGAGTAGAAGTAGGAGGAATGATATCTTGTGAAGGAGGGGGTATCACCTGAAGGGGGGTTAGTGTCGGTGCCTCAGGAGTTGGGACGAACGCAGGCAAGGGACTTGGCACTGGCACTGTCGGTACTGGTCCTGCAGTTTGCTTCTCTCTCCTGCTGTAGGTAAGTAACTCTCCCTGAGCCGTAGGCCTAACACCTTCACCTTCTTGTCCCTTCTCCGTGCCTCCATGCCAAACTTCTAAATCGGTTACCACCAAGTTCTCCATCTCCCCCTCTCGCCTAATACTGGCAGTATTAGGCGTGTTGTGTGAAGTTCCGTCCTGGCGGTAGTATGGCTCATGCTCCCGAAAGTGGACATCCATACTGACAAACTTCTTCTTCTCTACTGGACTCCAGCACACATACCCCTTCTGGGTCGCCGAGTAGCCTACGAAGATGCATTTGACCGCTCTAGGGTCAAGTTTCCCAACTGATGGTCTGTTGTCCTTCACAAAACACACACACCCAAACACCTTCAGTGGGAGTATCCCACTATTATTGCCTTGCAATACCTCACATGGGGACTTCCATCCGAGGACCTTCGAGGGCATCCTGTTGATGAGTTGAGCTGTTGTCAACACTGCATGCCCCCACAGACTCTGTGGGACATTCATGTCGATCATCATACTTCTTGCGACCTCCAGAAGGTGTCTGTTTTTCCTTTCTGCAACTCTATTTTGTGCTGGTGTGTATGCACAGGTAGTCTGATGCTGTATTCCGTGTGCTGACAGGTATTCTGTAAGCGTCCTGTTGGTATACTCTGTTCCATTGTCAGACCTCAGTACCTTCACAACTGCTTTGTACTTAGTCTGGACATGCTTATGGAAATCCCGAAAACAAGCAGGTACATCATTCTTATTTTTCATCAAATATAACCAGGTAACACGAGAGGCACACTCAATGAAAGAAACAAAGTACTTATAACCACTCATAGTGTTAGTAGCACATGGACCCCAGACATCAGAATGTACTACCTCAAAAGCAAAAGTGCTCCTATGACCCGTGCCAACATATGAGCTCCTAGTAAGTTTTCCTAACTCGCACGCATCACATACTAATTTCTCTTTATTTGTTTTTGCATAAATCTCTGGATACAACTTACTTAGAGTATCAAAGGAAGAATGTCCCATCCTCCGATGATGGAGTATCAAGGTATCCTCAGTCCTCTGCTGCAGTCCTTCCATGCCAGCCTTTTCTGTCATAGATACCAATGCTGAGTCCAGTCCTTCTCGATCTAGGTACCACAGTCCCTCATGCCAAGTGCCAGTCCCAAGTCTTCGTCCTGTCCCTTTCTCCTGGAAGGTCACCTTAGGAATATCAAAAGAAACAATGCATTTAAGTTGGAGGATTATAGAACTAATGGACAAGAGACTGACTGGAAATGATGGAGCATGTAAAACATTGGATAATCTTACTGAACCTGTACAATTAACAGTACCCTTACCGACCACTGGCTGAAAAGTGCCATCAGCTGTCTGAATGCTGTCTGCTGATGCTAGGTGAGTGTAGGAAGAAAACTCACTAGCATTCTCCGTCACATGCCGAGATGCTCCCGAGTCGATAATCCAGTCTGATGATTTAAGGGAAGAGATAGACGCAAGGGCAAGTGATTCGTCAGTACCTTCTGATAGATGGGCATACATGGCAGCGTTGCCCCTAACAAAGAATGAGGTGGACGCCTCCTATGTTATACTCCTCATGTCTCCCAGTGCTTGGTCCTCCACAGTAAATGTGCCATCAGCTTCTCCGTTCCCTTCTGATATTAGGAGGTTCGCCCGATAACCTCCTCGGCCGCCTCGTCTACCCCCTCGACCACGACCACGTCCTCCATTATATCCTCGTCCGCCGAACGGTCCTCGTCCACCACCTGAATCTCCCTCCCTAGGTGGTTTGGTACAAGCATACCGATGATGACCCATCTCCCCACAGTTGTAGCACTACCGGTTATGCTGCCAGGGCTCTCCCTTAGATCCTGTGTTACCTGAGCTGGTGATCGCTAGTGCTGACTTTGCTTCGGGGGGACCACCTGTCCCGGCTTGCAGCCTGATGCGTGTCTCCTCCTGGATCATGGATGAGATAGCCTCCTCAAGGCTAGGGATCTTTGGTTGGGCTAGAAGTAGGGCCGTCCTCTGTGCAAAAGCTGCAGTCAGCCCTTTTAGAAACTTCATCGTCCTCTCCTGCATACACACCTGTCTCTCCTTACACTTAGGGTCCCCGTAGCTCGCCCGATCTGAGGAGTGATCATAATCCAACCACAGACGCTCCAACTCCGTGGCATACTCCTGCACCGTCTTCTCTCCTTGTACGGTGTCATCAATCTCCCCCTTTATCTGGAAGACCCGTAAGTTGTTCCCCACACCATCATAGGTCCTTCTCAACTTCTCCCTCACATCTTTCACCATCTCAATACCGTCTACTGTGGCGGCAATAGACTGGACTAAGGAGTTGAGAAGCCAGATATAGATCACCATATGAGTGGACTTCCACTCATCGCGTCCTGTCGAGCCCTCGTCCGGCTCTGTCGCCTCGCCCGTCAGGAACCCATCCATGTTTTTTCCTGCGAGGGTTCTTCTCACCCGCCATGACCAACTCAGATAGGTGGCTGGTCCATCTAATTTCAGATCGATGGAGGGAAGCTTCAACTCCGGCGACGTTCGTGTCGTGTTCTTACCAGCCGACATCGTCAACAACTTCATCAACGTCGCCACCTCTACAGAATCTAGCTTCTTGATGATCTCTCCATCGATGCGTCGTCTATCCAATCACGTCACGTCCGCTCCACGACTCACGCTCGTCCTCGTCGACCGCTCCTAGATCCGAACATGTCCCCCTTTTTTCAGATCTAGGCATCCCTATTAGGCGCTGTCTCGTGCTGGTGCGGAGGAGGCGGCAGCACGCATGTCGCAGCCGCCGTCGCAGCAGTAGTAGCCGCAGCAGTAGCGGGACGGGACAGCAACAGCGAAGGGCGGCCTGCGAAGGGCAGAGAAGGGAAGAAGGGGGACGTAGAAGAGTTCGGTGGAGAAGATCTAGGAAATCCTCCTGTGGGTTTGTGGAAGCTTGGTGACGGCTAGGGTTTGTGAAAACTTGGCTCTGATACCATGTTGTAATTAGTTGATTCTTTTATTGATTGTCTCATTGGCATTATATAGCCTTACAGTCATTAATACAATGATCTCAATCATTATGACAATAATCTCATAATGGAATATCCTGTGACATATTCTGGCATCCCAAATATGTCCTCAGGATATTCCCATGTGCTTATACTATACTTAAATATGACACCCAACATACCATATCAACAACTAGTGTTCTCGAATGTTTTTGCGTTTCAGAAGAAAGTTCCGGAAAGTAAATATTTGGAGGTTGAGACACTTGTGGTAACTCTGACTTGGATCATTGGATGAGGGTGATAAGATTACATGAACCAAAAGAAGCCATATTTGCGGGTAAAATTAAAAAAGTATGCAAATTTCATAAATATGTCATCTTTATGTGTATAAAACAAGCAACAACAAAGTCTTTATCCCAAACTTTCATAGTTGATTTTTGAATCGTTTTCTTCTGTTCAACTCTGTGAGGGTGATGTCCTTCACAACAAAAAACATACCCTTTTTTGTAGCCTCAATCTAAGTTCGTCTAAGCCTATCCCTAGCTCTAGCAAATCCTTTAGCCAATACTATACTACTACTCCTAACCGGTGCTTCTATTCGTCTACACGTTCATACCACCTAAAACAATTTTCTCGCATCCTATATTCAATTGGCTCAACTTTCCATGAATACAGTCATTTCTTATCCTATGAAATGGGGGGGGGGATATTTTCTCGCATTCTATATTCAACTGGCACAACTTCCAACAAATTCAGTCATTTCTTATCCTATCAAATAGAGGGAAAATACTTCGCCACAAATAGTCAAACATACACCAACATATTTCATTTACCAGCTAGCCTATCCGTAAGAAATAAGAATAGTGAAGACTATGCAAAAAAGAATTTTTTTTTTTTTTAAATAACTACCAAAAAAGAGTTTCACTTAATTTTCGTCACAACCCATATGAAAAAAAATATATAGTTATGTTTGTTTACACCCACAACATATACAACAATAACAACAAGAAGGCTTTATCCCAAACTTTTTATCAACTGTTTGAATCCGTTTCTTCCATTCAGCTTTGTTGGGGATTATATACTATGTAACAATAACGAAAATCATGTCCTCCTTTAAAACATTAATACATGTTCTATCACGCCTACCTCCAGAGGCGTAGGCACATGGTACCGGAGGTGCAGCTACGCCCATGGATTTTTCAATTTTTTTATATACTGTACAAATGTTCCACTGTTAATACGGGTACAAATGTTACACTCCAGGTACAAATGTTCCATTGTGCTACAACAAATATGCCGCAATAAAAATCAGTAATTTCCTTTATATTCTACTTTTGTTCCACTGTCAATAGCCTTCCACTCGGTGTAAATATTCAAACCATCTAGACTTCTCTACAAACCAATATGATCCAAAAGCCAAATCACTAACACACCTCAAGTACTTGATAGATAGTCCAAATATATGAAATCCATCCAATCTGAATTGATCTATAGGTTTGATCTATCTTGATAATGATTTGACTTATCGACTGATTAAGATCTGATCAATAGTTTAATTGAGTCCGAACGCGTCAAGGGGATGATCAATTGATCAGGTTTGAGATCTTTGAATTATTGATAGTCTTATACATGCATACTTCGACTAAATTTTTCTCCAATGTTAAAATCCTAGAGAAACTCATGAGTCCTTAATATTTTTAAACTCAGCAATGAATAACCATTTGATTACATGAATTTCATTCCTTGATTTTTTCTAAGGACCTAAACATAAAAATACAAGGGTCTAAATAGAAGAAAAAGTCCACGTGTCACTCTCCTATTGCAAGTTCTTATTTTGAGTTCTTATTTGAGTTTATGTAGTAGAACTGTTGTTTTTATGCATCAATAGTACACAGTATTAATTACATATGTTCTAGTCAAGCATATCACATATCCTTCCGAGTAAAGAAATTACAAGTTTGTCCTTGTGTAACTTATGTTTCCTTTGTGTTTATGATATCCTACCCAACTTATTTCCCAACTATAAAAATCTTATTTTGAGCTAGCGTTTAAGGTATTTAATAAATAAATTTTCATCTAAAGACCTTGGTCGTCAACTTGATAACTATGTTTTTGATGTGAGTTTTGATGACCAATTTTTTGAGGTTGCGGGGGTTAGTAGGCTTACTAGAAAGATGGTTCGGTTAAAGAAGCATCGTGCATATTCGTTGGTGTATTTGCTCTTGAAGTTGGTATTGTTATTACTAGTTGCAACCGCAACTGTAGAGAGAATATTTTCTGCAATAAAAATTATCAAAACTTTATTAAGTAATCGATTGAGAGATAAGATGATAAATGATTGTTTGGTGGTATATATTGAAAGAGACATTGAATGTCGTTGACAATGAAAATATCATTCAATGTTTCCAGAATATGAAGTCTCGAAGGATTTTATTGTAAAATAATATTATTTAATGATTGTAATAGTTTATGGCATTTGATATTACTATATGATATTTTTAAGATCATAAATGTATAATTATAATTTTTATTATTTTAATAGTAAGTATTGTGCCTCCTAGATGAAAATTCTGGCAACGCCACTGCCTACCTCTAATCCTTGTGCCTCCTCTTTACTACTCTATGTCTTACTGCTCCTCTTTACGATGATTTCCTCTCATTGTCCTTAATTATCGTCTCTTTAATGTGTTGTAGTGTGTCCATCTTAGCATTCTCATTTCGGCTACATTAATTTTCTGGCAATTCTTTCTTAATTGTCCAACACTCCAATCCATAAAGCATTAAAAGAAGCCTTTTTTTTTTTGCACAATTTCAAATCAATTACAATATTATTCATACTCACAGAAGTCTCGTCCACCAATATGGAAGGCAACTTCTTCTCCGTCGCGATCACCACACCATTCGCAGCTGCAGCCGAAGAAAATTATAAAATAAAAAAACACATCAAGAATGCAATTTCTTAATAAAAAGATGGGCCTTTTCGCAAATTCGGCCACCTTTGATGCCGAGAGAGGTCTGGCCGGATCCGACGGCGGTGAGCGCGTGCTCGATCTGGACCAGCTTTCCCGATGGGCTACAGTGCAAAAAATAAGAAAAAAAGGAGGGTTACAGGTGAGAAGGATATTTTAGGAGGGGTCTAAGTGTAAAAATAGATAGAACCAAACCTGAAGGTGGTGAGAGAGAAAGAGTACTGAGAATCGCCCATTTATTCAGAAAAGAGCTTTCTTTTTCTTCTTCTTCCTCCTCCAACAAAGAAAAACCCTAGGAATATATAATGGAGTGTTTTGCTTTTAAGACCCTTGTATCTATCCAATTCGTACATAAATCCCCCCAACCCAAATCTAGGGAAAATTATTGAGTGGGCCGACCTCACCATGTGCACTGATGAGATATTATTCTCCTCTAATAACAACATCGTACACTACTTTTGCAGTATCATCATGTTGCTTGCTCTTCACTTGATGTGTCATGTTGTTATTAGAGGATAGAAATATCTCACCATTACTATGTGGTAAGGCCGACCTATTGAATAATTTCTCCAAATCTATGAGTGTTGTTAGGTTTTGTCGGATTTTGATTAGTTGAGTCCAATTTTTGACTCACCCGGCTAAGCTTCGGGTTGGATCAAATCTGGATTGGATTATTTAGACAAAAAATTTACCAAACCATTCATTACATGGTTCGAGTCAAATATTTTGTTTCGATATAAGTGGGTTCCAAATATTCAACTACAATCTATATACAAATACATTAGAGGCTACGATAACCATGGCATAAGGAACAATTGTCCCTACTCATTTTTTTTTTAAATTTGTTATAGATATTTTTTAATATTGTCCTCACTAGAAAAAAAAATGTGACTCCACTATTCCAATTTGTCCTTACTAGTTTACTGGTTATGGACTAAAAAGTACATCGTTTATTCTAAAAGGTTAAAAAGTCAAATCACTTTTGAGAACTCTCGTACTTTATTTTGTTGATTTTTGTGGTGTGGGATAAAAATATTTTTGCTCATCTTTGTCTCTGTTTGGTGGCTTGGAGGCTAAAGTTGATAATTTTGGTGATTTGGTATACAAAACAAGTGACTATGTGGATCAACCAAACAATCTCTTTCTCTCCAATGGTAATTCCTCATTCATAATTTGATTGAAGGAGCCTATTAAGATTATATTAAGATTGTTAACATTGTGTTATAACGTGGGTTACTAAATGGTTGAATTTTTACTTTATTTTTAGTCCCACATTGGTTAGAGATTAGTATTACATCTTCATTGGGTTGTATAAATAAGGTATTTGCCTCACACTATGTGATTACACTAATAAGATATCTTCTCTCCTATTTTCTTCTTCCTTCTTCTACGTTTATTCTAACACGTTATCAGTACGAAGCTCTAACGGAAGAAAATAAGCAAGAGCATCTCAATGAAGCCGCCATTTGCGGATTCTCCACTTCGATAATAGGTATGGTTATTTATGTTTATTTTTTTTGCATATGCACATCCTAGGCGCAGCCTAATGTTGATGTTTATACATCTCTTGGCATACCGCTAGGGCAAAAAGAATATTTGTTATACATTCATCTCACTTCTTTTAGTTAACTCTGATAGCATTCTGATCTTAATCACATATAGATCTCTCGGAGAGAACGCTGAAGTTATTCTTTCGTTCTTTTATATATGTTAATACATTCAGAACAAAACCATCAGAGATCTGATGACCATGAACATAAATTATTTGGTCTATATATATAAGACTTATGGAACATCATTGTTCGAAGCATACCATATGTAGTATTTTTGAAAGACTTTTTGAACATAATCATTGTTCGAAGCATACCATGAACATCTAGTATTTGGTATTTACCTACGACTTCTGGAACATCATTGTTTGAAGCATACCATGAACAAGATTTGTTTGGTATAAATAGACTTCTAAAACATCATTGTTTGAAGCATAAACCATGAACATGAATTATTTGGTGATTTACCAAGTTCTTATGTTAACTTGTTATTATTGATCTTATACAGTAATATGTCGAGCCTCACAAAGCATGATTTCAAGCCTCTAAACTTAGAAGGCCAAAACTTTCTTAACTAGAGATTGGATGCTGAATTGCACCTTCAAGCCAAAAGCTTAGGTGATGCAATTGTGGTTGATAAGCCAATATCTGCACGAGATAAAGCGAAGGCTTTAATTTTCCTAAGATATCATATTTATGATGATCTCAAGGCTGAGTACTTAACAGTTAAGGACCCCTTGGTGCTATAGAATTCTCTAGTTGAGAGATATGATCACCAGAAAATGGTCATACTACCAGGTGCACTCCATGAATGGCTCAATCTACGTTTCCAAGATTATAAGACAGTTGCAGGCTATAATTCAACTATGTTCAAAATTACTTCACAATTGAAGTTATGTGGTGAAAAAGTGACAGAGTATTCCATGCTAGAGAAAACATTCATCATATTATATGCGACTAATATGACCCTACAACAGACGTATAGGGAGAGAAATTTTAAGAAGTATTCCAAACTCATTATTGTCTTACTCGTGGCTGAGAAAAACAATGAGTTATTAATCAAAAACCACACTAGTAGACCAACTGGGTCTGCACCAATTCTAGCTGAAGTGAATGCGACTAGTGCTCAAAAAAATGTAACCAATACTAGGGGTCGAGAAAATTACAGAGGTAGAGGGCATGGACGTTGTAGAAGCCAAAGAAATGGCTATAATTTGGGTCCAAGAAATGATACATGGTTCAAAAATAAGGAATTTAATCCTCAAAGAAATAATGCCCAAATTTCTAATCCAGCTGCTCCAACTGATATTTACAAACGTTATGAAAGAGTTGGTCATTAGATGCGAAACTGTCGTACCTCACAAAGAAAGTGGATGAGTATGAAGCCTTAAAGGATGTGGAGTCTAATCTCATGGAGTGTATTGTTCGCCATTAAATTTGAAAGTTCTAAGAGAGATTGATTTAATCAACAAATGAAAGAAAGTACAAAGAGGTCCTATGAGACAATCTAAGTACAATATTTTTGATTCTGGGGTGTGGCGATGGACAAGGAGTGTTATGGTGTCTCATTTACTCCATAGATGATCCGATGCAGGGTGAGGAAGCTCTTCTCTCTCGCTTGACTGTTGGTTCACAGATTGCCAGCCCTGTGTATGGGTGTGGTACCCTATTATGTATAGTCATCCCTGGGCGCGCATATGTTGGGCTGCATAGATGCTGGAGGGTGTCACGTGTCCCTTCTTAACAGGGTGTTGTTGTAACCGTGAGCAGGTTGAGTTGCTACATAGGCGCTTGTTAAGATTTTTCGTTGCTGAAGATCTGGGTAGTTCTCGTCCTTTGTGGGCGTGACTTGGTCAGCTTGACACATAGTCCACACTTGGTTGGAGAGAATCACTCTAGTCGTAATAGCAAAATTTGGTCTTCATGGAGTCTGAAATATACGTGGCCAGAGACGCATGGAGCCGCATAGAGTCTGGGACGCATGGGGCCAGAAACGCATAGAGCCGCCTAGAGCCTGGGATGTATAGGGCCAGAGACGCATGGGACCGCATGGAGTTTGGGACGCATGGGGCCAGAGACGCATGGGATCGCATGGAACCTGGGACGCATGGGACAGCATAGAGTATGGAACGCATGGGGCCAGAGACGCATAGGATCGCATAGAACCTGGGACGCATGGGGCCAGTTATGTTATACACTTGGCGCTGCACATCCATCGAGAGTGAAGTTCTGTGCTGACATGAGACTTCTGTCGTTTAGTGCGTTCACATCTTTTGAGGCATTCAGAAAATTATTTTTGTCAGGATTCTGTGTCAGAGATGATCCCGCTGACGGGATGCCATGTTAAGTCCCTCTGCGGTCAAGCTGCTTCGGCTGATTAGGACGCATGGATGTCGTCTTTCTTGGCCGCAGGGAGACTTTGCAGCCTGATCTCTTCTGAGCTTTTGTCTTGGGGCATAGGGTTGCATGAATGCATATTTTCCATACTTTTACAAGATCCCCTTCAAAGTTTCCAAACTGATAAGTTTGGAATACTTTGAATAAGAAGCATGGAGGAAGAAGCATTTTTGATCGCATGGTTGAAAGGTCGCATGTGTCATGCCCCAATCTCCCGCAAGCTCGATAGTCCCCACTGAACGTGAATCACCACGTTTACAGCTCTCCCGCAGGACAATCGTTCTCATCGGGACGTGATGCCGTACGAGCCTGGAGTTGCGCTCGTACAAGGCGATGTTGTCAAACACCAAAATGTTATCATTGAAACAACCAAGTTGCAACGGAAGTCAAGTATTGTACCAAGCACAAAATCAGAGTATACACAGCGAAGCTCACGATAGGGTCCAAATGAGATGCCCCGAGTCAATGCCACAAAGGCGATGCCACGGAGACGATGAAATAACTCTTGCTCTTTCTCTAGCCCACAAAGGTACTTACAGTTCATACATCATGTCCCGTATATCCAAGCAGCGCCACTACGTCTGTGTACCTGAAATATTGCCCACAAACGTGGGTCAGTACACAACCATACTGGTGAGCGGGGTAACCCACTCGCCTAAGCCGACACTAAGTAAAATAGTGAATGCAAACAGTTATATGATGATCTTTCTAGTTGAATCCTAGATTCATTTCATGGCATATGGATGACATGTTATGGAAAGCAGTAAAGCAGTTTAAGCATGCAAGCATTCATTCTCAAACCAAACGACAAGCAGTTAATATAAAGCCGACCCGTCTAACTCAATGTCATCGCTTGCATGATAACATATCGAACCATCAGTCTCGCCTCAATATCCATTCTCAACCAAAGTTTATATATCCCACTCTCGAGTGCACACTCTTGCCGAGGCAAGGTGGCCGCGGCTATACGATGCACAAACCAACCAAAGTAAAACAAGCCAACATTCTACTCTTATATGAAGTCACTGGCCAAAGGCCATAAAGGACGTTGATCGGACAGATCAAATGCTGTTCTATTCGAAACAGCGCTAAGTAGCTAACCCACCTGAATCGCATCCAACCGCTGGTACCGCGCCCAAGACGCGTTACCCAATTGTCTCCTCCATGGCCGAACGGTCCCGGTGCCCCGGAGCACTCGTTCGAGGAAACCAAACCCTGTGCCACTCAGGTTGTCCGTGACTATGCAGACACGTAGGTATGACGAGAGGATCGAACATTCTCGCCCCACCAAGCGATCCTAGACTCGTTCCATTAATAATCCAACCAACATTCCACCAATAATCCAACCAACACATCCATAACCATTCTTCCAACATGTCCTTCCAAGAACCCAAATCTCGACCTCAAAACATAGCCCGAGGCATCAAAATATCAAGTGTTTCATAGGCACGAAGCCTCTTCTCAACACAATCTAAATTGGTGCAACACCTATGCTCAAAGCTAACCCATGGCACAATGCCCCAAAAGAGGCACAATGCCCGCGCCGATGCAGTTGTTCGGTTTCGAACCACAACTGCTCGCTTTGCATGACAAAGCGACCAAGTGATACTCGTGTACGGATGCACGCTCGCTCGCCCGAATTCCCGATATTCTCAATGTTCCCATTGCCTCAAATGTATCATTCCAACTTGTATATTTCCAACCGTCCAAGCATAATCCCAAGTAATCCAACCAATCGCCTCAAATGAATAATCCAGCTATCGTATCCAACTATCCAACGCGTAAACCATTCACGCCACAATCCTACCAAGCCAACGACGCACACTCTATGCACGCCTCAGTGTAGTGCTTCCCGATGTTTCAGCCCAAGTGTTCAAGCCTTTACGTGTTTTCCATATTATTAGGCATGAAGGAGTAGAGGAGAAGGGAAAGAGCCCACTCACATTGTTTGAATCCGTTAGGCATCCTGTCCTGCCGATACGGCCAATCCCTTGAACCCGTGGTCCGATGCAAGCGCGATCTACTCAACTGGTATGACCGTGCGAGCAGGCCGTGCTCTTCAAATCATCCGACCGATCGGACTAAGGAAGACGGCATTATCGTTTCCATTCAGCTATTCAGTCCTGTTCGGAACGAACACCTGATTTCCATCGAACCCGCTAGCCATCTGCACATTGAAACCAACTCGATTAATCCTTCTTCCCGAAATCCGATATTTCAAATGTAACCAGCATTTGATTCATTCAGTCCGACTCAGCGTAACGCTCCGAGCGGTTGCGGGGCGTTACATAATATACCACTTAGAATCAGGTTCGTCCACGAACCGTGCTGGTACTTATTCCTATCACATGCCATAATCCAATTCCATAGATCTGCTCTATGCAACTTATCATATTCACTATTTCTGACACAACATCTCGTTCTGCTGAACGCTCGTACAAGTTCCAAATTCCCACATACTCCTTGCAGCTCAACCCGAATTTCTCGTATCGCTTAGTTTTGGATCGTACATATATTTAAGGCGTCCCTAAAATATATGCATTTCAGCCGAGCTTTGCGATAGCAAATTTGAACAAGTTACAAGGGTATCTTTATGTTCAAGGCGTCCATATTGCTTTGCTCCCAATTGAACCAAATCACGATTTCCATTCCAACACATTCGCTCGAGAACTATTCTCAATTATGCAGATTTTCCACCGACTCAATCAGTCCGAGTTCCAGCTCAATCCATCCCACTATTTCTGAAATCAGTACTAGCAACATCTCCAAATATTATCTCGTGCACCGAACGATCAACTCAAATGATACCACCCCATCTAGGCGACTTACCCAAATATCAACTTGCTTAGATCAGCTCAGTCCAACACATTTCCTGCCATCTCAATATCTCACAGGGTGAACATCTATATTGAGGTTCGTGTGATCCACGAAGATCTCGTCGCCACGCCAAAGGGATTTGTGTCGCCACGATTTCAACGTGGACACACTCGCCACAATTCTTAGGTTGCGCATGAAATAGTTCTTCGTGCTGCTTCCACTGCCTCGAAGCATAGGATATCACCTTCACCTTTCGAATGAGCACGCTTCCCAGACTAAGTTCCGAGACATCTTGTAAATCTGAAGCAAATCTGTCCCTTCCAGTATTCGCAAGGATTTGATCTGAACGAGCCGCTGCTTTAACTTCACGAGCTAGTTTCACAGTCGTCAATTCATATGAATGCTATTCCCTTCCAGGGCACGATGAGTCAGAGGCGATGCCATATCGATAAAAATCTGCGACTCTGAATCTCATCAGTTGACTTAGGCCAATCCCACAATCGCTTCGGTCTTCTGGCTGCTTCTTCAGTTGAAGGCTATCCCAAGGATCTCTCAAATCCAACACTCAGTCAATAAGCCAAATCTCATTGCTCACATCTGCCCTCGACGCATTCCCAAATACGCCGCCACAAGGGTCGTTCTATGGGTCTACCATATTCATATCCGATTCAGCGGGCAAGGTCGCTTAGGGTCAGCTGTCCTGAAGCTACGCTTGATAATTGTAATCATCACGATGGACAGTTACTAAAAACCATGCTATATCTCATCTGCAAATCCGAATAAAAATCCAACCATTCACCCGAGCGAAGTTTCTGAATTCGAGAACCGCGCTCGTTGAAACCTTATTCCATCAATCCGCCGTTCTGTTCTGAATCCATCAAATTTCCGAATTGCATATTCGATTCTCGTACCACAAATTGCAATGATTCTCAAAACCCAAGACTTGCTCCAATTCTTATCCATTTGCTGCATCCCACAATGCACTTCCAACTTACTCGAGCAGCGCAGTGATTTATTCCGACGTTGCTATCACATTTAGCTATCTTCAAACGTCCGTCCACGTCTTCCGGAGAATCTGTTTACTATCGTTGCACCATCTTGCCCAAAATTCCATTTCCGCTAAACCTGAGTCAACTTCACGAGCAACAACATTCAAAATCTTCAAGTTTGTGTGAATCCATCTCATTGTCCCTCCAGACCAATATCGTGTTTCTTTGCTCAACCAACAGCTCAAATGCGTTGCCCAAAATCATAGTCCGTGCTCGCTATCATTCCGATAATCCCATCGCTTTGCTCAAGCGTAACCCAAAATGTTCGTTCCGATTCGATCCTTCACTTAAGCCCAACGATGCTTTCCATTTGCACCAGTCCGTTCACGATATGCTCAACTCAATATTCGCTTGCTCCATTTTCATTCTTCCCATTATACCGACTTTCACTCACCAGCTTGTATTCTCGTTTCACGAGTCCGTTCAGGAAATTTCCATTGAATGTCCAACCAAAATATTTTTAATGCCTTGCTCAAAATGTGGTATCCCATATACCACTCCGAATCAAGTCACTACTCACATTACGATTTCTAGCACTAATCCAAGATCCGTTCGAACCATTCTCCATGCATGATCATGCCCTTTCCAATTCGAGTCTGACACAAAACTCAGGCAACGCTTGAATTATCTAACTGTTTCTCAACCCGTTCGATACCTTCTCAACATGAGCAATCGTGCAATGATTGTCTTCCAAATAGTCCAACCCAATGCCCAACGGTTTCACACTTTTGTTGTACGAGCAACTCGTACCAACTTATCCATATATTCTCGAGCCAAACTCAAACCTGCTCAACTGATGCGCCACAGCCAAAATTCTAACTTCTATCCAACACAATCGCTTGACGAGCAACTCGTGCAAGGATCTATTCTCTTCGAATGTTTCTACTCAAAATATGCCGCATAACCAAATCTCGTTAGCCAACCAGCTGATCCACTGAGGCAATCAGAAACTCCCAAATGATAAGCCAAGCCAACCCAACGGAAGCCCACACTTGTTGCACAGATGCAACAACGCCAACCAACTTGCTGCACGAATGCAACAACGCCTAACGAGGCTAAGCGATCCTATGAAAACCAACCAAGGCAACCCAACCAAGAAATAAAATGCAGCCAAAACTAGCAATAAATAGACTTATTGCATGAAACATCCGATGCGGCACCGAGTAGAGTCAAGAGCTAGACGACACACGAAAGTGATTTAGAGTTTGTGATGAAGCGAAGGACCAAGTCCGAGAAAATGAACCGGGCGCTCTGATACCAATTTGTCACGCCCCAATCTCCCGCAAGCTCGATAGTCCCCACTGAACGTGAATCACCACGTTTACAGCTCTCCCGCAGGACAATCGTTCTCATCGGGACGTGATGTCGTACGAGCCTGGAGTTGCGCTCGTACAAGGCGATGTTGTCAAACACCAAAATATTATCATTGAAACAACCAAGTTGCAACGAAAGTCAAGTATTGTGTACCAAGCACACAATCAGAGTATACACAGCGAAGCTCACGATAGGGTCCAAATGAGATGCCCCGAGTCAATGCCACAAAGGCGATGCCACGGAGACGATGAAATAACTCTTGCTCTTTCTCTAGCCCACAAAGGTACTTACAGTTCATACATCATGTCCCGTATATCCAAGCAGCGCCACTACGTCTGTGTACCTGAAATATTGCCCACAAACGTGGGTCAGTACACAACCGTACTGGTGAGCGGGGTAACCCACTCGCCTAAGCCGACACTAAGTAAAATAGTGAATGCAAACAGTTATATGATGATCTTTCTAGTTGAATCCTAGATTCATTTCATGGCATATGGATGACATGTTATGGAAAGCAGTAAAGCAGTTTAAGCATGCAAGCATTCATTCTCAAACCAAACGACAAGCAGTTAATATAAAGCCGACCCGTCTAACTCAATGTCATCGCTTGCACGATAACATATCGAACCATCAGTCTCGTCTCAATATCCATTCTCAACCAAAGTTTATATATCCCACTCTCGAGTGCACACTCTTGCCGAGGCAAGGTGGCCGCGCCTATACGATGCACAAACCAACCAAAGTAAAACAAGCCAACATTCTACTCTTATATGAAATCACTGGCCAAAGGCCATAAAGGACGTTGATCGGACAGATCAAATGCGGTTCTATTCGAAACAGCGCTAAGTAGCTAACCCACCTGAATCGCATCCAACCGCTGGTACCGCGCCCAAGACGCGTTACCCAAGTGTCTCCTCCATGGCCGAACGGTCCCGGTGCCCCGGAGCACTCGTTCGAGGAAACCAAACCCTGTGCCACTCAGGTTGTCCGTGACTATGCAGACACGTAGGTATGACGAGAGGATCGAACATTCTCGCCCTACCAAGCGATCCTAGACTCGTTCCATTAATAATCCAACCAACATTCCACCAATAATCCAACCAACACATCCATAACCATTCTTCCAATATGTCCTTCCAAGAACCCAAATCTCGACCTCAAAACATAGCCCGAGGCATCAAAATATCAAGTGTTTCATAGGCACGAAGCCTCTTCTCAACACAATCTAAATTGGTACAACACCTATGCTCAAAGCTAACCCATGGCACAATGCCCCAAAAGAGGCACAATGCCCGCGCCGATGCAGTTGTTCGGTTTCGAACCACAACTGCTCGCTTTGCATGACAAAGTGACCAAGTGATACTCGTGTACGGATGCACGCTCGCTCGCCCGAATTCCCGATATTCTCAATGTTCCCATTGCCTCAAATGTATCATTCCAACTTGTATATTTCCAACCGTCCAAGCATAATCCCAAGTAATCCAACCAATCGCCTCAAATGAATAATCCAGCTATCGTATCCAACTATCCAACGCGTAAACCATTCACGCCACAATCCTACCAAGCCAACGACGCACACTCTATGTACGCCTCAGTGTAGTACTTCCCGATGTTTCAGCCCAAGTATTCAAGCCTTTACGTGTTTTCCATATTATTAGGCATGAAGGAGTAGAGGAGAAGGGAAAGAGCCCACTCACATTGTTTGAATCCGTTAGGCATCCTGTCCTGCCGATACGGCCAATCCCTTGAACCCGTGGTCCGATGCAAGCGCGATCTACTCAACTGGTATGACCGTGCGAGCAGGCCGTGCTCTTCAAATCATCCGACCGATCGGACTAAGGAAGACGGCATTATCGTTTCCATTCAGCTATTCAGTCCTGTTCGGAACGAACACCTGATTTCCATCGAATCCGCTAGCCATCTGCACATTGAAACCAACTCGATTAATCCTTCTTCCCGAAATCCGATATTTCAAATGTAACCAGCATTTGATTCATTCAGTCCGACTCAGCGTAACGCTCCGAGCGGTTGCGGGGCGTTACAGCATGGACGTTGGATCGCCTGGATGTTGGGCCGTATGGGCGTTGGGCCACATGGGCGAGCACTTCCAGGCTGTCAAATCGTCATTAATTGACGGATTTATTTTGATCTTTTAGTGGATCTACTTTAGGATTCTGCACCATCTCCTGACGTGGGGCTCGAGACGACGGTTTTCAGAAAGATTTAAAGAGGATCACGAAAATTGAGGTATCATATTCGTCCCCATCACTACTTGGTTCGTTGCTTAGACCTCTTCACGCGGCTTTGAAGCCTATAAAATAGGCGGCCATGAGGAGAGAGAGAAATTTATTTCTTTGCTTTCTTTCCTTCTCATGTGAGGGATATTGAAGGCTGAGGCTCTTTTTGTCGAGGGGTTGATCAAGGGCAGACTCGATCCATGGCCCTCCGATTCGGGTATTTTGCTTGGAGGTAGGGCAGTACTGCACTTCTCATGCTAGATGGTGGAGGAAGAGGCCCCAGTACACCATCCTACTGCAGGGATGCGCGCAGACCCTTCGCGAGATTCTGCCACCTGGATGGAGACTCGTCTTGGACATGCGCAGACCTTTTTTACAGAGTTCTATCGTGTGGACGAGCACTCCTCTGTAACATGTGTGCCGAGTTTTGGAGTGGCCGCATGGGTAGGGGGTAGTCTACTTTATGCGCAGAGCTTTATCTCTAGCTTGACCGCATGGATGAGATCTCCTCTTGCTTGTGCACGCATGCTCGATCGTGCGTCACTACGGCCGAAACAGTCGTATGCGGCAGTTGTGCCTTTATGTGATCTTCACTGAGACTGATGCGTGTCTTCTTTTGCAGGTTTTGTCCTCACTCATGCTGCTCATGATGGAGCATGGAAGAATATCATAACACCCATTATTCGAAGAGAACGTCACCCTTATGCGGCGGTTGTCATGCCCCAGTCCCAAAATACGTAGGACTAGGAATACGTAAGCATGCCAACCGTATGTATATGACAACTCCAATATATGGATACCATAATACACACGTACGCTGTAATATGAATATTAACTCACATGTGGTATACATTTTGTCACAAGTCACAAAAAATACTAATCTCATCCACACAACAAGTCATAGAAAAGAAATAACTAAACTAGAATAATGAGTCTGAATAATCCAAAAATAATAGTCGGGTGGAGACAAATCCACTACCAATGACATAACAAAACTAAAATGAGAGAGGAGGATAAAATCTCCAATATAAAATAAGATGATGATATAAGTGTATCAGCTAAGAGATCCATCGCTAGAGATAATCATAGATGCTCAGAAGGTAAGACCTCCTCAGCAGAAAATAATGCGTCAGGTCTTGGCCTGTACTCCTGCGGATACTCCTGATCGTCTATACCTGGCAAGGGACCAGGTCCTCAGAGGAACGTAACAAGATACATAAAAGTATGCCAATTGAATATAGTAAACATGCATAATAGACAAAAATATATAAGTACGATGTACAAGACAATCTATATGAATATGCATAATGAGGACAATTTTTCGACGTATGGGCAGGGGTAGGCTACTCTATCTAATCTCATAACTCACACACACGTCAGAAACATCAGAAATCGATATACCGTGAGGGTAGCGACCAGCGCGACACAAGAAATCGATATACCGCGAGGGTAGCGACCAGCACGACACAACTACCGTAGTGCGTGTTAGTTACTACGGTTTACCAGGGTGGTTATAGCCCATACGCCTACTGATTGTCCTCCTCTCCCATGATACTATATGTCAAGTGTGTGTCAACATATATAATATATAATTATGACTGAAAGAAAACACACATGCAATGAATATATAAAAATATAATAAGCATGCAAAGTACTGTAAGCAATTTGGCAAGATATACTTGCTTGGCAAGAAAGCTGCAAAGTGTAAGCGTCCAGATGTCAAGCACCAAGGGTCAGAAACTACGGCCTCCGAATAAACGTCTCCGGATGCTGAAATAAATATCACCAACGTTCCCATAATAAGCAAGATAACTAGAAAACACTACCATTTTGTCCAATTTGGACACAGGGGCAAAACGGTAATTTCGGGTCAAAGCGGGGTCCATATGTGGCCCACTTTGCACCAAAATACGTGCCAGAGATAAAGGTCTCTAAATAGGACAAATTATAGGTCAAATAAATTCTAAACGTCAGTACAAACTCAACGGTATGTCCAATTTTGGATTCCGGTGAGCCGAACATAAATTTGCCCTTAAAGTCAATCGTGGGGCCCGCAAATAGACGACTTGGTCAACTGTCTTAGAATCGCATGAAACTTGGGTCACAGGACCAGCATGATACCATAAATCCAATGGCACAAGTTTTGTCGCATTATGACGAACGTACACTAAATGGATGGTATTTTGCAAAAGTTGCGATACGGGGGCCCTTTTATGGATACGGGTTGATTTCGACGCGCACACACGTCCAAATCAGTTTCCGTGAAAGCCCACACGTCAAGACATACCATACGCGCCTTTCGATATAATTAGTACACGACGGGGCAGTCCCGTTTGGCGGAGCATGCTCCGTATCACAAGTTTTTATGTTTCAAAAATAAGTTTTTATGAGTTTTCAACCTAAGTTATCTCTGATTCTAACACATAATAAAATAAACTAATTAAAGAAAAATGATCTCGGTATATGGAATTTACACAAAAAAGGTATATCTTGATTTGGATGTCTACGTTGGGAGATATCAACCTCGAAACATAGATCGTTGGAACAGTTTTTATTAGTTTAAAAGTATGGTTTTTCCTCAACTTGGCGTCGAGTTCTACCTAGTTAATAACGCTGCTCGAATGAAACTAATTAACATTGTTTAGAGAGGGATATGTGGTGATCATACTGGCGAAGACGGATTCAAATTTGGTCGAGAGATGCGACAGAAAATGGCACGTGAAGGAGGGGTCGTCGCTGTCAACTCCTGCTGCGGATGTCAGCGCGGTTGCGGTCGCGGCCGGCCGGCGGCGCTGGCTTTCAGGCGGGGGTTCTTCGGCGGCGCGGCTGGGGAGTTGTGGCTAGGGTTAGGGTTTGGGTTAGGGTTTCTATGTATAATATATATGCACATATATATATAGATCGAGGGAGAGGGGAATAGAGTCGCACGGGTGGTTAGCCGCGCGGGGGGGGGGGAGGGGGGGGAGGGTTTTAGCAGGGTGTGGGCTTCTGTGAGCTTGTTAGCTTTAGGGGATTAGTATTTAAGGGTTAGGGGTTTGTTTAAGGTTAAGGATTAGTGGTTAATGATTTAATCTATGGATTTAAGAATTGGTTTAAGGATCTTAAGATTTCTTTTTTTTCTTTTTCTTTTCCTTTTCTTTTCTTTTTATTCTATTATTATTATTTACTACTACTATTACTATTATTATTATTATTATTATTATTATTATTATTATTATTATTATTATTATTATTATTATTATTATTATTATTATTATTATTATATTTAATAACTATATTTTATTTACATATATATTTAAGGTATATAAAAAATATTTGTACCCAAAATAAATTCTAAAAAAATCTATCACACTTCCACAAGATTCCTAAAATAAAAAAATAATAGTTTTTGTGCACTAATTCTAAATGAGTATTTATCCAGGTAATTAAATCAATAAATTTTATTTTTTAATTAACTACGAAGTAATATAAATAAATTTAATAATTAATTAATTAAATATAATATAATATTTAAAAATATGGGGTTTTACAGCGGTTCCTCGTCAAGAACTAATCCAGGAGACGATGATGGTTCACCGAGAATCTATCCAGGAGACGAGGATCGTTCGACAAGGATTGATCCAAAAGACGAGGATGAACATCTTGCATCACACATTGAGTCGTCCTTGTTCATGCAGCATGCTAGCTGCATTTCTCCCCTTTATGCGGCTTGCTACCGGCTGGGGGCTTATGGCGGCAATGACAGGATTTAGATTAATTGACATTCCTGTCGTCAGTCTTCTCGCCTGGTTGTAGAGCGTCTTCTCCTGCTCTTCCCTTGCTATCCATAAGTACGGATTCTTTTCCATATACGAAGGTTTGCACTATAGAGTGGTGAGCCAGAAATCATTGAGCTCTATTGTTAGGCCCATTTGTGTCAGTGGCAGAAACAACACAGGAGCGTCTTGTAATGGAAGAGATTTTTTAGTGGTCACTGCGGGAGTGTGAGAGTGGACCTGAGGACTGCTCCGCTGGGAAGACTTTTGAGGATCCATCATTCGTTGCATATCCAGGACCCTTGGATACAGGTAATGGCTTTTATATAAATTTACGAAGAAGGGCAAGGTTGTACATAGGCACTTGCTGGGGAAAAAGAACCAAGAGTGTAAATATTACGTCTGGGTTCCCCTGCTGGTGATGAGGGGAGTACTAGTTAAGTTTAGACATGGTACTTTTTCAGGAACTTGTCATTGATAGGCATCATGAGCAAGTCGTCGTTGGGTTTCGCGAGCCGGTAGGCACCGTTGGAGAATACTGATTCTACGACGAACGGATATTCCCATTTGGGTTGAAATTACCGGCCGTCTTGTTGGTCATAACCATCGGCCTCCTTACGGTCATGACAAGATCACCCTCTTGGTAGGTCCTCTTCTTCACTCGTTTGTTAAAGGCTCCCGAGAGACGCGCTTAGTATAGCTCAATGGTAGCTGAGCTAAGAGTTATTTTTCACCGAGTGCTTCTAACTCTTGTAGCCGTCGGCGGTGATTGTCGTCGATAGTTAATTGGTTGGAGAGAGCCACCCAGATTAAAGGGATTTTGATCTCGAGCAGGAGGACCGCTTCGCTTTCGTACACCAGAGAGAAAGGCGTATTGTTAGTAGCTATCCGGACCGTTATACGGTAGGCCCAGAGACATTCACCCAGCTTCTCGTTCCAGTCATGTTTATTGGAAGACACGAACTTCTTAAGAAGTTTTATGATGGTCTTGTTGAAGGCTTCTTCCAGACCATTCACTGCTGAGTTGTAGGCAATCGACGCTACATTTTGAATTTAATTTTTATTGCAGAACCGGTAGAACGCATAGCTTGTAAACTGTTGACCATTGTCATGGATGATCCTCCGTGGTAAGCCAAAATGGTATATGATGTGATGCTTGACGAAGCTGATCATGTTTGACGTCTTGACTTTCGCGAGTGGTATGGCTTTCGTCCACTTAGAGAAGTAGTCGGTGATGGCGAGGATGAACTAATGTCCCTTGGATGAAGGTGGACTAATCGGCCTAATGATATCCATACCCCAGGCTTCGAACGGCCAGGACGCAACAGTCGGGTGTAGGAACTCCGAGGGTTGGTGATGAAGTCTGCATGGATTTGGCACGCTTGGCACTTTCTTGCATAGTCGACGACATCTGCTACCATTGTGGGCCAATATTAGCCCAAATACCGGAGACGATTCTGCAGTTTTGGACCGGGTTGGTGGGCACTGTAGACGCCATCATGGGCTTCCCGAAGTGCACATTTGGCTTCTTCATCCGATAGGCATCATAGCAGAAGACTGTCATATGAGCGGCAATATAGCATCATAGCAGCCGTATCGTAGTAGAACCATAAGGAACATCTTTTGATTGATGTGGCTTCCTTTGGGTTCTCGGAGAGAATTCCATAGACTACGTAGTTGATGAATGAAAGTATATATCCAATCTTGAGAGTCAGTGCTCGTCTCTACTGAGTAGCTCCGGCACAGAGAGAGATTATTCTTTGGGCAGACCAGCTCCTAACCGACTACGGTGATCAGTTCATGAGTATTGGCTAGAACAGCTAGAGAGGTTGCGAGTCCGGCTAGGGCGTATGCCTCGATGTTTTGCAGTCGAAGGACGTGCTCAATGAAGAATCCCTCGAAGGTCGAGAAGATGCCAAGTGCAACTTGGTGGTAAGGAATTAGGTCTTCATTTCAGACTTCATATTCGCCTTGGACTTGGTTGACTATCAACTTGGAGTCACCGTATGCCTCTAAATAGTCCATCCCCACTTGTTTAGCAAGTTGGAGTCCAATAATGAGAGCGTTGTTGTAACACCCCATTTCGTTCAAGCGAACTGCCGATTCAAACGACAAAGTGCAATGTCCCGACCCGCTTTGCTCAGTCGCGAATACTCGTTTGAGGCAAAGGATATCCAGACTTGTCCCTACAGGAATTTGGCTTAGGCTTTCAGAGGCTCACTTGACGTATCGCTCAACCGAGGCGAATCATCGCTAAGGTGGGTGGCTACGGTGAACTTGTCTTTGCTTAGCCAGCACACATAAAATATGGAATGCTACATACTAGTCTCTAGGTGAATCACCCCCTGCATGCTAATAAGAATCCAACGCACCTAGCTAAGGGAATAATCCCAACTTGTATTGCTTATGCTAGAACATGGAAATAAAACATTGCTTATATATATGTTCAGACCCTCGCATGCTACCCTAGAACGTGTCGCTCGGGAAGTCCCTTACTATCTCAGCCCTCGGCTTACCTTCGGGCCTGAGCTAACGTGAACGTTTGTGTTTATACAAATGCATGCTTGTCTGCTTGTATGTTGCCTTATTTTCATCCAAACCCCGAAAGACTACTAAGTAGTCGTTCCGTGCCTGAATGAACCTGCAAGTATCCGGGACCGTTAGGTCACCAAGGCAATCTCCGTCCTAGGGAAAATTTATCAAGGCAAAAGTTATTCACTGAACAAGGAATCAGGATTCAAGCATCTCGTGTTCTCGTGTACTCGTGTTCTTGTGTATCTCGTAAAATTGGAAAGACCCTGACCTGCATATCACGGACAACTCAGAAACGAGGTATTGGTTCCACGGACGGTCACCGGGGCACTGGGGCCGATCCGATCCGGATGGAACTCACGTATAGTCTCACATTTGGGAAAGAACTCATGCAGCCTTCATGTACGAGCTGGGTGGCATCTCCGCTAACGTTGTGCCACCTTCGCAGATTATGGCTGATAGTTCTTGTCCTAGGACATGATGGTTTGTAGCGCCTCACGTTCTTTCATTGCATTCCATCCTCGTCATTGACTAGATTGGTCCTTTATGGCTATGCCATCGACTCATGTTCATATAGATAAGTCATCCTCGCTTAGCGGCTATCTGCGTGCGAGTCATTGCATCGCATCAAGAAATAACTGAACACCTGAACGATCATGATACAATAATACTCGTATTGCATATGCTATTGCCCCAGAATATTTATACGTGCTCGTGCTTGAATTAACAATATTTGCCTTGGACAGGGAAGGTAAAATGGTAAGTTGGTAAGTCTCGTTGTGTTTCCTCTCATGTCGCACGGCACACTGCCACACGAATTAGGCTATTCAAATCTTGCATGAAACTGATCCTAAGGCAACTAGAAAGACAACTTAATAGTTGGAGCACGGAACCTATATTACGTGTTTAGATTTGTCGAGCGGGCGAGTAGCCTCCCCACCAGTGCATTCAATGTACTGATTACCCACCAGATCGTTTGTAAGGTGCGGGAGAACCTTGTTCGGTACGGATGCCTCCTTCGTGTGTGCTAAGGCGTGGAGATCACTCCGAAGCAGCGGTGCGTCTGGAACTGAAGTACATATATAAGACATATTGTTGGAACATTGCATGTACAATCATTCCACAATTGTAGCCACTTGGCATGCTTTTACTGTTTCAGAGAGAGAGAGATCTGAGCGAATTATAATCTCGGCCAAGCGTCACCTGTAATACTTGTTTATATCAATAAAGAGCTTATTTTACTTCAACTTGTGTTATTCAATGCTTCCGCTATTGTCGACTCAGTGAACTTGTTACCAATCGCCTATGCGTTTATGACTCCGCTGCACTCGGACAATCTGTGCGACTCTGTGGCTTAGAACTCTTACCGCCAGCCAACGAACCACGGTCTTGCACGGGCGTGGCTCACACTCGTGCGGTATTACGCCCGAATGGGTCAAAGCGATCGTTCCGCGGGAGCGCTGGCGCGGTAATTCTCGCCTAGCGGGAACGACCGATTTGCCTGCGGGAGATCGGTGCGTGACAGGTGTACTCTGCCATGTTGTTGGAGCATGGCTCCGTGAGGGAATAAGATTGATTAATGAGTAGATTATAGGGGAAGATTAATATTATCCCAACTCCAGCAATGATATTGCCTTTGGGTCCTTCTCTCGAAGCGCTATCGAAGAAAATATGCCAAACATCTTCACGTGAAGTCACGTTTGAGTTTCGAGGTTTCTAGCACCGGATGTGCTGCCAGAAAGTCGGCCAGTGCTTGACCCTTGAAGGCTTACTGAGGGACAAATACTATGTTGTATGGAGACAATAGCATCGCCCAGGTAGCCAGGTGGGAACTGAGTGCCACTGGTTTGGTCATGAGTACTCTAAGAGGATTGACTCGTGAGATCACATGAATGGTCTGTCCAGTCACGTAATGCCGAGTCTTCTAGACAGCAAATACTAGAGAAATGTATTCCTTCTCGATGGGGGTGTACCTATGCTCCGTGCCAACTATCATCCGGCTGAGATAATAGATGGCCTGCTCGTGGCCTGTATCACTATTATGGGCCAATAGAGTACCGAGGGAGTGATCCATCATGCGTACATAAAACAGAAAAGGCTTCCCCAAGACTGGGGCTACCAGCATTGGAGGGTTTGATAGGTATCCATTGATGTCATCGAACATGCGTTGGCATTCTTCATTCCAGACAAAGGAGACATATTTCTTCATGAGTGGGGTGAATAGTCGACAACGCCAAGAGAGGTTTGATATGAACCTCCTGATGTATGCCAGCCTCCCTTGAAGGTCGCAGAGCTCCTGAAGGTTCCTTGGTGGGTTTATCTCAAGGATTGCTTTAGTTTTGTCGGGGTCTATGTGAATACCCTGAGAAGTGGTGATAAAGCCCAAGAATTTGCATCTGGAGACTCCCAGGAAGGATTTGGTAGGGTTCATCTTGAGCTGGTGCGTACGCATGAGGTCGAATACAGTCTTTAAGTCCCTGAGGTGATCACCTTTGGAGTGACTTTTGACGGTTATGTCATCAACGTAACACTCGACCGTCTTATATAGATGCTCATGAAAGATGGTGCTCATAGCTCGATGGTATATAGCACATGCATTCTTCAGACCAAAGGGCATAACTGTGTAGCAGTACACTCCTATCGGTGTTCAGAATGATGCATACTTCTGATCTTCAGGGGACATCTTGATTTGATTGTAGCATAAGAATCTGTCCATGAAGGACATGCGCTCGAAGTCATAAGTGTTGTCGATCATTATTTCTGTAATCGGAAGAGAGAATTTGTCTTTGGGACAGGCCGAATTTAGATCACAGAAGTCAATGCAGATCCCGATCTTACCATTATTATTGACGATGGGAACGATGTTGGCTACCTAGTCTGGATGTTTTTCTTCGTGGACGAAGCCACTAGCTATTAGTTTATTGACTTCGACTTTGATGGCATTCATTATGTCTGGCCGGAACTGTCGTTGTCGTTGTTTGACGGGCTTAGCGTTCGACGAGTTATTGAGCTTATGGACCGCGATTCTGGGGTCTAGTCCTAGCATGTCTTCGTAGCTCCAAGAAAATACATCAATGTATTCCCTGACGAGCTGTAGCAGGGATTTTTGATCCTCATCAGTCAGACTCTCGCTGATGAAGATAGGTTTGGGGGAGGATTCGTCGCCCAGATTGACTTGTACGACTTCGTCTTTGATAGGAGGTTCTCGTTGTTCGAACCGCATCTCCCATTGTGCATCTAGGCGTTGGGCCCACAGTTCTACTTCAAAGAGTTCCGGTAGATTCTCGTCATCTTACTTAGGGTCAGTTGATACCATGTTGGCAGATAATATTTGCTTGAGCATCTCCCATATACTGATGTCGGAGTCCCAAGCGAAAGATTACGAAGGGTGAGAGTGCACCTCGTATCCTTCATTTAAACCCTTGTAGGTTGTGGGAGGCATTACATACCCTAAGTCATGCTTGGTCTTATGGTAATGTCATCGAATTTGCCTACAGAAACAGGTAGACGCAGAGGCAGTCGTCGACCTTTACTGTAGTTTAAGCCCTTAGTGACCTTCAGATTGTACCCCATCTTTTGGATAAGGTGTTTGACTTGAGAGCTATACTAGTGGAGTGACATTTTGCTGGTATAGGGATCTAGATCCAGTTCTTCGGGGACGAAGGATCGAGGGTCCTCTACTTTGTCGAAGATGATGAGTCTGTCTCCCCTTTTCCTAGCAGGAACTATTAAGTGAGAGTTTTGACTGGGGAGAATCCGATTTACAGCATGTGTGGTGGTCACCTGTATCTGCAGGTGCAAACCTACACCGTGCTCCATGGAGTACAGTGTGCTTATGTGTGCAACTTCAGAGTAGTTCAAAGATAGTCCTTTATTCATAAAGTAAGGTATATATTTTTCCTGGAATTATATCATCGAGGGAAGGGACGTCTTGGTGAGCAGTTATATGCTCCTCTAGCTCTTCCTCTCCGTGATCTACCTCCAGTGCGAGTGGCAACTTTAGAGGTTTTTTGCACAGCTTTACTACCAGAGGCTCAGATGCAGTAAGAGGTAACAGAGCATCCTTCAGCGGTCGACTCGGCCTATGAAGGTGAATGACGAGCGGTTTGGGTGTAGTAGATGATGCCGAATCTTCTTTTGGCGATCGATTTGGCTTATGAAGGCGAACGACTAGAGGTTCGGATGCCTTTCTGTGCATTTTTACAACGAGGGAAGAGGTTGTATCAGGAGTGCGCACCTTTAGATGTACTCTCAAAGGTTCGTCTGATGTTGTCCCAGCCTCCGCCTCATCGTCCACATCATTTCCACATTCATCTTGGTGGACTTGCTTGTATAAAAGTACCTCGGAGTAGTAGGCCTCGATCCCCTTGAAAGGATCGACATCTGTGAACTCCGTCTTGATCGTGCCATGATCGTCCATGTATTTTAGAAATTGGTGTAGGGTTGATGGCACGATCATGTATTCGTGTATCTATGGCCGTCCCAGCAGAACATTGTAGGATACGTCCACGTCTATGACGTAGCAAGTGACCTCAGTTTTCAAGTGGCCAATTTGACATTTCTGGCGGATCTTGCCCAGAGGGTAGCTTCTTCCTGCATTGAAGCCAGTGATGGCAGTACTAGTGGCTGCCAGGCGATGCATCGGAATGCCGAAGGTCTGAAGCAGACTCTGTGGGATGATGCTAATTGACGAACCGAGATCGATGTGCATCCGGTCCACCTTGATGGCACCTATGTACCCTGTGTAATACAGGGGACGATCATGCCAGTTATTTTTTAGCAACATATCCTGTTGCGAAAATGTGACGTTGGGCACCGCCTCTGTCACATTGTTGCAGTAGGGGCATGCAGCAGGGTCCTCTGCTGATGGTTTGACTTACGCCAGGTAGGCGTCGGTATTTTGTAATGCCTCACTCAAAGCGTTACGGGTGTCTCTGGAGAGTTAGAGAAGCTAAAATATGACAACTTTGTCAAGGTATTGCCGAGTTGAGCAAGACGTCAAAGTTGTAGGGCTTTTCCAGTCCCTGAGCCATTTCTTTACGCAATGGCTTGTCGAAGTGCCCTCTTTTTGTTTGGACTTGTCCGATGGTGGGGGTTGAGATAGACCCATATCAGATACGACAGGTGCAGTAGTTGGAGGTGCATTGACGCCTAGAGCTTCATAATCTCACTGGTATGCAAGGTCCGACCTGGTTGCCCCTACCCAGGCCTCCTTAGCGGTGGAAGAAACCATGTGGCAGGACTTGATTTTTCGTATTTTGGGCATGATGGCAGAAGGCACTGCTTACTGCGTCAAGTCTGGGACAAGATCCGGGTAGACCCACATGATCTCGCCCTGAGGTGTAGTAAGAGGTATCATCCCGGCTGCTTGATCGCGAGCTGGTGGAAGGTTGACTACCTCCATTATTGCCCTCGAGATCGGTATGACTCTGTCCTGGGCTTCCGTCGCAGGGAAGTTACTGAACAGGAGGGACACCATGTTGGCGACAACCATCTTATCGTCGAAGTCTAAGGTAAGGGCCTTGGTGTCAAGCAGGTGCTGGATGTACCGCTTGAGGGTGTAGCAGTCCTTCGTTGCATGGTGGACGTAGCGATGGTAGTGAAAGTATTTTGAATTGTTCATCTCAGCTGCCTCTATAGGGCATTTGACGTCGGGGAGCCGAAGCTTGCCACCCTTCATTAATACATCGAAGATGGACATGACGTTGTTATCTTCGAAGGAGTAAGTCTCCTGGGACTTTGGAACCTCATCCGGCTTTTGTTCGAGCTTCTTAGTTAAGTTGGCCACCAGGGCCTGCTTCCATTTTCCCTTGCAGTTGTTGTTGCCGCTATTGCTATTGTTGGGACATTTTCCCCTGTCATCTGCGACAGGGATCTGTATTCCCAGGATTCGGGCATCTTTAACCTTTTTTCAGCTCTGACTGTGTTGATGATAAACGATGTCCAGTCTTTAAATTGACTGTCGCCCATTCAGAGGTTGATTGCTGAAAGTAGGTTCCTGTGGCACATGTCCATGAGAGTGGACTCGAGATTGCCTAGAGACAACCTCACTGCTGCTTGGTAAAAATTCTCGATATAATTTTGGGCGAGCTCCCTTTCCCCTTGGGTGACATCCATCAGGGAAGACATCGTCATGTCGCTTCCTCCGTTATAGAATCTTTTGAGAAAAAGACTCTTAAAATCTTAAAATGATGAGATGCAGTTATCTTGTAGGCTGCAAAACCAGTCGAATGCGACCCCGAATAATATCCCCACAAAGAGCTTGGTGATGAGTGCGTCACTACGAGGTAGGTGCCCCGTTGCAGTCTTAAAATACTAATGTGTTAACGGGAAGAAGTTTTTTCGTCTAATGGGTTCAGGTTGAAGGGCTTGTACTTTGGAGGGTATGAAACATCCCTCCACTCGTGGGGGTATGGTTGTCGTATCCTAAGCTCGTGCAGTGTGTCCCGATTGCCCATAGAATCTACAAGAGCCTATAGTTTTCGAATTTCTCTCATTGCGTCTTTGGCTTCGTCTCCCGCAGAAGGGGAAGATGAACCCGATAGAGGGTGGTTTTCGCTTATGGGGGGAGCGGTTGCGTCAGAATCCGCATTTGTCCCCGGGTCCAAGCTTGCTTGTCCTGAGGCCCTTGGTGGCTGGGAGGCTACACTTGCCTTGATATCTAGCACAGCTTGGGTTAAGGCTTACATTGATTAGCTCATGGTATGCATCATAGCCTCGAGGGCCTCGAGGCATTTTCGATCACTAGGGCCTTCATGCTCATCCCCCGCCATGTATGCCATTCTTGTATGAGGAGAGATGGACGGGATAGTAGATGTAGCACTTTCTGTTTCAGACTCTTGCAACGAATAGTCGTCAGGGAAGGTTGGCAGTGTCGTGCCCTGTTCGGACTCAGAGGGAGTACTACCCCCAGCGTAGGAGGTGGCATCTTCTCTCCGAGGGTGGTTACCCCTGGGGACTCCAACATCCATTCCTGGGGAATCCTCATCTCTTTGGAACGTCGAGTTGTTGTATAGGTCCGGGTGATTACTACCCCCAGCTTGTGTAACCCCCAAGGGTTCTGAGGAGGAGCTACCTCCAACATCTGATAGCTTCTTCTTCGAGCAGGTGCCCTGGAAAACTCCTTTCGCTGGCCCCGCTGCTGGTCCTCCTGGTAATCGTATTCTCAATGCATTGGTTGAGATTGACGGACTGGAGGTGCTGGACTTTTTCTCTCCCAAGTTGGAAGGACATTTCCGAGAAAAATAACATGAGGCAAATGGTATCTCATCCTCCTCGGGTATTTGCACCTGATTCTTGGATTGTTGCCGGATAGGTGCCATCGGATGCAGTCGTTGGATTGCCGACTGCCTGCTTTTAGGTACTACCACTTTGTTGCAGCAGCTGTTGATAATGATTTTGGCACAGTGATATCCTGGGGAGGACACTTCACATGTCATAGCTACCTCCCTCGCCTTGTGCTTGTGATTAATCACATTGTATAAGTCAGGCGAGGGCTGACTCACCTTTGCACCCTTTTCATGAGCACGGGTAGATCGAACGCACCGGTACATGGGTGTTATTTTTGCTCCCTGATATGGGGTTCATACAAGAACGCTCCTCAAATTGTCAGTGGAAGACTTTGGAGATGGACCCTATCCATTTGCCGCTGAGGACTGGACGTACGGGTCGGTCTTATACATTTTTCCATCAGGGGCCCACATAACAGTTAGCGGTGCCCTCTGACGGTCAGCCAAGTGGACAGTTGCTTGAGCATGATGAGCTCGCACTGCCCCAGACTTTTTCGACTTGGCACCCGTAGGCGCATAGTACGAAGAGTCTAAGTTTGGGTTTTCACCACTCTCAGCATGGCGCATAGGATCAGTGCTGCGTGAGACTCGGTCGAAAACAAAGGTTCGGCTGTTGTGCTTGTTGCATGTGGACTTTTGACTGCGGCCACCGATAGGTGCCGCATATGGACTTTTGCCTGCGGTTGTAGACTTATACGGCTTCTGCTGTTGTCGCAAGGAGCTTGTCTCAGCCACCAAACTTTTGGCATCATAGTGTTTCCCTCTGTCAGAGTTTGGTCACTGAGCGCCTTTCCCGACTGCCACATAAAATAAGGCCAGTCTGGGTGGACGCATAATGTGCGTCTGCGGCAACAGGGAGAGAGGTGGGGAGCGCATGCTCAGCAGTTGGGTGAGGCGCAGCGGTCTTTGCTACCCAAGTTCTGCGGGTCTTCTTAGGCTTTGTTTGCCTTGGAGAAGGGCTCGCACTGTCCCTAGAGAGCATGTTCTCGAATGCTTGCTGGTCGAAGCGCACCACCAATATCCTTTGGGTTGAGCCCAGCTTGGCCACATCGGATTATGCCACTGTCTTCTCATCAGAAGAGAAGCTGGTCCCCAGCAGAGTCGCCATCTTGTTCGTCATTAAATTAAAAAATTCTAAAAGAGCTTGATTTAATTGACAAATAAAAAAGTATAAAGATCTTCCTATGAGACAATCTAAGTACAATATTTTTGATTTTGGGGTATGACGATGGATAAGGAGTGCTATGGCATCTCCTTTACTCCGTGGACGATCCGATGCAGGGTGAGGAAGCTCTTCTCTCTCGCTTGATTGTCAGTTCACATATTGCCAACCCTGTGTATGGGTGTGGTACCCTACTATTTATAGTCATCCATGGGCGTGCATATATTGGGCCACATAGATGCTGGAGGGTGCCACGTATCCCTTCTTAATAGGGTGTCGCTGTAACAGTGAGCAGGTCAAGCTACTACGTGAGCGCTTGTTGAGATTTTTCGTTGTTGAAGATCTGGGTGGTTCTCGTCCTTTGTGGATGTGACTTGGTCAGATTGACACATAGTCTGTGTAGGATCAAAATATGATAGAATATACTCTAGAGGGGGGGTGAATAGAGTATGCAGCAGGATTTAGCAATTTAAAAAATTTCTAGCAAGTTATATAAGTATCATGACTGCTATATATGTGTCACAGATATAAATATGTGTCACAGCTATAATAACAGTCTAGCAATTGTGTTATAGGTATGTCACAGCTATCACGGTATAAGCCAAAGTAAAGTAAAGAGTGACAACCCAAATACAAAAATAGCGATGTATCCTGGTATCCCTCAATGTGAGGACTAATCTAGGCGGGAGGACTCTAGCTCCCAGTTGGAATCCACTATATAAATGGAACACAAGCTTTGATACGAAGGCTTGTCGACTTCTTACAGACACGAGCTTTGATCCAGAGAGCTCGATGACTTCAAGTGTGAAGTAGAGAACTTCTGGACAAGCTTCTGATTACAACTCTCTGAACTTCTAGACCGTACTGTACTGGCAACTGAGACTAGAGAATTGTAACTGGCTTGGGATGTAAAAATGAAGGCTTTTTAGAACTCGTATACCAGAACAGAAGAGAAGTTTGAAAGTGAATTTATTGATGTTTAGAAATGTGAAATCTCTTCTCTATTTATAGGATTACTCAAAGGAGAGTTCAGACAGAACTCGGCCAGAGTTCGTCTGCAAAATATCAGAAAATAGTCGTTGTATCCGAAACTGCAGGGAGACCAAGTTTCTGAACAAAATGTTCACTAAGGCCGAACTAGGGCAGAGTTCTGTTTCCTTAGTTCTGGGCCAGAACAAAAACTGGGCTGAGTTTTGGGTCCAACTTAGCTCAACCAAAATGTAGGATTTTAGGCTATTTCAAGATAGGCTATTTTGAAAACAATATAAGGTAGTCTAATTGCCAGTACAGCACGGTGTACAGTATATTCCTAGACTCAATGAAATAGAAAATTATGTTGCATACAGGAAAATAAAAATAGACATGACGACGGGAAGCAGCTCTGAACAGTTGATATTGCAGTAGTCACAGTATATCTAAAAAGTGTCGCAGTAGCTTATATCGAGTCAAGATTAGATCAATTATCAAAATCGGTTTGACCATGACCAATGGGCCAACAATCTCCCCCATTTTGATAATTAACAAATCTTGACCGATATAACATCTTGATCGAACTGATTTGAAAATCAATTGTACTATTTCAATTGTATTATTTCAATTATATTATTTCAATTGTAGTCACCAAATGTTGTATCTTTTTCTCCCCCGTTGTCATTTAGTAAAAATTTTAGAAGAAGGAAGCTCCCCCGCAAAATGTGCTTACAAAAAAACTGACAAGTAAAGAAAAAAATAGATTGCATATCCCAAGCTGGACCAATGTTTTTTTCTGTAGATTTCAAGATTGTTCCAATTAATCCGGAAGTTGGATACCACCTTTACAAGCTTTGTACGTGATGGCTCCGCGTACTGTGACTCAAACCATTCTCGATTGATATGCTCTTTCCCCAGAAATAGAGCATTTAAAAAATACAGTAGCTAAATATGAATGCTAAGCGAGACATGAAAGTTAATGTGCATGTAAATAGAATGAAACTTAAATAGATGAACTTTTGAGTACACCTAACTGAAAGAGTTTTACCATATACAAAGTACTATAACTGAAAATGCATAAATAAAATCTAATCATTGGAATGTAGAAGACATTTCCAAGATACATAGATATAAAGTGAAAAATCAACTAAAAATATCTAGACTAAAACATAACAGCTAGATATCAACTCATCATCAGAAGTTATTAATTTTAAATTTTAATAATTTTAATCAAAATTATTTTACGAATTACTTTTCGTATACCGTGATTGTCTCAGATTAACTATAGGGGTACTATCCCAGCTAGCGGAGGTCCACCGGGGGACACTTAAGTTCCGTTCCGCTTTAGCCGTAGCCGTGGCGATAGGCAGATATTTTGTAAGCTTGTCTCCAAAATATTTTTTGTATTTTAGAAGTAATTCAATAAGATAAGATTAATTAATATTATTGATATCTAAAATTCCTAATTCTCGACGTAAGTAGTTGAATCTATCTTCTGCTAAAGGTTTAGTTAAGATATCAACCAATTATTTTTTTGTGTTTACATATTCTAAATTAATGTATCCATTTTGTTTATGATCTCTAAGAAAATAATGTCGAATCTCAATGTGCTTAGTGCGTGAGTGACATACAAGATTCTTAGTCAAATTAATAGAGCTAGTGTTGTCACAGTAAATGGGAATATATGAATATTGTAAGTCATAGTCTTCTGAGGTTTGCTTCATCCACCAAATTTGTGCACAACAACGTCCTGCGGCGATATACTCAGCCTCAATAGTTGATAATACAACATAATTGTATTTTTTGCTAAACCAAGAGACTAAAGCTTTGCGTAGGAAATGACATGTACCACTAGTACCTTTTTTTATCCACTTTGCATCCAGCAAAATCAGCATCCGAATAACCAACTAGGTCAAGGGACGTGTCACGCCCCAGTCCCAAAATATCGAGGGACTAGACACGTGGCAATGGCCAGCAGCACGCTCCGATGGACAAACCCAATTTAATGGATCCATCGGGGCATACTTAAGCTGTATTACACTAGTTAGGGTTTACTAATCTTATCCACAGAGTAAAGATAGCAAAATCAATGAATAAAATATTAAACAACAACCAGACAAAGTAAATAAAAATTGGAGAACAATCCGATATTAAGTCTGTTTACAAGAGTTCATTTCAACAAGAATTTAAAGAGTTTATTAGCTATAAACACTGAGCATGGAATAAGCAGTTGTTCAGGAGAAGTCCTCAGCGATCACCTCGTCCTCAGGTTCCGGTACTGCTCCGAGAAGTGCTCCTGTTCCGTACACCTCTGGGTAGATCTCGTCTGCTAAATCTGGGGACATAATCCATTCCAGGTCCTCAGGGGACATAGCAAGGTACAGAAAACACAAGCCAAAATATAATGCAGTGCAAAAATAAAGAAATAACAGGGTAAGTAATTAAACCAGCTAAGTGATCATGCAAGATGAGAGTTATTAATCATACTTCAGGCTGAGACTACTACAGGATCAGTATCAAGAAACCATAGCAGTGTTTTGTCGAAGGGCCAGTACTGGTGCCAAAGCTCTGTGTCAAAGACTAGGACACATCCAGATTACACAATATAATATATATTCAGCCTTGATATGTTAATACTCTCCCCACCCAATGTAATCTCACGTCACAGTTCTCAATGTTCATGTTACGCAAGATTAAACTAATGCAACTAGTCAGGATAAAATATAAAGCTCAAGTCATAAAATCTATATCCTATACAAAACCCCCTTGAATAATCAGGAAGATTCTGTATCATGCTTTGTGTCAGGTATCCTGGGTATAGAGTACTTGATAGGGAAAGTACATCAGTCACAGAAATTAAAGCAAGAGAATCAAAATGATTCAATAAACTGCATTTTATGGCAAGGTACACTTGCTTGGGTTTCCTGCTTCAATTGTAGCTCGAGCTTCAGCTGGATTTCCAAGCAGTACTCCGGTTGCTAAAATAGACATCACCAACAGATCCAGAAAATATTAATCAGCTAGAAATGCCTGTCCTTGAGTCCAATTTGGAGACAAGGGCAAAAATGTTATTTTCGGGGCAAGACGGGGTCCAGATGTGGGCCGCTTTGCACCAAAAAATGCGTCAGGGTCAAAGGTCTCCAAATCAGTCCAACTTAGTGTCAACAGGTTAGGAACGATGATACGAACCCAACGGAACTTCCAGAATTGGATTCCGATGAGCCGTTCTCAAAATCGCCCGTCGGGTGGAGCCTGTGGGGCCCACGACACACGATTTTGTCAACGTTCTCAGAATCGAACCAAACTTGGCTCACAGGACCAGCGTATTGCTACGAGTCCGATGGCGTAAGTTTTGTCTCGATTCGACGTGTGTACACTAAGTTACAGCGAGAATCAGAATGGTCGGATACGGGGCGATGTCCGCGGATACGCACTGATTCTGGTGTGCACGCACATCCAAATCAGCTTCTGCAAAATTTTGCACGTCCGTATCAACGACGCGCACGTATCTGTGAAGACCGCACGCGACCAATTCGTCCCGTTTGGCGGGACGTACTCGATTCTGGGGTAAAACAGGGTATTGGTTTTCCTGTTTTTGGATCGCGGTGTGCGATCACCACAGGACGCGATGCCCCGAGCGATTTGCACGTGCACCGAGGGGGTCATACAGGCTACGCGATACAATTCACGGAATCGAAATCCGAGCTACGAGCAAGAAGTTACAAGTACCTGAACTGGGTCTGAAACAACAAGTTTCCTCGTGTCAGACTCGTGTCCGACACGCGTCCAAAACTAGGGTTAGGGTTTACTGTGTCCTGTCTGAGGACCCTGTGTCCGAGTCTTCTGTGTCGGTGTCCGTCGAAGGAGGACGGCGCGGTCTTGCCAGAGCTGGCTAGGTGGAGGCACGACGGAGTCTGACGACGAGGCGGCGCTGGAGGGCTGGAGGCGACGGCGTTCACTGGCGGAGGCGGGCAGTGGGCCAGGTGGACGGAGGCGCTGGAGGTTCTGCGGGGTGGCGCTGGGTTGCTGAGGGCGGAGGACGGCGAGGCGGCAAGGCGGTGTCGAGGAGGAGGAGGTCGACTGGGGTGGCTAGGGTTACGGCGGGTCGGGCAGCCGGTGGCGGAGGAGATTTGGCCGGAGCAAGGCCGGGTTTAGGGCTTTATATAGAGGTCGAGGGAGAGGGAGAGGCGGCGTCCGGTGAGGGGAAGCCGGAGCGGAGGAGACGGCGGTTGCGAGGAGAGGAAGAGGAGCGGTCGGCCGGCGGCGGCGGGTGCGTAACGGCCGGCGGAGGGGATTCCAACGGTCGGGGAAGAGGAGACGACTGTAGCAGCCGGGTTCGCGGGTCCAACGGGTCGGTTCAGCGGATCCAACCCGATCCAAAATCAAATAGGCGGGTCGGGTCGGGTTAGTGGGTCGGGTCTGGGTTGGACCCGGATCCGACCCAATAAGGAATTGGGTTTGGTTCAATGAACCCGGTTTGGTTCAACTTGGTTTGGTTTGGTTTATTTAAATAAAACCCGGTTTATTTTGGTTTAATTAATTATTTAGTATTTAGGGCTTTAAAAATCCATCCGGAGTCCAATAAATTCCCGAAAAATTATCCTATGTCTGGTTTTCTATTTTACACCATAAATATTATTTTCATAATATTTTAATATTATTTAATAGCAATTAAAAATCCTTTAATAATTAAAACACCTTAATTTAATTAGAGAAAATTCTCAGAAAATTCCAGAAATTCCAGAAAAATGTAAAAAAATCCAAATTTAAAAATTCTTGAAAATCAGGGGAATTACAATCTACCCCCCTTAAGAGGATTATGTCCTCGCAATCAAAGATTAACCGGTCAACAGAGATGACACGGTTGCAACCATTGTTCAAAGCACATCAAAATCAAGGAGCACCTAGGAAAAATTATTTTCCTAAGCATTAAAAGTTATGCAATTTCCCAAATATAGAAAATCTAGAAAATTATAGTTTTAGAAAACCAGGTTATCTTTAAAACATATTAGTTTAATAATTCTGAGTTATTATCAAGTTCAATACTAGGTTAACACTAGGTTATCAATTATTAGCAAGTTAAAGTTATCAGGTTAAAGTTATCAGGTCAAGTCTGGGGTCACGAACCAGCAGGCACGAACTATAACAATGCTAGAAACGGAACAACTATAAAGACTTACTCGCATTAGCAACTCCATGGTTTTGCGCGTCTCCCACAGTCATCGCGAAAACTTGGCCGCGTCCCTGAGGTGGTGCTCTCTGATGTTGCTGGGCTTGCTGGTAGGGTGCTGCTTGAAGTGCCAAGGGTGGCCTTGGTTGATGTCCTCCTGGTGCTGGTAGAGCTTGTTGGTTTGCCCTTGGTGCTTTCCTACGATCAGGGTAGTTCTTCACTGCATGCTGTCTGGATCCGCAACCTAAGCACAGTCCGTGTTTACGTCTACACTCCTTCTCAACATGGCCTATCTTGCCGCAGTAATAACAAGTAGGAAGAGTCAGGGTTTTGGATGCAGATCCCTGTGGTGCTTGATGCAGATGAGATTTCTTGGCAGCTTCTCCATTGTTTGCTCTGGCTGGTACTGATGTGGAAGGCCTCTTCAGACTGGTTTCTCTCCTGGTGACGAGCTCCATGCGTCGAGCTGCAGCAAGGACGTCCGAGTACGAAGTTGGTGCGACAGATCCAATCAGTTTCTGTAGTTCGATGTTGAGTCCGTCAAAAAACTTCTCGGCCTTCTCTTCTTCTGTCGGGATTAATGTTGGGGCGAAGCGACTTAGACGAATGAACTCGGCATTGTACTCTTCCACCGTCATAGCATCCTGAGTGAGGCGATTGAACTTGTCCCTCAGTTCTGATCGAGCGATAGCAGGTATGTACATCTCCTGGAAGAGTCTGGAGAACTCTTCCCAAGTAACTCGGTCTGGTCCGAGCCTGGTCTCTTCGGATAGCCACCAGTGATGAGCATTGTCCGTCAATTGCATTCTGACGGCAGTCATCCAACATTCTTGTGGAAGCTCAGCTGCTTCTAATTGATGTCGAATATTGGTGAGCCATTCATGCACTTCTGTTGGTCCTTCTTTACCCGAAAAGGTACGGGGCTTCAGCTGGCGAAAATCAGTGATAGAGCCCGTCGGTTGCCGTCTAGCTGGTAGGTTGGCCTGCTCCAGTGCATTTACTAGACTGTTCCTCAAGTAATCAGCTTCGCGACGCTGAGCCTCATGTTGGATTTGTTGCTGAGCTTGCATCATTGCGTAGAACATCTGAAACATCTGCTGTCCGTCCATTGCTTGGCCTGGTGGAAAGACAGGCATCTGTGGAGTGAACTGGGGCAGAGGTGGAATATCATCATGCCGAAATCTAGAAGATTGCGGATCTGCTTGTCTGCTTCGGTGAGTAGAGGGATCTTCACTCAATAGCGTCACTTCATCTTCTCCGTATGTGGCTTCAGCACCTATTGGTGTTCTTGCTGGAGTTTCGTCATTTTCTCGTGAATCCATTACTCTGCATCAACAATAAACTATAAGAAGCGCACAGGAATCAAGGCAAGATACAAGTCAAAAATTAGTTCGAATACGATACAGATATCAAAAATGATTCAAGCAAGTGGATGAGATCCTAAAACTTATCCTATTCTTATTGCAGGCCTGTTCGGTCCCTAAGTTGAAACCGAACAATTTAGTCGTTGACCTGCATGGGCCACCACAAAAACCATGTCACGCCCCAGTCCCAAAATATCGAGGGACTAGACACGTGGCAATGGCCAGCAGCACGCTCCGATGGACAAACCCAATTTAATGGATCCATCGGGGCATACTTAAGCTGTATTACACTAGTCAGGGTTTACTAATCTCATCCACAGAGTAAAGATAGCAAAATCAACGAATGAAATATTAAACAACAACCAGACAAAGTAAATAAAAATTGGAGAACAATCCGATATTAAGTCTGTTTACAAGAGTTCATTTCAACAGGAATTTAAAGAGTTTATTAGCCATAAACACTGAGCATGGAATAAGCAGTTGTTCAGGAGAAGTCCTCAGCGATCACCTCGTCCTCAGGTTCCGGTACTGCTCCGAGAAGTGCTCCTGTTCCGTACACCTCTGGGTAGATCTCGTCTGCTAAATCTGGGGACATAATCCATTCTAGGTCCTCAGGGGACATAGCAAGGTACAGAAAACACAAGCCAAAATATAATGCAGTGCAAAAATAAAGAAATAACAGGATAAGTAATTAAACCAGCTAAGTGATCATGCAAGATGAGAGTTATTAATCATACTTCAGGCTGAGACTACTACAGGATCAGTGTCAAGAAACCATAGCAGTGTTTTCTCGAAGGGCCAGTACTGGTGCCAAAGCTCTGTGTCAGAGACTAGGACACATCCAGATTACACAATATAATATATATTCAGCCTTGATATGTTAATACTCTCCCCACCCAATGTAATCTCACGTCACAGTTCTCAATGTTCATGTTACACAAGATTAAACTAATGCAACTAGTCAGGATAAAATGTAAAGCTCAAGTCATGAAATCTATATCCTATACAAAACCTCCTTGAATAATCAGGAAGATTCTGTATCATGCTTTGTGTCAGGTGTCCTGGGTATAGAGTACTTGATAGGGAAAGTACATCAGTCACAGAAATTAAAGCAAGAGAATCAAAATGATTCAATAAACTGCATTTTATGGCAAGGTACACTTGCTTGGGTTTCCTGCTTCAATTGTAGCTTGAGCTTCAGCTGGATTTCCAAGCAGTACTCCGGTTGGTGAAATAGACATCACCAACAGATCCAGAAAATATTAATCAGCTAGAAACGCCTGTCCTTAAGTCCAATTTGGAGACAAGGGCAAAAATGTCATTTTCGGGGCAAGACGGGGTCCAGATGTGGGCCGCTTTGCACCGAAAAATGCGTCAGGGTCAAAGGTCTCTAAATCAGTCCAACTTAGTGTCAACAGGTCAGGAACGATGATACGAACCCAACGGAACTTCCAGAATTGGATTCCGATGAGCCGTTCTCAAAATCGCCCGTCGGGTGGAGCCTGTGGGGCCCACGACACACGATTTTGTCAACATTCTCAGAATCGAACCAAACTTGGCTCACAGGACCAGCGTATTGCTACGAGTCCGATGGTGCAAGTTTTGTCTCGATCCGAAGTGTGTACACTAAGTTACAGCGAGAATCAGAATGGTCGGATACGGGGCGATGTCCGCGGATACGCACTGATTCCGGTGTGCACGCACATCCAAATCAGCTTCTGCGAAATTCTGCACGTCCGTATCAACGACGCGCACGTATCTGTGAAGACCGCACGCGACCAAGTCGTCCCGTTTGGCGGGGCGTACTCGATTCCGGGGTGAAATATGGCATTGGTTTTCCTGTTTTTGGATCGCGGTGTGCGATCACCACAGGACGCGATGCCCCGAACGGTTTGCACGGGCACCGAGGGGGTCATACAGGCTACGCGATACAATTCACGGAATCGAAATCCGAGCTACGAGCAAGAAGTTACAAGTACCTGAACTGGGTCTGAAACAGCGAGTTTCCTCGTTTCAGACTCGTGTCCGACACGCGTCCAAAACTAGGGTTAGGGTTTACTGTGTCCTGTCTGAGGACCCAGTGTCCGAGTCTTCTGTGTCGGTGTCCGCCGGAGGAGGACGACGCGGTCTTGCCGGAGCTGGCTAGGTGGAGGCACGGCGGAGTCTGACGACGAGGCGGCGCTGGAGGGCTGGAGGCGACGGCGTTCACTGGCGGAGGCGGGCAGCGGGCCAGGTGGACGGAGGCGCTGGAGGTTCTGCGGGGTGGCGCTGGGTTGCTGAGGGCGAAGGACGGCGAGGCGGCAAGGCGGTGTCGAGGAGGCGGAGGTCGACTGGGGTGGCTATGGTTACGGCGGGTCGGGCAGCCGGTGGCGGAGAAGATTTGGCCGGAGCAAGGCCGGGTTTAGGGCTTTATATAGAGGTCGAGGGAGAGGGAGAGGCGGCGTCCGGTGAGGGAAAGCCGGAGCGGAGGGGACGACGGTTGCAGGGAGAGGAAGAGGAGCGGTCGGCCGGCGGCGGCGGGTGCGTAACGGCCGGCGGAGGGGATTCCAACGGTCGGGGAAGAGGAGACGACTGTAGCAGCCGGGTTCGCGGGTCCAACGGGTCGGTTCAGCGGATCCGACCCGATCCGAAATCAAATAGGCGGGTCGGGTCGGGTTAGTGGGTCGGGTCTGGGTTGGACCCGAATCTGACCCAATAAGGAATTGGGTTTGGTTCAATGAACCCAGTTTGGTTCAACTTGGTTTGGTTTGGTTTATTTAAATAAAACCCGGTTTATTTTGGTTTAATTAATTATTTAGTATTTAGGGCTTTAAAAATCCATCCGGGGTCCAATAAATTTCCGAAAAATTACCCTATGTCTGGTTTTCTATTTTACACCATAAAATATTATTTTCATAATATTTTAATATTATTTAATAGCAATTAAAAATCCTTTAATAATTAAAATACCTTAATTTAATTAGAGAAAATTCTCAGAAAATTCCAAAAATTCTAGAAAAATGTAAAAAAAAATCCAAATTTAAAAATTCTTGAAAATCAGGGGGATTACAGGACGTAATTTTGGGATACCATACGCCGACAGAAGAAGTGCTTTTGAGGTATCAGAAGATACGCTTAATGGCGCACACATGTGATTCCTTAGGGTTAGCTTGAAATTGTACACACAAGCAAACACTAAACATGATATCAAGATGACTAGCAGTTAAATAAAGTAATCTACCAATCATACCTTGATACTTACGTATGTCTACCGATTTGCCTTGTTCATCTATGTCAAGCTTTATTGAAGTTGCCATTGGAGTACCAAAGGGCTTGGTAGGTTCGAGATCAAACTTCTTTAATAGGTCTTTTGTATACTTGGCTTGGTTGATGAAGGTCCCATTTTGAGTTTATTTGATTTATAGTCCAAGAAAGAACTTCAGCTCTTCCATCATGCTCATCTCAAACTCACTCTGCATACACTCAGAAAATTCTCGACAAAGAGATTCATCAGTTGATCCAAAGATAATGTCATCAACATAAATTTGAACTAAAAGAGAATTTTTATTCAAAGATTTAGAAAATAGTGTAGTGTCAACCTTTCCTTTTAAAAAATCTTTTTCAAGTAGAAAAGAGCTTAGACGGTCATACCAAGCGCGAGGGGCTTGTTTCAGTCCATATAAGACTTTCTTCAATTTGAAAACATGATTATGATTTTTGAAATTCGTGAATCCAGGTGGTTGAGCTACAAAAACTTCTTCGTTTATGAAACCATTAAAAAATACACTTTTGACATCCATTTGAAATAATTTAAAATTATAAAAATATGCAAATGCACATAGCATGCGAATGGATTCTAAACGCGCAACTGGGGCATAAGTTTCATCGTAGTTGATACATTTATCTTGGTTGTATCCTTGAGCTACGAGTCTAGCCTTGTTACGTGTAACTAAACCATTCTTATTTAATTTATTTCGAAATACCCAACGGGTGCCAATGATCGGATGATCATTAGGCTTGGGAACAAGCTCCCAAACTTGATTCCGTTCGAATTGGTTTAATTCCTTTTGCATGGCTACTATCCAGTAATTATTACTACATGCTTCTTCAATGTTTTTAGGTTCAAGCTGTGAAACAAAAGCTATACTAGATACAATATCTCTATTAGAGGAACGAGTACTTACACCTTTTATGATCTCACCTATTACCAAGTCCTTCGGGTGATCGGCCATGAATTTCATCCTCTTTGGCAGTCTCCAAGTAGCTGGTACTGGATTCCGTTTTGGTTGGTGCTTTGCTTGATGTACCGATATCTTCATCGTCACTATCATTGTTCTTTTCATTGTTCATCTTATTGAAGGTGACGTTGATTGATTCTTTGATCGTCATTGACTTCTTGTTAAAGACTCGGTATCCTTTGCTCTTGGCCGCATAACCTAGAAAAATATCTTCATCGACATTTTCGTCAAATTTGCTTAAATTATCTTTGGTATTGAGAATGAAACGTTTGCATCCAAAGATCTAAAAGTAGAAAAAATAGGAAGTTCTATCAAACCATAATTCATAGGAAGTTTTCTTCTATTTAGGTCGAACCAAAACTCTATTCAAAATATAGCAAGATATATTGACAGCTTCTGCCCAGAAATACTTAGGTAGGCTGAATTGGTTTAACATTACTCTAGCCATTTCGCTAAGAGTTCTGTTCTTACGTTCTACAACGTTATTCTATTACGGAGTTCTAAGACAAGAGAATTCATGTAAATAATCGTGTGTGTTACAAAATTGCTCAAAGTCAGCATTTTCAAATTTACCGCCATGATCACTTCTAATGCGAGTGATCATGAATCCTTTCTCATTTTGTACCTTTTTACAAAATATGACGAGTTCTGAAAGTGCGTCATTCTTATGAGCAAGGAAATATACCCACGTGTATCTAGAGTAATCATCCACAATTACTAATGCATACAACTTACCATTTAGACTAGCAACTCTGCTGGGTCCAAACAGATCCATATGTAATAATTGTAGAGGTCGAGTGGTACTTGGAGCGTTGATCGACTTAAATGTTGATTTTGTAGCTTTGTTCTTTTCACAATCGCTACATACCATATTTTTCTTGAAGGCGATCTCCGGTAAGCCTTGTACCAATTTTTTTGTGGATAATCTCGATATTGTGTCCATGTTTGCATGTCCTAGCCTCATGTGCCATAGTTGATTCTCGTTATTTTTGGCGTATAGGCATCTACCTGTAATGTTAGTATCTTCCAAAAGATAGAAAACATAGATATTATCTTCCCTAATTCCTTCAAAAATAGTACTGCCAGTTGAGCTATCAACTATAGTACATTTGTCTTTAACAAAGTTAATACCATAACCATGGTCAGCTAAATGACTTATGTTGAGTAGGTTATGCTTTAACTCGGTTACTAGACAAACATCTTTAATCACCGGATAGGGAGCCTTACCAATGTTACCGATACTTATTATATAACCTTTCAGATTGTTACCGAAGGAAACATGTCCTTCTTTCTTCTTCGACAGTGTTGCAAAAAAAGATGCATCGTCGGTCATATGCCGTGAGCAACCGCTGTCGAGGATCCATTTGCTTCTAGAGTGGGGTGGTTCTAGAGTGGGTAGGATGCTCCACCTACAAAATAATTTGCAGATGAAACTTTTGGTACCCATTTCTTGTTGGGTCCTGAAAAGTTAACTTTAGGTATCCACGCACAAATATTCAAAGCAACTAATTTCTTAACTCTACATGTAGGAGCAATGTGACCAATAGTGCCACAATAATAACATATATCATGCATAGTATTAGGTGCAGTTTTTTGTGCTTGTTTGGTAGATCTAGGGGTTTTTGTATGATACTTATAGTAGAAGGCATATCTTTGAGGATTTGTCCTCTTGGACATAGGTTTGATAGTCTTTGGTTGAACAATGTTCCTTTTGGGTAAGCGACACGTGTTAGGAGAGAAAGCAGTCATCATCGGCTATTTTTTTAACCTAATTTCCAACTATTTGGAAGTGTCAAACAATCTATTGTAATCAGCTATTAGGGTATCATTCCTAATCAGCACATTGCTAATCTTTTTTTTTCTCAATTTGAAAATCTTCTTGCAGCTGAGCTATGGTTTTGTATTTCTCTTCAAGAGTGCGTGGTGCTTCGTATAAATATAACCTAACTCATTAGTCTCACTAGAAGGTTCAAATTCTCTAATATCTGCTATAAGTAGGGTAGCATTTCTATCTCAAGTTTGTGTTCCTTGTGTCACGCCCCAGTCCCAAAATACCGAGGGACTAGCCACGTGGCAATGGCCAGTAGCACAACTCCAATAGGCAAACCTAATTTAATGGACCCTTTAGAGTGTACTTAAGTTGTAATCTACAATAATGGTCTAAAATATATGTGGAATAGTCTATGTATCTAATCTCATCCACAATCCATAAACAAGAGACAATATGATAAACCAGTCTCAAGCATCAATATCATAAATGAAATTGTCTACCACAAAATAATAAATAAATATTACGGGGAATAACCCGTATCAAAATAATGAGAGAGAAAATATCCAAGTCCATAACTAAGAATCACAAGGTATCATACATAAAGATAATCTGAGAACTCAAGAGAAGTCATCTAGTACAACCTCATCCTCGGCTGTTGGTACTGCTCCGATATCAGCTCCTGGCCCGTAAACCTCAGGATAAACCTCATCGTCAATACCTGGGGACATAATCCATATCCAGGTCCTCAGGGGACATAGCAAGGTACAATAAACACTTAAGCCAAAAGTGAACAGTATAATGGTATGAATAAGGAGAAAGCTACAAAAATCAACTATGTGAAATGCAAATGAGAGTATGGTATCATACCCCGGGCTGGTACTCACGAAAGATCCCAATGGACACTTCCGTAATTTAACAGTACACTAAAGGCTCCGTGTGGGGGAACCAGAAGAAAGATGTATATATATAAATATAATACTTTAGATTCCGCATAGGAAACCTAAAGCCTAATACACATAAATAGTAATAGTAAAAAATGCCCAGAGCACGATGAAGACTCTCCCCACCCAATGTAACCTCACGTCTCAATCAATACACGCAAGATCATGACCTCTAACTATCAACATAAGTCATAGTCAATATGTACAATTATAATTACCACTATAGCATGCATCATGTAGTCCTATCCAGAGTCTAAGTACCACGATCAAGTCGAGAAAGACTCTGCCACATGAATATCGTGTCAAGTGTCCTACGGTCGGATGCGCAAATAACATATGCATAACACATGGGTTCGGAAGAATGACTCTCTAACTACAATACTCGACTCCGTAGGGGATGTCGGTACCTGAATCTTGTCCAGACACAAAGTATCGTATAACGGCTCTATGCTTACAGGTACAATAATAATCCACACAAATATAATATCCAATGCATAAAAATATCAATTAGATAATTTAGAACTGTAAACATCTTGGCAAGGTACACTTGCCTGGTTTTGCAGTCAGTGGTGGTAAAGATGATCCCGCGTCCACTCATTCGAAATTCAATTAACCTAAAAATAAATTAATTACTTAAGGGTCCAACCATGATTTCTTATAATTATAACTAAATTCTATAATTTCTTTGATGCCATGCAAAATCAAGCCCATTATTATTTCTAACAACTTTGCTTACTTTTACAGGGTATTAGGACCTAGTTTCTTAGTTTTTTGACTTCCAAAATTTAAGTTTAAGTATCCAATTAAATGACATAAAAATAAATCATAATAAATCATATATTCCAGAATTAAACATGATTTATATAAATTTATAGCAATAAATTTCAGATTTGACAAAAATAACCTATTTCAAGATTTTGGCCACTTTAGGTTGACTAGTTTTGTCTGAAACTTGTTCGAGACATAGCCAATCCATTATCATAGTTTATATTTATTAAAAATTATTTTATATCCTATTTTATTCTTTTCTAATCTCAAAAAATATTCACCTATTTATTTTATCCAAAAATTATCTATTTACTAGTAAAACAATGTCATAAAGTCACCGAAAACCTAGGCTAGTGGCCCTTAGTTATAGGGTTCAGATTTGACATTATAATATCAGAGAATTAATTTAAAAATACTTATTTTTCAGGAATTAAACACCAATTAATTCAGTTTTAATAATCAATAAGATTCCCTCAATAAATTGCATCAAAAAGTCTTAAACTAGTTCTACCGACAAGCAAATCATCACCAAGCTATCATGAAAAATCTATATTTTCTAATATGAGAACAAGATGGCAATATAAGAGTTCTAGATCAGTAATTTGACTTAACCTAAAAGTATCATGCCATGGAATTTAAGAAAGAAGGATTTAAGATCTACCGAAATCGTTGGAGGATTGGAAGTTGATGCTTCTTCTTGTCCAAGAAACACTCCTCCTCGCTTGTGCTTGGCTTGCTACTCTCTTTATGATGGTTTGTTGATGATGAAAATTGTTCTTAATATATTTATGGGGAAGATGGGGTTCTTCTTGAAGGTTTAATGGTGTTTGGTTGGAGAGATGGTGGAAGGATGATGAAAAGTGGAGCTTTTGGAAGAGAGGAAGGGTGAAGGAGATGATGTTGTGAGGGTGAGAGAGACAAGGGGGGGGGGGGCTGTTTCACGCGTGAGGAAGAGGGGAAAGGGGCGGCTAGCTATGAGGAGGTGAGTTGATATGGTTAGGGTTTAGTGGTAAGTTGATATATATAGGGCCTTTTTAAATAGATTTAAATAAAGGAGGGGGTTATCCTATTGCTAGGGGGTTCAGCCAAGGGGGGGCTGCTCTTGGCCAAAAAGTGAGGGTGGGGTTAGTTATTATGGTTAGGATTGGATAAGATTTGGTTGTTGGGTTGGTTAGGGAAATGATTAGGTAGTTATTTGCCAACTAGGATGCCACATATACTACTTTCTATAGATAGAACTCCTATAAATATAAATTAATTAATTTAAATATTATTTATATATATAATATATTTTTATATGAGAATATTTGGGGTACACTACATGCCTACATGTGTTTGGGTTGGGTTTGGGTTTGGGTCAAGTTATAGTCAAAAGGAGACAATTTTACGGTAACCGTAATACTAGATGTTCTTTAATATTTTTGGAGCATGGGGGAGATCAATTAAATGCAACATTCATATTCCAACTATATTAAACTCAATTAAAATTATTATTATATTTTTTGGTGGAAGAAAAAAGGTCATGCATTGCTCAAAATATCGAAGCCATGGCAAAGGGTCATATATCTAAAAGAAGATTTTTAGAAATTACTACTATATTCTATTTAAATTAAATAAAATACTTGAATAAATTGAAAATACCAAAATAAACCTATTAAAAATGAGGGGGCTTACAATCTACCCACCTTAAAAGAATTGCGTCCTCGCAATTAAGAACAAAGCTACTCTATGAAGCTATAATGACATAATAACCACGATAGTTCTGAGGCCATACCTGCATCCTCGAATAAGTGAGGATAACATTGTCGTACGACATCCTCTCACTCCCAAGTGGATTCACCTGGAGAGTGATGCTCCTAAGCTAAGCGAACCAGTCTGATCGTCTATCCCCGCAACATCTTTTCACTAGTATCCAGTATCCCCACGGGTTGCTCCTCATATCTCAAACTCGGACCTACTGCAATATCAGAATGATCAACTATGTGGCTTGGGTCGATCATGTACCTCCTCAGCTATGAGACATAGAATACATCATACACTCCCTTTAGAGATGGGGGTAATGCAAGACAATATGCTACCTCACCAATACACTCCAAGATATCAAAAGGACTAATGTACCTTGGACTTAGCTTGCCTTTATTTTCGAATCTAATGGTGCCTCGAGTTGGGGAGATCCTAAAAAATATGTGCTCGCCTTTCTTGAACTCTAAAGGTCGGCGGTGCGTATCTGCCCAATGCTTCTGCCTATCCTGGGCTGCACGAAGATGGCTCTGGATTTGCTTTACCTTCTCAACTATCTATGTCACCAACTCTTGACCGAGTATCTGTCATTCACCTATATCACTCCAACATATAGGAGACCTGCACTTCCTTCCATACATTGCCTCAAAAGGTGCCATCTGGATGCTCGTCTGATAGCTATTATTGTAGGAAAACTCTACCAGATGCAAGTGATCTTCCCAAGACCCTCCGAAATCTAAAATACAAGATCGTAACATATCCTCTAGGATATGTATCGTGCGCTCTGACTGGCCATCTGTCTGCAGATGGTAAGCAGTGTTGAACTTAAGTCGAGTGCCTAAACTCTCCTACATACTCCGGCAGAAGTGGAGGGTGAATCTAGAATCACAATCCGATATAATACTAACTGGCACTCCATGCAACCTCATAATCTGTCGCATATACATGTTGGCTAAAGTCTCTGTGGACTGTTCGACTCTGAATAGCAAAAAATGTGCCAACTTTGTGAGACGGTCCACAATAACCCATACTGTGTCCTTTCCACTGGGGCTTCTCGAAAATCCTATAATAAAATCCATGGTGATATGTTCTCACTTCCATTCAGGGATGGAAAGTGGCTGTATCATACCCGCGATCCTCTTATGCTCGGCCTTAACTTGCTGACAGACCAAACATTTTGCCATGAACCGCGCAATCTCTCTTTTCATTCCGTGCCACCAGTAATACTGCCTCAAATCTCGGTAAATCTTCGTACCTTCCGTATAAATAGAGTAAATAGAGCTATGTGCCTCCTTTATCAACTCATGTCTCAACTCTCCATTCGGTATATATAGGCGATTCTCACACCTTAGTGTTTCGTCCTCATGGATTCGAAGTCTCGTCTGCATACCGACTTTAGTCCTCTAAGTCTCCGAAATCTAGCATCTGTCGGCAAAGCTGCCTTGATCCTCTCAACTAGTGAAGACTGAACCTCAAGGTTAGGCAACTGTCCTCCTTGTCCTGGCAGAATAACCTCTATCCCAAGCTCCTGAAGGTCCTCTAATAGCTGGGGCTGCATCGTCAAGAAATAAGCTATGGGCTTCCTGCTGAGTGCATCTGCTACATTATTTGTCTTGTCCGGATGGTACTGCAAATCTATATCATAATAAACCATTAATTCTAACCATCGCCTCTGCCTTAAGTTGATCTCCTTCTGAGTGTAGACATACTTTAGACTATTGTGATCAGTAAAAATCTTCACTCGCTCTCCATAAAGATGGTGCCTCCATATCTTCAATGCAAAAATCACTGCAGCTAGCTCAAGATCGTGCGTCGGGTAATTTTTCTCATGCACCTTCAACTATCTCGATGCATAACCGATAACCTTGCCATGTTGCATCAAAACACATCCCAATCTACTTCCTGATGCATCGCTATATACTTCAAATCCTCCCGATCCTGAAGGAAGGGTCAAGACCGGAGCAGTTGTTAACCGCTTCTTAAACTCTCCAAAGACCTTATGACACTCCTCCGTCTAAAAAAACTCCTGGTCCTTATGCGTCAATCGTGTCATAGGCTCTGCAATCCTCGATAAATTCTGCACGAACCTCCAATAATATCTGGCAAGTCCGAGAAAACTGCTAATCTCTGCAACTGATGTAGGTGTAGGCCATGTCTCAATTGTAGCAACCTTCTCTGGATCAACTGAAAGTCCTTCCCCTAAAATTATGTATCCAATAAAAGGTACTATGTCCAGGAAAAAATCATATTTGCTGATCTTGGCGTACAGCCTCTCCTGCCTTAGCGTCTCCAACACGATTCTAAGATGCTCCTCGTGTTCTTCGTGGTTTTTGGAGTATACCAAGATGTCATCTATAAATACGACCACGAACTTGTCCAAGTATTGGCGGAAGACCTTATTCATTAAGTTCATAAATACAACTGGCGCGTTGGTTAAACCAAATGGCATAACTAAGAACTCATAATGGCCGTACTTGGTCTTGAAGGCTGTCTTTGGTATATCTTCCTTCCGTACCTTGATCTGATGATAGCCGGATCTGAGATCAATTTTTGAGAATACACAAGCACCACTTAATTGATCGAACATATCATCAATGTGCGGTAAATGGTGTCACGACCTGATTCCTTAGAATCGTTGGGGCGTCCCCCGAATCGTGATGCCGTGCGGGCCTGGGGTTGCGCCCGCACAAGGCTAAAGTATTTTGCATAGCAAGCACATATTCAGAGTACGCAGATAAATTGAAACACATATTTGAAACATGGAAAAGTTCTCTTTATTGATAATGAACATCTATTACAAACTCTTGAACGAGTCAGCTAATATGCCGAACGGCTTACAAAAGAGATGACTCAAAATGAGATAGCAGTCCTGTACATTATATCCCTTTACTAAACTTCAAAAGATATAGACCTCCAGGCTGGAGGATAGCTTTGCCACGGAGCTGCATTTGTGTATGAAGAGTTGCAGCTTCTGGCTTCTTAATGCTTCAGGGGGCGCGGTGAAGATGTGCCAACAGCTGGACTGGATCGGGAAGACGACTTCGGCTCCTCGCTCGGTTTGCCTTAGTGCGGAGAACCTGTTTCAACGAGGGTCAGCATATCGAAACATGCTGATGAAGGCGAGCTAGTCTGACTATACCAATCAACACGTTGTTTTAATGAAGTATGCATATTTGTGGGTTTCTATCTTGCCTTAGTTTATTTACAAGTAAGCAGCATATAGAATTTACTGAAATAAACGTGCCACCGTTCGGTAGATTTTACCTGACCGTCTGAATTATCTGCACAATACTTACCCTGCCTTCTCTGCCACGAAGACACAAGTTAGTTTGCAACAGGTTTAAATATACAAGAGATCACTGGCGTGATGCCACAATGGACGATAGTCTTTGACGAAAATAGTTTACAACAAAAGTACAAGAGGTGTTGCAAGCCATTCCGCCGAACAAGAGACTAGAACAATATGTCTCGCCCGGACCGGATCGATGTCAGTGCCCCAGCATCGTCCGCGAGACGTTACCCTGTGCACAAGTTGTCCATGATCGAACAATATATAAGTAACAAGTTATTGCAGTTGAGGCAACAAGAGTACAAGACAAGCAATTGTACAATACAAGCAATAATTCGTGATTTATTCCCAAGCGAACAAGCATGCCATTAAGTATCCGTTCGTGCAGTTTATTGACAAGCATATATACCAAGTCTATTCTTTTTTATCTTGGTTTCTTTTATTATTACTTGGTATCGTTTGATCGGGGCAAAGGAGATTGCAGATTTATTAGATGTGAAGCTTGGAAGCAGGGCTAGCTAATCGGGTTGGTAGCCACTCACTTAAATTGTTGGAAGGGAGAAGGAAAGAGGCGCTTCACGACTCCGCTCGCAAGCCGCCTACTGCTCGTTCACCTGCACACGAACAGCTCGATTAATACCTCTTCCTCTCTTTCCAATCTCGAAATCGAAGAGCAGTTCAATGAACGAAAATAATAAAAACCATCAAAACCGTTCAAGGAAAATAAGAAATTCTAAAACCAACTCAAAGCACGAAAGCAACAAGCGACATCGAAAATCGAGGCAATAAAAGATAACAGCGGAGAGGTCCCTCCTGACTCTGCCGCTAAGCCGATCCTTGGGGCGCGGTCCACTGAATATGGGAATCGATTCCGAAGAAACAAATCCATAACGAGGACGAGTTCTTAATTCAATCTATCCCGATCGAACGATACCGACTTGTGTTTCTTAGCCGCGATCTCCGCACCGGGAGAACGGGGCGCTACATCCTACCCAACTAATTGGAAGTTTCGTCCCGAAACTTAGAAATGGGACCTACCGTTAGGGGTTATTGCGTTCGGGATGGCGATCCCGACTCAAGGAACAATCACGAACAGAATGGTTTGATTCACCACAGGCTAGGCATAAACCAAGTTTCATACGACATTTGTCGATTGCATGCCCTGACTTTTTTACAGAATTTACAGTAGGGCATTGTGTTCCCTTTGTGTGAACCACCGTCGTTTCGTCGCTTTGCCGCGTTGTTTCCTCTTTCGTCGCTTTGGCGTTTGTGACTGGATGTATGCACAGCGCCGGCAGGAACGTGAGGATAATGTGGTTCAAGCGACAGGGCGTGATTCATGACTTCACGCATTGTTCGATACTGATGAACGGCTACGTGCGAATGGATGACAGGGCGTAGTCCACCTTCAAACCTTCTTGCTCGACTCGCTACATCAGGTAAATAGGCCCTAGCGAATTTGGAGAGTCGGTTGAATTCGACGGAGTACTCTTTAACTGTCATGCTGCCTTGCCGCAGCTGCATGAACTCGTTCTCCATTTGACGTTGTACTGGAAGGGGTACAAACTCCTCTTCGAACGCGGCACAAAAAGTCGTCCACGAGATCGCCTCCTCTTCGTGATCAAATTGGAGAGATCGTCGATGCACGTCCCACCAATCGCGCGCGTTGAGGCAGAGCTGTAGTTGCGCGCAGGCGACGCGCTTCTCTTCGGGGACCTCTAGCAGAGCGAAGTGATCTTCAAGTTCGGCCAACCAATCTAGAGCTACGACTGGGTCCTCAGTCCCGTTGAATGGGGTGTTGCAGACTTTCTTGAAGTGGCCAAAGTCGAAGGCAGTCACGTCCCTCGCCCTTGGAATTTGCGGCGTCTCTACTTCAAGCACGGGCTGTTCCACCGGAGTCGGCGCTCTTGCCGTGGAATGGTTGGAAGCCAAAGTCTGAACGATCTGTTGCAGGACATCCACCTGCTTCTGTTGGACTGAGAATCGTGCTTCTATATTGTCTTGAAACTTGAGCTGACTCTCTTCCGCCCGCTTCTCGGCCCGTTCATAGCGAGCCTCGTTCCTTTGTTGGTTTGCCTCCAACATCTGCAACATTCGTTGGACGGGATCGATGCTTGGCATGGCTCGCTGGCTCTCTGAACTTCCCGAAGTGCCCGAACTACTTCCTTGGCCTTGCATTTCATCCGGTGTTTGCGCTGCAGATTGTGCTGGAGCCACTCCTTCAAAAGAAGGTAAATTACATTAGGATCATAATGTATTATGGACTTATTGCATGAACGTATCTCATTTTGGCCTAGCGAGTTCAAGAGTTCGCACAGGAATTTGATCGTTAAAGAAACTTTTCCAGCACGAAGTCTAAGGAACTTTGAATCTATGCTCTGATACCACTATGTCACGACCCAATTCCTTAGAATCGTTGGGGCGTCCCCCGAATCGTGATGCCGTGCGGGCCTGGGGTTGCGCCCGCACAAGGCTAAAGTATTTTGCATAGCAAGCACATATTCAGAGTACGCAGATAAATTGAAACACAGATTTGAAACATGGAAAAGTTCTCTTTATTGATAATGAACATCTATTACAAACTCTTGAACAAGTCAGCTAATATGCCGAACGGCTTACAAAAGAGATTACTCAAAATGAGATAGCAGCCATGTACATTATATCCCTTTACTAAACTTCAAAAGATATAGACCTCCAGGCTGGAGGATAGCTTTGCCACGGAGCTGCATTTGTGTATGAAGAGTTGCAGCTTCTGGCTTCTTAATGCTTCAGGGGACACGGTGAAGATGCGCCAACAGCTGGACTGGATCGGGAAGACGACTTCGGCTCCTCGCTCGGTTCGCCTTAGTGTGGAGAACCTGTTTCAACGAGGGTCAGCATATCGAAATATGCTGGTGAAGGTGAGCTAGCCTGACTATACTGTAAACACCCTAAATTTTTTCAGATTTTTTTAAAATCAATTTTGGGATTTAAAATGCATTTTTCAGGAATTTACATAGGACCTGTGGTGAGTTTGTAATTTTTAATTGCCAATAAATAACATTAAAGTGTAATAAAAATATGATTTTATGGTGTAAAATAGAAAACCGGACTTAGGGTAATTTTCTGGGATTTTATTGGACATCAGACCTATTTTTAAAAGCCAAAAAAACTATTTTCTAATTAAATTAATTAATTATTATTATTTATTTCTATTATTATTATTATTATTTAGCTTTGGGCCCGACCCGGCCCAGTGGGCCGAGCCCGTTAAACCCAGCCCAGCCCAACCTAAACCCTTAGCGGGTCGGGCGGGTCCGCTCACCCGGAGCCCGCCGCCCGACCCGACCCGCTTCATCATCCCCTCCCCCACGACCCTGTCTCCCCCGAATTCTCCGCCGGTGTCGGAGATCCCGCCGCCACGACCACGTCACCCCCACGTTCGACCCCATCCCCGCCTGGCCCGGCCACGACCCACCCGAGAATCCCCTATAAGAAGCCTCTCCTCCGCCCTCTTCTTCCCCCAAACCCTAACCCTAACTACCCTAGTCCCGGCGAGCCCCGTCCGGCTACCCACCCCGAGCTCTTCGGCCAAACTCCTTCCAGACCCACCGCCCTCCGCAGGCCAGCGCCGCCCACCCGCCGAGAGCCGCCCCTCTCCAGCTCCCCTTCCTCTTCCTCCCTCCGCTGTCCACAGACCCGACGCCGGCCTCCCCTAGCTCCGCCGACCCCCTCGGCACCGCTCGTCGACGATCCCCCGCCCGGCCGCAGCTCGCCCCGCCGAGTCCAGCCTTCTCCGGTGATCCCCCAGCCAGCAGGACACGCGGACACAGCTCCGACACAGGATTCAGACCCGAACTCGCGTGCCGGACACAACTCTAAACCCCGGTTTTTTGAGTCCCTTCAGGTATTCATAACTTCCTGCTCGTAACCCCGATTTCGATTCCGTAAATTTCTACGCGGAGCCTGTATGACCCTCTCGGTGCCCGGACAAACTGTTCGGGGCATCGCGTCCTGTGGTGATCGCACACCGCGATCCAAAAACAGGAAAAACCAGACCCTGTTTCACCCCAGAACTGAGTACGCCCCGCCAAACGGGACGACTTGGTCGCATGCGGTCTTCACAGATACGTGCGCCTCGTCGATACGGACGTGTGGGATTTCACGGAAGCTGATTCGGGTGTGCGTGCACACCGGAATCAACGCGTATCCGCGGACATCGCTCCGTATCCGCCTTTTCTGTAATTTACCCTAACTTCGTGCACACACGTCGGATCAAGACGAAACTTGCGCCATCGGACTCGTATCGATACGCTGGTCCTGTGGGTCAAGTTTGGTCCGATTCTGAGAACGTTGACGAAATCGCATGTTGTGGGCCCCACAGGCCCCGCTCGACGGGCGATTTTGTGATCGGCTCATCGGAATTCAAATCTGAAAGTTCCGTTGGGTTCGAATCAGCGTTCCTGAACTGTTAACACTAAGTTTGGTGAATTTGGGGACCTTTGACCCTGACGCATTTTTCGGTGCAAAGCGGGCCCACCGGTGGACCCCGTTTTGGCCCGAAATTACCGTTTCTGTCCTTGTCTCCAAATTGGACCCAAGGACAGGCGATCCTAGCTGTTTGACACCTTCTGAGCATGATGGTACTGTTTATTTCAGCTTTCGGAGACATCTCTGGAAATTTTCGAAACCAGGACCTTAGTGGAATTCAAACTTCAGGCAAGTGCACCTTGCCAAACTTGCAGTCATTATTTTCATATTTTCTGTAAAAATACTCTGCTAGATTTCTTGTGCAATTTCATATAAACTGATTTAAACTGCTTAAACCTAGGAAACGTACGACGTACCTAGTGCCCGATCATAGTCGGGTACTGACACCGTACGCGGTGTTGGGTTCGTCATTTAGAGATGGATTTACGACCCCCTTACTTTGTACTTAACCTATCAAGTACCCTACAACCCAGGACACTTGACACTATCATGGACAGAATCTTCCCGAGTTATTCGTGGGGATTCTGAATAGGATACAGGACTTGACAGAGTTATTTATTTATAGACAGTATGACTTGTTGCATTAGTTATAATCCCGCTGACATGGACATGAGACGTTATGGTCATGGCTTGCGTGATTACATTGGGTGGGGAGAGACACACAGGCTACAGGCTGTTATATATATATATCTACTATTATTATGAGGTTGTAGACTCTCCAGCAGAGCTAGACCCTTTATGTGTTATTACTGCTACCGGCTCCCCGACACAGAGCTTGTAGCGGTCTCAGCCTGAGTACTAGTGTTGCTCTCATTTGCATATCACATAGATGGTTAGTTACTTAGTTTACCCTGCTGATTCATTATTTATTGCACTGCTTATTCATTTTGGCTTGTATTATCTGTGCCTTGCTATGTCCACTGAGGACCTGGAATGGATTATGTCCCCAGGTTTAGCTGAGAAGCAGTATCCCGAGATATACGGGACAGGAGCTGAAGCTATTGCTGGAGCTGAACCGAACACTGAAGACGAGGTGACTGCCGAGAACTTCTTCTGAGTGCTTGTTCCAGCACTCAGTATTTATTTCATGTTTATATCTTTTGTTCCTGGCCTATAGAGCCAGTTTATTTTAGACTTAAGTCGGATTGTTGCTCCGACTGACTTGCTGTGATGATGTTGCTACATTATTTCCATTTGATTATGCAGTTTATTTCTTTATCTTTATGGATGAGATTAGTGTGACTTGTGTAGTAGACCTTATTTACAGCTTAAGTACGCCCTGATGGCTCCATTAAATTGGGTTATCCATCGGTGCGTGCTGCTGGCCATTGCCACGCATCTCCAGTCCCTCGACATTTTGGAACTGGGGCGTGACATGGTTTTTGTGGTGGCCCATGCAGGTCCCAAACTAAATTGTTCGATTTCAACTTAGGGACCGGACAGGCCTGCAATAAGATAGGTTATAGGATCTCATCCATTGATTTAATCATTTTTGAACTCTATGTCGAACTCAATTAAATTGCTTGAACTGCATCCTGTTTTGATTCCTCTGTGCGTTCTCATTATTTTCTTTTGATGCAGAGTTATGGATCCCAGACGTGGTGATGAGACCCCCTTGGGAACACCGCCTGAAGCAGGGTTTACCTGCGAGGCTGGAACGACGTCAGATACTAGAGGACAATCCTCTCAGAGCAACCAAACTGGCCAGCCAAGTTCCAGGTTCAAGCGTGATGACATCCCGCCTCCTCCCCAGTTCCCTCCTACGATGCCTGTCTTTCCCCCAGGACAGGCAATGGACGGCCAGCAAATGTTCCAGATGTTCTACGCCATGATGCAGGCCCAACAACAGATTCAACAGGAGACCCAACGCCGAGAGGCCGAGAACCTAAGGAACAGCCTGGTCGCAGCATTGGAGCATACAAATCCACCAAATAGGCGGCCAACGACGGGATCTATTACGGATTTTCGTCAACTCAAGCCCCGTACCTTCTCGGGCAAGGAAGGACCAACTGAAGTGCATGAATGGCTTACAAACATGCAGCATCAGTTGGAGGCCGCTGAACTACCAAGGGACAAATGGATGACTGCCGTCAGGATGCAACTGACGGACAACACGCATCATTGGTGGCTGTCCGAAGAAAGAAGGCTCGGACATGATCAGGTTACCTGGGAGGAGTTCTCCAGACTCTTCCAGGAAATGTACATCCCTGCTGTGGCTCGGTCAGAACTCCGAGACAGCTTCAACCGCCTGATCCAGGGCAACATGACGGTGAAGGAATATAACGCCGAATTCATTCGCCTGAGCCGCTTCGCCCCTTCGCTAATTCCTACCGAAGAGGAGAAGACGGAGAAGTTCTTTGATGGGCTCAGGTTCGAGCTTCAGAAGTTAATCGGATCGGTCGCGCCCACCTCTTACACCGACGTCCTAGCTGCAGCACGTCGGCTGGAGCGCGTTACTCGGAGGGAATCAAGCCTGAAACGTCCCTTCTCCTCAGCACCGTCCAAGTCATCACCAGGGGAATCTGTTAAACGGCCCCAGAAGAGCCCACCTCCAAGAGCAGCAACTAAGAACCTGCCTACTTGCCACTACTGCAGCAAGGTAGGACATATTGAAAAGGAATGTCGACGCAAGCTGGGGCTCTGCCTGGTTTGCGGATCTGGACAACACTTCTCAAAGGACTGCTCGGAACGTCGAGAGGGAGTTCCGAATCGACCAGCTCCACCTGCAGCTCTTCCAGCTGGGGGAGCAACACAGACAGGGCCTGGAGGAGCCAGGCCACCTCTACCACCTCAGGCAGCACTGTTCCAACAAGCTCGTCAGCAAAGGGGTCCCGCTCAGGGACGAGGTCAGGCATATGCACTAGCAGTCACTGAGGAAGCTACTGCAGGCGAAGTGATAGCAGGTACCATATTAGTAGCTTCAATTCCTACTGTAGCATTATTTGATTCTGGAGCTTCGCATTCATTTATTGCTGCTAGCTTCGTAGCCACACATAGAATAGCTACCGCACCTCTCTCGAAGATGAAGAGAATACTAACGGGAGGTGGAATTATCCCGGTTAGTGATACTTGTAGATCATGTTCGGTAGTAGTCTGTGGCCGGGAGATGCGAGCCCAATTCCTGATCTTTTCTATGCCTGATTACGATGTTGTACTTGGTATGGACTGGTTAAGTCAGTACCATGCGACACTGGATTGCCGGCTTGGAAAAGTGATATTTAGACCCCCTAGCCTTCCTGAGTTTGAATTTCTTAGAGGAGCTGTAGAACAAGGGGTCCAGCCAACTCTTAGGGTATTGACTGTAGAAGAAGAAGATTCAAGTTACCCAAGAGTCATAACGGAATTTGTGGATGTATTTCCCGACGACCTTCCAGGTTTACCACCTGATCGGGAGATAGAATTCACAATAGACCTAACTCCAGGAGCCGAACCTATCACCTCATCGGTATATCGGCTAGCACCTAAGGAGTTAGTGGAGCTGAAAACACAAGTTGACGACCTTCTGGAGAAAGGATTTATCAGGCCCAGTGTTTCACCATGGGGAGCACCTATACTTTTTGTACCCAAGAAGGACGGATCTGTACGGCTGTGCATTGATTACAGAGCCCTTAATGCTGTAACTATTAAGAACCGGTACCCATTACCACGCATTGATGATTTGTTTGACCAGTTGAGTGGTGCTAAGGTATTCTCCAAGATTGACCTTAGATCCGGTTATCACCAGATTAGGGTGAAGAGGGAAGATATCCCAAAGATAGCCTTCAAAACTAAGTATGGGCATTATGAGTTCCTAGTTATGCCGTTTGGTTTAACCAACGCACCTGCTGTATTTATGAGTTTGATGAACGGGGTCTTCCATCAGTACTTGGATAAGTTCGTGGTGGTATTCATTGATGATATCCTAATCTACTCCAAGAACCACGAAGAGCACGAGGAACACCTTAGAATTGTGCTAGAAACCTTGAGAAGGGAGAAGCTGTATGCCAAACTCAGCAAATATGAGTTCTGTATGGACAAGGTGCCATTCTTAGGGCATATTATCTCGGGTGAAGGACTGTCTGTGGACCCAGAGAAAGTCACTGCTATAGAAACCTGGCCTACCCCTACCTCTGTTGCGGAAGTGAGAAGTTTTCTTGGACTTGCTGGGTATTACCGGCGGTTCGTAGAAAAACTTTCAAGAATCGCAGAGCCAATGACTAAGCTGACACGGAAGGATCAGGAGTTCATATGGACGGAAGAATGCCAGCATGCCTTTGAAGAATTGAAGAGGCGTCTAACAACAGCACCAGTCTTGACTCTTCCCTCAGGGTCAGGAGGTTTTGTTGTTTACAGTGATGCGTCCGGTAGTGGACTAGGTTGTGTCTTGATGCAACATGGCAAGGTTATCGCTTATGCATCGAGGCAGCTGAAGGTCCACGAAAAGAACTACCCGATGCACGACCTGGAGCTAGCTGCAGTGATTTTTGCATTAAAGATCTGGAGACATTATCTGTATGGAGAAAAGGTCGAGATATTCACTGATCATAAGAGCTTGAAGTATGTTTATACACAGAAGGAGCTCAACATGAGGCAAAGGCGTTGGCTTGAGTTGATGGTGGACTTTGACATCGATCTGCAGTACCACCCGGGGAAAGCAAATGTTGTAGCCGACGCCCTCAGCAGAAAACCCTCGGCTTATTTCTTGACGGAGCAGCCCGAGCTATTGAAGGATCTACAAGAGCTCCAGATAGAGGTTATTTTACCTGGACAAAATGGGTTGCTGGCTAACCTCGAAGTGAAGTCACCGCTGGTGGAGAGAATCAAGGAAGCTTTGCCTAATGATGCCAGATTCCGAAGGCTGAGAGAAAGAACAGAAGCAGGCTTGCAGACGGGACTTCGCATCCATATACTCGGTTCATCCAGGAGGAACCAAGATGTACCGGGACTTGAGACAATATTACTGGTGGCATGGAATGAAAAGGGAGATTGCCCGCTTTGTGGCGAAATGCTTAGTCTGCCAGCAGGTGAAGGCCGAGCACCAGAGGACTGCAGGTATGTTGCAGCCACTTCCCATCCCTGAATGGAAGTGGGAGCATATTACCATAGACTTTGTCACTGGGTTTCCAAGAAGCCCTAGTGGTAAGGATGCAGTATGGGTCATCGTGGATCGGCTCACTAAGTCGGCTCACTTCTTGCCGTTCAGAGTCGGACAATCCACAGAAGTACTAGCCGACATGTATATGCGTCAGATCGTAAAATTATATGGAGTGCCGGTTAGTATCGTATCAGATCGAGACTCAAGATTTATATCTCACTTCTGGCGAAGCATGTAAGAGAGTCTCGACACCAGGCTCAAGTTCAGTACTGCCTATCATCCTCAGACAGACGGACAGTCAGAGCGCGCAATTCAGATCCTAGAAGATATGCTGCGATCTTGTATACTGGACTTCGGAGGATCTTGGGAAGATCATCTGCACTTAGTGGAGTTCTTCTACAACAACAGCTATCAGGCAAGCATTCAGATGGCACCTTTCGAGGCGTTGTACGAAAGGAAGTGCAGATCTCCAATATGCTGGAGCGACGTTGGCGAACGTCAAATACTGGGTCCAGAGTTGGTAACGGAGACAGTGGAGAAAGTAAAGCAGATTCAGAACCATCTTCGTGCAGCCCAGGATAGACAGAAGCATTGGGCAGATGTACACCGACGACCCCTGGAGTTCAAGGAAGGAGAGCATGTATTTATGAGAATCTCGCCCACTAGAGGTACTATCTGATTCGGCAGCAGAGGCAAGTTAAGCCCAAGGTACATTGGGCCATTCGATATCTTGGAGCGCATCGGTGAGGTGGCTTACCGTCTTGCATTACCTCCGTCCTTAGAGGGAGTGCATGACGTATTCCACGTCTCACAATTGAGGAGGTATATGACGGACCCAGGCCATATAGTTGATCATTCTGAGATTTCAGTGGGACCTAGCCTGAGATACGAAGAGCAGCCAGTGGGTATACTCGACACCAGCGAGAAGACACTGCGAGGGCAGACAATCAGGCTGGTTCGAGTAGCTTGGAAGCAGCACTCTTCAGGCGAATCGACCTGGGAGCGAGAAGATGTTATGCGGCAGCGTTATCCGCACTTATTTGCAGAATCAGGTAACCTAAGCATTTTAATTCTGTAAATCTTGCCTTTATAGTTTACCCTTCGATTGCGAGGACGCAATTCTCTTAAGGGGGGTAGATTGTAATCACCCTAAATTTTTTCAGATTTTTTTAAAATCAATTTTGGGATTTAAAATGAATTTTTCAGGAATTTACATAGGACCTGTGGTGAGTTTGTAATTTTTAATTGCCAATAAATAACATTAAAGTGTAATGAAAATATGATTTTATGGTGTAAAATAGAAAATCGGACTTAGGGTAATTTTCTGGGATTTTATTGGACATCAGACCTATTTTTAAAAGCCAAAAAAACTATTTTCTAATTAAATTAATTAATTATTATTATTTATTTCTATTATTATTATTATTATTTAGCTTTGGGCCCGGCCCGGACCAATGGGCCGAGCCCGTTAAACCCAGCCTAGCCCAACCTAAACCCTTAGCGGGTCGGGCGGGTCCGCTCACCCGGAGCCCGCCGCCCGACCCGACCCGCTTCATCATCCCCTCCCCCACGACCCTGTCTCCCCCGAATTCTCCGCCGGCACCGGAGATCCCGCCGCCACGACCGCGTCACCCCCACGTTCGACCCCATCCCCGCCTGGCCCGGCCACGACCCACCCGAGAATCCCCTATAAGAAGCCTCTCCTCCGCCCTCTTCTTCCCCCAAACCCTAACCCTAACTACCCTAGTCCCGGCGAGTCCCGTCCGGCTACCCACCCCGAGCTCTCCGGCCAAACTCCTCCCTGACCCGCCGCCCTCCGCAGGCCAGCGCCGCCCACCCGTCGAGAGCCGCCCCTCTCCAGCTCCCCTTCCTCTTCCTCCCTCCGCTGTCCACAGACCCGACGCCGGCCTCCCCTAGCTCCGCCGACCCCCTCGGCACCGCTCGCCGACGATCCCCCGCCCGGTCGCAGCTCGCCCCGCCGAGTCCAGCCTTCTCCGGTGATCCCCCAGCCAGCAGGACACGAGGACACGCGGACACAGCTCCGATACAGGATTCAGACCCGAACTCGCGTGTCGGACACAACTCGAAACCCCGGTTTTTCGAGTCCCTTCAGGTACTCATAACTTCCTGCTCGTAACCCCGATTTCGATTTCGTAAATTTCTACGCGGAGCCTGTATGACCCTCTCGGTGCCCGGACAAACTGTTCGGGGCATCGCGTCCTGTGGTGATCGCACACCGCAATCCAAAAACAGGAAAAACCAGACCCTGTTTTACCCCAGAACTGAGTACGCCCCGCCAAACGGGACGACTTGGTCGCGTGCGGTCTTCACATACGTGCGCCTCGTCGATACGGACGTGTGGGATTTTGCGGAAGCTGATTCGGGTGTGCGTGCACACCGAAATCAACGCGTATCCGCGAACATCGCTCCGTATCCGCCTTTTCTGCAATTCACCCTAACTTCGTGCACACACGTCAGATCGAGACGAAACTTGCGCCATCGGACTCGTATCGATACGCTGGTCCTGTGGGTCAAGTTTGGTCCGATTCTGAGAACGTTGACGAAATCGCGTGTCGTGGGCCCCACAGGCCCCGCTCGACGGGCGATTTCGTGATCGGCTCATCGGAATTCAAATCTGAAAGTTCCGTTGGGTTCGTATCAGCGTTCCTGACCTGTTGACACTAAGTTTGGTGAATTTGGAGACCTTTGACCCTGACGCATTTTTCGGTGCAAAGCGGACCCACCGGTGGACCCCGTTTTGGCCCGAAATTACCGTTTCTGCCCTTGTCTCCAAATTGGACCCAAGGACAGGCGATCCTAGCTGTTTGACACCTTCTGAGCGTGATGGTACTGTTTATTTCAGCTTTTGGAGATATCTCTGGAAATTTTCGAAACTAGGACCTTAGTGGAATTCAAACTTCAGGCAAGTGCACCTTGCCAAACTTGCAGTCATTATTTTCATATTTTCTGTAAAAATACGCTACTGGATTTCTTATGCAATTTCATATAAACTGATTTAAACTGCTTAAACCTAGGAAACGTACGACGTACCTAGTGCCCGATCATAGTCGGGTACTGACACCGTACGCGGTGTTGGGTTCGTCATTTAGAGATGGATTTACGACCCCCTTACTTTGTACTTGACCTATCAAGTACCCTATAACCCAGGACACTTGACACTATCATGGACAGAATCTTCTCGAGTTATTCGTGGGGATTCTGAATAGGATACAGGACTTGACAGAGTTATTTATTTATAGACAGTATGACTTGTTGCATTAGTTATAATCCCGCTGACATGGACATGAGACGTTATGGTCATGGCTTGCGTGATTACATTGGGTGGGGAGAGACACACAGGCTACAGGCTGTTATATATATATATCTACTATTATTGTGAGGTTGTAGACTCTCCAGCAGAGCTAGACCCTTTACGTGTTATTACTGCTACCGGCTCCCCGACACAGAGCTTGTAGCGGTCTCAGCCTGAGTACTAGTGTTGCTCTCATTTGCATATCACATAGATGGTTAGTTACTTAGTTTACCCTGCTGATTCATTATTTATTGCACTACTTATTCATTTTGGCTTGTATTATCTGTGCCTTGCTATGTCCACTGAGGACCTGGAATGGATTATGTCCCCAGGTTTAGCTGAGGAGCAGTATCCCGAGATATACGGGACAGGAGCTGAAGCTATTGCTGGAGCTGAACCGAACACTGAAGACGAGGTGACTGCCGAGAACTTCTTCTGAGTGCTTGTTCCAGCACTCAGTATTTATTTCATGTTTACATCTTTTGTTCCTGGCCTATAGAGCCAGTTTATTTTAGACTTAAGTCGGATTGTTGCTCCGACTGACTTGCTGTGATGATGTTGCTACATTATTTCCATTTGATTATGCAGTTTATTTCTTTATCTTTATGGATGAGATTAGTGTGACTTATGTAGTAGACCTTATTTACAGCTTAAGTACGCCCTGATGGCTCCATTAAATTGGGTTATCCATCGGTGCGTGCTGCTGGCCATTGCCACGCATCTCCAGTCCCTCGGCATTTTGGGACTGGGGCGTGACATGGTTTTTGTGGTGGCCCATGCAGGTCCCAAACTAAATTGTTCGGTTTCAACTTAGGGACCGGACAGGCCTGCAATTAGATAGGTTATAGGATCTCATCCATTGATTTAATCGTTTTTGAACTCTATGTCAAACTCAATTAAATTGCTAGAACTGCATCCTGTTTTGATTCCTCTGTGCGTTCTCATTGTTTTCTTTTGATGCAGAGTTGTGGATCCCAGACGTGGTGACGAGACCCCCTTGGGAACACCGCCTGAAGCAGGGTTTACCTGCGAGGCTGGAACGACGCCAGATACTAAAGGACAATCCTCTCAGAGCAACCAAACTGGCCAGCCAAGTTCCAGGTTCAGGCGTGATGACATCCCGCCTCCTCCCCAGTTCCCTCCTACGATGCCTGTCTTTCCCCCAGGACAGGCAATGGACGGCCAGCAAATGTTCCAGATGTTCTACGCCATGATGCAAGCCCAACAACAGATTCAACAGGAGACCCAATGCCGAGAGGCCGAGAACCTAAGGAACAGCCTGGTCGCAGCATTGGAGCATGCAAATCCACCAAATAGGCGACCAACGACGGGATCTATTACGGATTTTCGTCAACTCAAGCCCCGTACCTTCTCGGGCAAGGAAGGACCAACTGAAGTGCAAGAATGGCTTACAAACACGCAGCATCAGTTGGAGGCCGCTGAACTACCAAGGGACAAATGGATGACTGCCGTCAGGATGCAACTGACGGACAACACGCATCATTGGTGGCTGTCCGAAGAAAGAAGGCTCGGACATGATCAGGTTACCTGGGAGGAGTTCTCCAGACTCTTCCAGGAAATGTACATCCCTGCTGTGGCTCGGTCAGAACTCCGAGACATATTCAACCGCCTGATCCAGGGCAACATGACGGTGGAGGAATATAACGCCAAATTCATTCGCCTGAGCCGCTTTGCCCCTTCGCTAATTCCTACCGAAGAGGAGAAGGCGGAGAAGTTCTTTGATGGGCTCAGGTTCGAGCTTCAGAAGTTAATCGGATCGGTCGCGCCCACCTCTTACACCGACGTCCTAGCTGCAGCACGTCGGCTGGAGCGCGTTACTCGGAGGGAATCAAGCCTGAAACGTCCCTTCTCCTCAGCACCGTCCAAGTCATCACCAGGGGAATCTGCTAAACGGCCCCAGAAGAGCCCGCCTCCAAGAGCAGCAACTAAGAACCTGCCTACTTGCCACTACTGCAGCAAGGTAGGACATATTGAAAAGGAATGTCGACGCAAGCTGGGGCTCTGCCTGGTTTGCGGATCTGGACAACACTTCTCAAAGGACTGCTCGGAACGTCGAGAGGGAGTTCCGAATCGACCAGCTCCACCTGCAGCTCTTCCAGCTGGAGGAGCAACACAGACAGGGCCTGGAGGAGCCAGGCCACCTCTACCACCTCAGGCAGCACTGTTCCAACAAGCTCGTCAGCAAAGGGGTTCCGCTCAGGGACGAGGTCAGGCATATGCACTAGCAGTCACTGAGGAAGCTACTGCAGGCGAAGTGATAGCAGGTACCATATTAGTAGCTTCAATTTCTGCTGTAGCATTATTTGATTCTGGAGCTTCGTATTCATTTATTGCTGCTAGCTTCGTAGCCACACATAGAATAGCTACCGCACCTCTCTCGAAGATGAAGAGAATACTAACGGGAGGTGGAATTATCCCGGTTAGTGATACTTGTAGATCATGTTCGGTAGTAGTCTGTGGCCGGGAGATGCGAGCCCAATTCCTGATCTTTTCTATGCCTGATTACGATGTTGTACTTGGTATGGACTGGTTAAGTCAGTACCATGCGACACTGGATTACCGGCTTGGAAAAGTGATATTTAGACCCCCTAGCCTTCCTGAGTTTGAATTTCTTAGAGGAGCTGTAGAACAAGGGGTCCAGCCAACTCTTAGGGTATTGACTGTAGAAGAAGAAGATTCAAGTTACCCAAGAGTCATAACGGAATTTGTGGATGTATTTCCCGACGACCTTCCAGGTTTACCACCTGATCGGGAGATAGAATTCACAATAGACCTAACTCCAGGAGCCGAACCTATCACCTCATCGGTATATCGGCTAGCACCTAAGGAGTTAGTGGAGCTAAAAACACAAGTTGACGACCTTCTGGAGAAATGATTTATCAGGCCCAGTGTTTCACCATAGGGAGCACCTATACTTTTTGTACCCAAGAAGGACGGATCTGTACGGCTGTGCATTGATTACAGAGCCCTTAATGCTGTAACTATTAAGAACCAGTACCCATTACCACGCATTGATGATTTGTTTGACCAGTTGAGTGGTGCTAAGGTATTCTCCAAGATTGACCTTAGATCCGGTTATCACCAGATTAGGGTGAAGAGGGAAGATATCCCAAAGACAGCCTTCAGAACTAAGTATGGGCATTATGAGTTCCTAGTTATGCCGTTTGGTTTAACCAACGCACCTGCTGTATTTATGAGTTTGATGAACGGGGTCTTCCATCAGTACTTGGATAAGTTCGTGGTGGTATTCATTGATGATATCCTAATCTACTCCAAGAACCACGAAGAGCACGAGGAACACCTTAGAATTGTGCTAGAAACCTTGAGAAGGGAGAAGCTGTATGCCAAACTCAGCAAATGTGAGTTCTGTATGGACAAGGTGCCATTCTTAGGGCATATTATCTCGGGTGAAGGACTGTCTGTGGACCCAGAGAAAGTCACTGCTATAGAAACCTGGCCTACCCCTACCTCTGTTGCGGAAGTGAGAAGTTTTCTTGGACTTGCTGGGTATTACCGGCGGTTCGTAGAAAAATTTTCAAGAATCGCAGAGCCAATGACTAAGCTGACACGGAAGGATCAGGAGTTCATATGGACGAAAGAATGCCAGCATGCCTTTGAAGAATTGAAGAGGCGTCTAACAACAGCACCAGTCTTGACTCTTCCCTCAGGGTCAGGAGGTTTTGTTGTTTACAGTGATGCGTCTGGTAGTGGACTAGGTTGTGTCTTGATGCAACATGGCAAGGTTATCGCTTATGCATCGAGGCAGCTGAAGGTCCACGAAAAGAACTACCCGACGCACGACCTGGAGCTAGCTGCAGTGATTTTTGCATTAAAGATCTGGAGACATTATCTGTATGGAGAAAAGGTCGAGATATTCACTGATCATAAGAGCTTGAAGTATGTTTATACACAGAAGGAGCTCAATATGAGGCAAAGGCGTTGGCTTGAGTTGATGGTGGACTTTGACATCGATCTGCAGTACCACCCGGGGAAAGCAAATGTTGTAGCCGACGCCCTCAGCAGAAAACCCTCGGCTTATGTAAACTCCCTCGACCAGATTTTAGTATTTTAATATTATTTCTAGTTAATTAGAATTAGTGTAACTTTTTAAAAATTTATTTATTAATATATTCTATTGATTGTGCACCTGTTTGTTACACAATAAATTAGGGCACCACACTAGCTGTTAACCCTAAACTAATTTCACATCCCTGCCCTAGACTTGCTAGACTACATTTTCTGTATTTTTAGCAACTCCCAGAAACCTCGTTTTGTGCTTCGTTTTAGTCGCACAAATATCGTTACAAACGTACGTATTTAATTCCTATTTAATTTTCTGCTCTTTACCAACCTCTGTACCCTAGAGATTTGAGGACCAGTAGGCACCTGTTTTGCCCAACCAAAAATACGATAATATTCTACACTAATTGTATTACAATTATCGTATTGACACCGTAGAAAAATTATGACCCTAACTGTCCCTAAATAATTAGTGAACACCGTGCGCAGTATTTATTAAATAATAAATACGGTGACCCGTATCACCTGCAGAATCAGACCCTGACCCTGCCCAGGCTCATCCCCACAGCCCAGGACAATTCCCCAACATTTTCCCTCAATTCTGTGAATTTTAGTAATTTTTAGAACCAGGTGATTTTCCAGATAAATTGCATAATTGCACAATTTCCCAATTTTTGGACTTTTATGCAAATTGTGAAAAGATTAGGGTTTTTATGCAAAAATGTATGTGAGGTGGCCTAACCTCATTGGCTAGACAACCTAACACCTACATGTGGCATTATTATCCAGAAAAATCTATTAGAAAATATCCTAAATTACAAATTACTAAAATACCCAAAAGTTCTACTTATTTACGAAAATGCCATTAGGCATAAATCCTATATAAACCCTAAACACCCCCCCCCCTCTCTCTCATTCCCGACTCCCCTCGGCCAGCTCCGGCGATCGCCCACCGCCGGACCACCGCCAACCCCTTCGCCCCTCCCCCGGCTACCTCCCCGTCCATCGCCACCCTCTCCGGCCACCGCCTCCGCCGTGGCAAGCCACCGCAGCACCCCTCCCCTCCCTGCCTGACAGCAACTCCTCCTCTCCCCGACGCCCCTCACGGCCACCCCGACCACCGTGGACCACCGCCACCACCACCAAACACCTCGCCACCTCCTCCTCCACCGACCTGACCTTCCCCCACCGCTCCACGACGGCCTCCGCCGCCGGCAACTCCCCCGCAAGCCACCACCGCCTTTCCCTGTCATCCTCCTCCCCCACCTCCCCGACGCTCCCCATCGCCACTCCGGCCACCCCCGACCTCCGCCACCACCACCAATCTCTCCGCCACCCTCCCCTCCTTCGATCCCTCCGCCTTGCCGGCCGTCTCCGCCGCTGCTCCGCCGCCGGCAAGCTCCGCAGGCTGCTGCTGCTGCTACTGCTACTGCTGCCAACAGCTACTGCTACTGCCGTTGCTCCCCCGGCCGGCCGCCGTCGACTCCGCCGCCGTCCACCCGCCGTCGACGACCAGTGGACCCCACCTGTCAGTAGGTAAAATCCTAAACCCTAATAATTATGTATTTACATATATAACCCTATATGTATATATATATATATGTATATATATATATGTATATATATATATGTATATTTATATGTATAATTATATATATAGGTATTATACTATTAATATATATTACATATATACTGTTATTTATACAGTGTATTATACTGTATATTATAGTATTATATATATTTACCAAATATATGTATATATATCTATTTTTCTATATATGTATATATATATATATGTATATACATATATGTATATTTATATGTATATATGTATAATTATATATATATGTATATTAATTTCTAAATATATATATATGTATATATATATATATCAATATGTTATCATATATATATATATTATTATTATTATTATTATTACTGTATTTACTAAAAACAGTATATATATTTACTTATATATATATATATATTGTTCATTTTAATATATGTATTTAATATGTATATGTATATATATATCTACATATATACTCATATATGTACAACTATGTATATATATAGGTATATATATATATAACTATATACATGTTATGTAATAATTATTATATCTATGTATTTATACTATGTATATATATATCAGATATATGTATATAGTATACACTATATTATAATTATTATATTACTGTGAATATACACAGTATATATATATACATAATGTGCATTTTATTTTTATTATTTATATGCAGTGTATTCCTTTTATTTTATATGTATATAAATATCAGTGTTATATATACACTGGTATATATACTACTATATATAACTGTGGTCACCTATAGACCCTGATAATATTGCTGGATAATACAGCTTATATTTATATATTTCTAATTCTTGCACTGTCTTTAAATTCACTATATATATTATTATATATGACAGTGGTCACACATATAGACCCTGATATTATTTATATTGCTGAATAGTACAGCATTTATATATATATTTAAATTCTGTTCTGTCATTTCATTTTATTATTATTATATTAACAGTGGATAAACCCTGCTAAATATTATAGTATTATATATCTATATCAGTGGATATACCCTGCTACTATATACCTGCATTTTTTTCTGTTCTTTATATGCTATACTACTATACATATATTATATCTATATATATACATACTATATATATATATATCTATATTATATATATTATATGCTATATCTATGTGTATATATATATACTATATATATATATAGATGTGTATACTTTTTATACCACGATATTCACGAACCCTGTATCTTTAACAGGAAATAGTTCCAACACAGCCAGTGACCTCCTGTCACCAGCACCTTCAAACCTGACTGCGAGATCAGGTTATCAAAAACACTATCAGGGAGTAGGCAAGTATACCTTGCCAAGTACTGTTTAAATTCTCAATATTGTATACGCTCTTATTTCTGTATTTCATATACCATGATTACCTGAGACTGCCTTGGGTACAGTCAGTTGATATGTTGACATTTAAAATTATATTACAGACTCACCAACAATTATGAGAATATTCTAATATTCTCCTAGACCCTATCACGGGAACACGCAACATGGTTGCAATGCATATTGGGATGCGAGCTACGTATTTGATTTGCTACCAATACGTGTGACCCGCATCACGGATTAGAATAATGCAGAAAATATACGACTTGACATTTAGTTACATTGGGAGGGGAGAACAACTAAAATACGTATGGGACACCCACCTCTTTACCATGTGCCGCACTCGACGGAGTGATACGGATGATATAGATATGTATTCATGTGACCATTCTCATCGTAGATGGAAAATTGTATAGTGCCCTTGAACGGGGGCATATGTGGCATATACTAGCCTGTCACTACAGATTGGTGAATTACGTCAGCATATGTCTAGCCACACATTTCCCATACGTACTAGGTTGTCTCAAATTGCATTTCACATAGATGGTTAGCACCCTGTATTTGTTTTATTCAGTCATTTCTATTCAGTATTTACACACATGGCATGTTGTTTTCCTGTATCTTGTTACGTCCCTCTGAGGACCTGGTTCCCTGCCAGGTTTAGCTGAGACACTCCACTCCACAGTATCTGGACCTGGACAGGAGTCTGGACATTCCCTTGAGATGGAGATAGAGGAGATGCCGTCAGAGTCTACCTGAGTACACTGGAGTTGGAGCTACATACTTTGAGGATGTTGCGCTAGATTATCTTATTTCACTTCTGCTTACTTTATGTAGTGGGATTGTTTCCACCTGACTTCATCTGGGTTGTATATGACATTTCAGATTTAGCATCTATATATATATTCAGCACTTTCCTTGTTATTCTTGTGGATGAGATAGATTTACCTGAATTTAGACTTGTAGTATTTTAGGACAGCGTAGCACATCACTTTGGGTCCATTAAATTGGGTATTCCCTTAGTGACGTGTCAGCTGGCCAATGCCACGTGGCCTAGTTCCGTATATTTTTGGGACTGGGGCGTGACACGGTTTTAGTGGTGGCCCATGCAGGTCGAGTTAATTGCTAATAACATGATATCATGTTCAGCAAACCTGCAATAGGAGAGGAATACTAGGTCTCATCCACACTGACTCCATCCATAAATTTTGTATCCTGCTTGATTATCATCTATTAAGTCCTTCGTACTTTTCTAAATTTTTCAATTCATTTCAGAAATATGGACATACCCGGGGAAACTGCGATTGATGGAACTGACCAAGTAACAGACTTCTCGCCAGATGTCCAAGGGACACCAATCCCGAGAGACCAATCTCCGAGAAGGATGCTGGTCAATCCAACAACCTCGTACCTTCACCAAGATCCGACCCAGGAAGCAACACCAGTCCAGCAAGAAGGGCAACCTTCTCAGGCTCCAACACTGCAGGCGGAGATACCTTTGCCTCCACCTCCAGTTCTTGCAGCCCTGATGCCACAATTTGAGGGACAAACTCAGATGTTCCAAGACATATTGCAGGCTCAGTGGCAACAGACTGAAGTCCTGAGACAATGCCTAATGACGATTCTAGAGAGGACAACTGCTCTAGCACCAGCCCCTGTCCAACCAGCTAGCACTGTTCGAGGCTTTAGCCGGATGAGCCCAAGAACCTTTAAGGGCAATGAAACTCCGGAAGAGATCTCAGACTGGATCTCCAACACGGAAATACTGCTAGAAGGTTCACAACTTCACCCTGACCTATGGATGACCGCAGTAAGGACCCTACTCCTCGGTAACGCCCATCACTGGTGGGAATCTATCGAGCGCAGCACGGGCAAGAACCATACTTGGGAGGAATTTCTGGAATATTTTAATGCAAAATATTTCCCAGCCACAGTCAGAGATGATCTGTACTCCCAGTTCCTGCATTTGGAACAAGGAATTATGACCGTCGACGCTTATGATACAGAATTCAGTCGACTAAGTCAATTCGGTACCATCTTAATACCTAATAAGCTGAAGAAGGCTATGAAGTTCCATCACGGCCTTACCTCCGAACTCCAGGGGCATACTACCACACAGTCAAGAATTTCTTACGAAGAAGTTCTTTCAGAGGCAAGGATACAAGAAGCCATTGGTCGAGAAGCAAGATGTTCAAATCCAACCATATCAGCCATAGACCAGACAGGAGCAGGAGGACCAATCCGTCACCTGGGAAATCAGGCACAACACAAGACAGGGCCATATCAATACAAGGAACTTCCGACTTGTCACTATTGTGGCAGGAAAGGACATTATACCAAAAACTGTCGAAGGAAGTATAGACTATGCTTGATTTGTGGAGATAATCAACATAGGGCCAGAGACTGCCCACAACACAGAGAAGCAACACTTCGGACTGGGCAAGGACCAGCAGCACCAGCCCAGAGAATGCAACCCCCTACTAGAGGTCAGCATTCCCCAGCATTTGGAAGATTTCAGAGGGGCCCACCCTTAGCCACCCAAGACACGCAGTACTACCTAGCCAGACAACAAACCATTAGACGAAGGCACGAGCAGGCCTTTGCACTAGCTGCAGTTGCAGAAGAACCGGAAGGTGAAACCATCTCAGGTACCATTATAGTCGCATTATTACCAGCAAACCGCATTATTTGATTCTAGAGCTACACTGTCTTTCACATCTAGTAGTTTCGTACCCATGCAAATAGTCAGGTTTACCGGAAGAGGCATTGTTCCAGTTACCAACATTACTAAAGCATGCTAGAAGTCATGTATAGTAGCGTAATGAGGACGCGATTTCCGGTACTTTCAATACCAAACTTCGATGTTGTCTTAGACATGGACTGACTAAGCCAGTACAAATGCTATCCTAGACTATAGGAAGAGAAGCGTCATCCTTAGACCACCAAGTTACCCATTCGAATATCAGGACTAAGCAAACATATCTAGGTAGATTGCTAGACGTTGATTGTTAGGCTCAAAACATGTGAATGTAGTAATAGCTGAATACTACAGGTAGTTTCCAAATTAGTTTTGATATACATGACTTATTAGGATAGTCAGTAACTTCTAATCTTGTGTTTTCACCTATCCGAGAAACTATCAGACTTGGAAGAAGAGGAAAAACTAAGCTCGAGGTACATCAGACTCTTCGATGTGTTGGAACGCATTAAAGAAGTTTACAAGATAGCATTACCTCAGACATTGGAAGAAGTACATGACGTCTTCCACATATTCCAATTAAAGAGGTACGCGCTGGATACAAGTCATGTGCTTAAATGCAGACAACCTATAGTGTATATTAAGGTTGTAGAACTTAGAAACCACACCTCTTTTGGGTCAACTACCAACCTAGACTAGAAGCTAGAGATTATAGAATCTTGTCTAATTGTGAATTTGAATTGTTTTGTACTTCTCATATCATAATCTAGCGTACTTATATTTGTTATACTACCTTAAATTATACTCTGCTATTATAGCCTAGTTTTGCAAGCTTATTCCTTATCAAGCTTGTTCATTAATTATGTATTATTGGAGTACTACACTAATACATTTCAGAATCAGTGTATGACGGTCTGATCAACCATAATGCACTTGATTCACCTTCGCATAACTACTTTAAGTGGATTGAGATATAATGATTGGTAGACAGGTGTACTTACCCTCTGCGCATATCATATCAGCTACATAACTGTGCTAATACGAATATGTGAATAGGGAGTACCAGAATAGCATTTCCATCCACAACTGCCTTGACAATTCCTATTGAATTCTTAAACGCCTTGAATCTCCATTACCCCCTTGAACTCTTGATTACTGTTTTCCGTCTTTCCTTATTTCGGAAAGAAGAAACCTCGTATATAGTATAAATATGAAGTGTATTGTTTCCATAGCCATTTATATAGTTTCTTGGAGAATTACCAAACCCTATTAGTAGATTAGATTACAGTTTAAACTGTTCTTATTTTCTTAGAATGACTTTCGTTACCTACCTTACGTTGTATTACGTTCCTCTAGTTCATATTGCATGAAAACATCATGCACCAGGTAAATCAACCTGGAAACGTGTAGAGGATATCCGATAATGTTTCCCCCATCTATTTCCAGATCAGGGTATGTCCAATATTTCAAACTTAATCTTTCTTAATCTTTATATCAATCTTTCGTTCTCATTATATGTGTATTTTTATTTCGAGGACAAAATATTCTAAGGAGGGTAGATTGTAAACTCCCTCGACCAGATTTTAGTATTTTAATATTATTTCTAGTTAATTAGAATTAGTGTAACTTTTTAAAAATTTATTTATTAATATATTCTATTGATTGTGCACCTGTTTGTTACACAATAAATTAGGGCACCACACTAGCTGTTAACCCTAAACTAATTTCACATCCCTGCCCTAGACTTGCTAGACTACATTTTCTGTATTTTTAGCAACTCCCAGAAACCTCGTTTTGTGCTTCGTTTTAGTCGCACAAATATCGTTACAAACGTACGTATTTAATTCCTATTTAATTTTCTGCTCTTTACCAACCTCTGTACCCTAGAGATTTGAGGACCAGTAGGCACCTGTTTTGCCCAACCAAAAATACGATAATATTCTACACTAATTGTATTACAATTATCGTATTGACACCGTAGAAAAATTATGACCCTAACTGTCCCTAAATAATTAGTGAACACCGTGCGCAGTATTTATTAAATAATAAATACGGTGACCCGTATCACCTGCAGAATCAGACCCTGACCCTGCCCAGGCTCATCCCCACAGCCCAGGACAATTTCCCAGCATTTTCCCTCAATTCTGTGAATTTTAGTAATTTTTAGAACCAGGTAATTTTCCAGACAAATTGCATAATTGCGCAATTTTTCAATTTTTGGACTTTTATGCAAATTGTGAAAAGATTAGGGTTTTTATGCAAAAATGTATGTGAGGTGGCCTAACCTCATTGGCTAGACAACCTAACACCTACATGTGGCATTATTATCCAGAAAAATCTATTAGAAAATATCCTAAATTACAAATTACTAAAATACCCAAAAGTTCTACTTATTTACGAAAATGCCATTAGGCATAAATCCTATATAAACCCTAAACACCCCCCCCTCTCTCTCATTCCCGACTCCCCTCGGCCAGCTTCGGCGACCGCCCACCGCCGGACCACCGCCAACCCCTTCGCCCCTCCCCCGGCTACCTCCCCGTCCATCGCCACCCTCTCCGGCCACCGCCTCCGCCGTGGCAAGCCACCGCAGCACCCCTCCCCTCCCTGCCCGACAGCAACTCCTCCTCTCCCCGACGCCCCTTACGGCCACCCCGACCACCGTGGACCACCGCCACCACCACCAAACACCTCGCCACCTCCTCCTCCACCGACCTGACCTTCCCCCACCGCTCCACGACGGCCTCCGCCGCCGGCAACTCCCCCGCAAGCCACCACCGCCTTTCCCTGTCATCCTCCTCCCCACCTCCCCGACGCTCCCCATCGCCACTCCGGCCACCCCCGACCTCCGCCACCACCACCAATCTCTCCGCCACCCTCCCCTCCTTCGATCCCTCCGCCTTGCCGGCCGTCTCCGCCGCTGCTCCGCCGCCGGCAAGCTCCGCAGGCTGCTGCTGCTGCTACTGCTACTGCTGCCAACAGCTACTGCTACTGCCGTTGCTCCCCCGGCCGGCCGCCGTCGACTCCGCCGCCGTCCACCCGCCGTCGACGACCAGTGGACCCCACCTGTCAGTAGGTAAAATCCTAAACCCTAATAATTATGTATTTACATATATAACCCTATATGTATATATATATATATGTATATATATATATGTATATATATATGTATATTTATATGTATAATTATATATATAGGTATTATACTATTAATATATATTACATATATACTGTTATTTATATAGTGTATTATACTGTATATTATAGTATTATATATATTTACCAAATATATGTATATATATCTATTTTTCTATATATGTATATATATATATATGTATATACATATATGTATATTTATATGTATATATGTATAATTATATATATATGTATATTAATTTCTAAATATATATATATGTATATATATATATATCAATATGTTATCATATATATATATATATATTATTATTATTATTATTATTACTGTATTTACTAAAAACAGTATATATATTTACTTATATATATATATATTTTGTTCATTTTAATATATGTATTTAATATGTATATGTATATATATATCTACATATATACTCATATATGTACAACTATGTATATATATAGGTATATATATATATAACTATATATATGTTATGTAATAATTATTATATCTATGTATTTATACTATGTATATATATATCAGATATATGTATATAGTATACACTATATTATAATTATTATATTACTGTGAATATACACAGTATATATATATACATAATGTGCATTTTATTTTTATTATTTATATGCAGTGTATTCCTTTTATTTTATATGTATATAAATATCAGTGTTATATATACACTGGTATATATACTACTATATATAACTGTGGTCACCTATAGACCCTGATAATATTGCTGGATAATACAGCTTATATTTATATATTTTTAATTCTTGCACTGTCTTTAAATTCACTATATATATTATTATATATGACAGTGGTCACACATATAGACCCTGATATTATTTATATTGCTGAATAGTACAGCATTTATATATATATTTAAATTCTGTTCTGTCATTTCATTTTATTATTATTATATTAACAGTGGATAAACCCTGCTAAATATTATAGTATTATATATCTATATCAGTGGATATACCCTGCTACTATATACCTGCATTTTTTTCTGTTCTTTATATGCTATACTACTATACATATATTATATCTATATATATACATACTATATATATATATATCTATATTATATATATTATATGCTATATCTATGTGTATATATATATACTATATATATATATAGATGTGTATACTTTTTATACCACGATATTCACGAACCCTGTATCTTTAACAGGAAATAGTTCCAACACAGCCAGTGACCTCCTGTCACCAGCACCTTCAAACCTGACTGCGAGATCAGGTTATCAAAAACACTATCAGGGAGTAGGCAAGTATACCTTGCCAAGTACTGTTTAAATTCTCAATATTGTATACGCTCTTATTTCTGTATTTCATATACCATGATTACCTGAGACTGCCTTGGGTACAGTCAGTTGATATGTTGACATTTAAAATTATATTACAGACTCACCAACAATTATGAGAATATTCTAATATTCTCCTAGACCCTATCACGGGAACACGCAACATGGTTGCAATGCATATTGGGATGCGAGCTACGTATTTGATTTGCTACCAATACGTGTGACCCGCATCACGGATTAGAATAATGCAGAAAATATACGACTTGACATTTAGTTACATTGGGAGGGGAGAACAACTAAAATACGTATGGGACACCCACCTCTTTACCATGTGCCGCACTCGACGGAGTGATACGGATGATATAGATATGTATTCATGTGACCATTCTCATCGTAGATGGAAAATTGTATAGTGCCCTTGAACGGGGGCATATGTGGCATATACTAGCCTGTCACTACAGATTGGTGAATTACGTCAGCATATGTCTAGCCACACATTTCCCATACGTACTAGGTTGTCTCAAATTGCATTTCACATAGATGGTTAGCACCCTGTATTTGTTTTATTCAGTAATTTCTATTCAGTATTTACACACATGGCATGTTGTTTTCCTGTATCTTGTTACGTCCCTCTGAGGACCTGGTTCCCTGCCAGGTTTAGCTGAGACACTCCACTCCACAGTATCTGGACCTGGACAGGAGTCTGGACATTCCCTTGAGATGGAGATAGAGGAGATGCCGTCAGAGTCTACCTGAGTACACTGGAGTTGGAGCTACATACTTTGAGGATGTTGCGCTAGATTATCTTATTTCACTTCTGCTTACTTTTTGTAGTGGGATTGTTTCCACCTGACTTTATCTGGGTTGTATATGACATTTCAGATTTAGCATCTATATATATATTCAGCACTTTCCTTGTTATTCTTGTGGATGAGATAGATTTACCTGAATTTAGACTTGTAGTATTTTAGGACAGTGTAGCACATCACTTTGGGTCCATTAAATTGGGTATTCCCTTAGTGACGTGTCAGCTGGCCAATGCCACGTGGCCTAGTTCCGTATATTTTTGGGACTGGGGCGTGACAGCTTATTTCTTGACGGAGCAGCCCGAGCTATTGAAGGATCTACAAGAGCTCCAGATAGAGGTTATTTTACCTGGACAAAATGGGTTACTGGCTAACCTCGAAGTGAAGTCACCGCTGGTGGAGAGAATCAAGGAAGCTTTGCCTAATGATGCCAGATTCCGAAGGCTGAGAGAAAGAACAGAAGCAGGCTTGCAGACGGGACTTCGCATCCACGAGGACAGAATATTAAGGTGCGGAAATCGCCTATGTGTTCCAAATGGAGAATTAAGGCAGGAGTTGATGACAGAAGCCCATAGCTCCATATACTCGGTTCATCCAGGAGGAACCAAGATGTACCGGGACTTGAGACAATATTACTGGTGGCATGGAATGAAAAGGGAGATTGCCCGCTTTGTGGCGAAATGCTTAGTCTGCCAGCAGGTGAAGGCCGAGCACCAGAGGACTGCAGGTATGTTGCAGCCACTTCCCATCCCTGAATGGAAGTGGGAGCATATTACCATGGACTTTGTCACTGGGTTTCCAAGAAGCCCTAGTGGTAAGGTTGCAGTATGGGTCATCGTGGATCGGCTCACTAAGTCGGCTCACTTCTTGCCGTTCAGAGTCGGACAATCCACAGAAGTACTAGCCGACATGTATATGCGTCAGATCGTAAAATTACATGGAGTGCCGGTTAGTATCGTATCAGATCGAGACTCAAGATCTACATCTCACTTCTGGCGAAGCATGCAAGAGAGTCTCGGCACCAGGCTCAAGTTCAGCACTGCCTATCATCCTCAGACAGACGGACAGTCAGAGCGCGCAATTTAGATCCTAGAAGATATGCTGCGATCTTGTATACTGGACTTCGGAGGATCTTGGGAAGATTATCTGCACTTAGTGGAGTTCTCCTACAACAACAGCTATCAGGCAAGCATTCAGATGGCACCTTTCGAGGCGTTGTACGGAAGGAAGTGCATATCTCCAATATGCTGGAGCGACATTGGCGAACGTCAAATACTGGGTCCAGAGTTGGTAACGGAGACAGTGGAGAAAGTAAAGCAGATTCAGAACCATCTCCGTGCAGCCCAGGATAGACAGAAGCATTGGGCAGATGTACACCGACGACCCCTGGAGTTCAAGGAAGGAGAGCATGTATTTCTGAGAATCTCGCCCACTAGAGGTACTATCAGATTCGCCAGCAGAGGCAAGTTAAGCCCAAGGTACATTGGGCCATTCGATATCTTGGAGCGCATCGGTGAGGTGGCTTACCATCTTGCATTACCTCCGTCCTTAGAGGGAGTGCATGACGTATTCCACGTCTCACAATTGAGGAGGTATGTGACGGACCCAAGCCATATAGTTGATCATTCTGAGATTTCAGTGGGACCTAGCCTAAGATACGAAGAGCAGCCAGTGGGTATACTCGACACCAGCGAGAAGACACTACGAGGGCAGACAATCAGGCTGGTTCGAGTAGCTTGGAAGCAGCACTCTCCAGGCGAATCGACCTGGGAGCGAGAAGATGTTATGCGGCAGCGTTATCCGCACTTATTTGCAGAATCAGGTAACCTAAGCATTTTAATTCTGTAAATCTTGCCTTTATAGTTTACCCTTCGATTGCGAGGACGCAATCCTCTTAAGGGGGGTAGATTGTAAACACCCTAAATTTTTTCAGATTTTTTTAAAATCAATTTTGGGATTTAAAATACATTTTTCAGGAATTTACATAGGACCTGTGGTGAGTTTGTAATTTTTAATTGCCAATAAATAACATTAAAGTGTAATGAAAATATGATTTTATGGTGTAAAATAGAAAACCGGACTTAGGGTAATTTTTTGGGATTTTATTGGACATCAGACCTATTTTTAAAAGCCAAAAAAACTATTTTCTAATTAAATTAATTAATTATTATTATTTATTTCTATTATTATTATTATTATTTAGCTTTGGGCCCGGCCCGGCCCAGTGGGCCGAGCCCGTTAAACCCAGCCCAGCCCAACCTAAACCCTTAGCGGGTCGGGCGGGTCCGCTCACCCGGAGCCCGCCGCCCGACCCGACCCGCTTCATCATCCCCTCCCCCACGACCCTGTCTCCCCCGAATTCTCCGCCGGCGCCGGAGATCCCGCCGCCACGACCGCGTCACCCCCACGTTCGACCCCATCCCCGCCTGGCCCGGCCACGACCCACCCGAGAATCCCCTATAAGAAGCCTCTCCTCCGCCCTCTTCTTCCCCCAAACCCTAACCCTAACTACCCTAGTCCCGGCGAGCCCCGTCCGGCTACCCACCCCGAGCTCTCCGGCCAAACTCCTCCCTGACCCGCCGCCCTCTGCAGGCCAGCGCCGCCCACCCGCCGAGAGCCGCCCCTCTCCAGCTCCCCTTCCTCTTCCTCCCTCCGCTGTCCACAGACCCGACGCCGGCCTCCCCTAGCTCCGCCGACCCCCTCGGCACCGCTCGCCGACGATCCCCCGCCCGGCCGCAGCTCGCCCCGCCGAGTCCAGCCTTCTCCGGTGATCCCCCAGCCAGCAGGACACGAGGACACGCGGATACAGCTCCGACACAGGATTCAGACCCGAACTCGCGTGTCGGACACAACTCGAAACCCCAGTTTTTCGAGTCCCTTCAGGTACTCATAACTTCCTGCTCGTAACCCCGATTTTGATTCTGTAAATTTCTACGCGGAGCCTGTATGACCCTCTCGGTGCCCGGACAAACTGTTCGGGGCATCGCGTCCTGTGGTGATCGCACACCGCGATCCAAAAACAGGAAAAACCAGACCCTGTTTCACCCCGGAACTGAGTACGCCCTGCCAAACGGGACGACTTGGTCGCGTGCGGTCTTCACAGATACGTGCGCCTCGTCGATACGGACATGTGGGATTTCGCGGAAGCTGATTCGGGTGTGCGTGCACACCGGAATCAACGCGTATCCGCGGACATCGCTCCGTATCTGCCTTTTCTGCAATTCACCCTAACTTCGTACACACACGTCGGATCGAGACGAAACTTGCGCCATCGGACTCGTATCGATACGCTGGTCCTGTGGGTCAAGTTTGGTCCAATTCTGAGAACGTTGACGAAATCGCGTGTCGTGGGCCCCACAGGCCCCGCTCGACGGGCGATTTCGTGATCGGCTCATCGGAATTCAAATCTGAAAGTTCCGTTGGGTTCGTATCAGCGTTCTTGACCTGTTGACACTAAATTTGGTGAATTTGGAGACCTTTGACCCTGACGCATTTTTTGGTGCAAAGCGGGCCCACCGGTGGACCCCGTTTTGGCCCGAAATTACCGTTTCTGCCCTTGTCTCCAAATTGGACCCAATGACAGGCGATCCTAGCTGTTTGACACCTTCTGAGCGTGATGGTACTATTTATTTCAGCTTTCGGAGACATCTCTAGAAATTTCCGAAACCAGGACCTTAGTGGAATTCAAACTTCAGGCAAGTGCACCTTGCCAAACTTGCAGTCATTATTTTCATATTTTCTGTAAAAATACTCTGCTGGATTTCTTGTGCAATTTTATATAAACTGATTTAAACTGCTTAAACCTAGGAAACGTACGACGTACCTAGTGCCCGATCATAGTCGGGTACTGACACCGTACGCGGTGTTGGGTTCGTCATTTAGAGATGGATTTACGACCCCCTTACTTTGTACTTGACCTATCAAGTACCCTACAACCCAGGACACTTGACACTATCATGGACAGAATCTTCTCGAGTTATTCGTGGGGATTCTGAATAGGATACAGGACTTGACAGAGTTATTTATTTATAGACAGTATGACTTGTTGCATTAGTTATAATCCCGCTGACATGGACATGAGACGTTATGGTCATGGCTTGCGTGATTACATTGGGTGGGGAGAGACACACAGGCTACAGGCTGTTCTATATATATATCTACTATTATTGTGAGGTTGTAGACTCTCCAGCAGAGCTAGACCCTTTACGTGTTATTACTGCTACCGGCTCCCCGACACAGAGCTTGTAGCGGTCTCAGCCTGAGTACTAGTGTTGCTCTCATTTGCATATCACATAGATGGTTAGTTACTTAGTTTACCCTGCTGATTCATTATTTATTGCACTGCTTATTCATTTTGGCTTGTATTATCTGTGCCTTGCTATGTCCACTGAGGACCTGGAATGGATTATGTCCCCAGGTTTAGCTGAGGAGCAGTATCCCGAGATATACGGGACAGGAGCTGAAGCTATTGCTGGAGCTGAACCGAACACTGAAGACGAGGTGACTGCCGAGAACTTCTCCTGAATGCTTGTTCCAGCACTCAGTATTTATTTCATGTTTACATCTTTTGTTCCTGGCCTATAGAGCCAGTTTATTTTAGACTTAAGTCGGATTGTTGCTCCGACTGACTTGCTGTGATGATGTTGCTACATTATTTCCATTTGATTATGCAGTTTATTTCTTTATCTTTATGGATAAGATTAGTGTGACTTGTATAGTAGACCTTATTTACAGCTTAAGTACGCCCTGATGGCTCCATTAAATTGGGTTATCCATCGGTGCGTGCTGCTGGCCATTGCCACGCATCTCCAGTCCCTCGGCATTTTGGGACTGGGGCATGACATATACCAATCAATACGTTGTTTTAATGAAGCATGCATATTTGTGGGTTTCTATCTTGCCTTACTTCATTTACAAGTAAGCAGCATATAGAATTTACTGAAATGAACGTGCCACCGTTCGGTGGATTTTACCTGACCGTCTGAATTACCTGCACAATACTTACCCTGCCTTCCCTGCCACGAAGACACAAGTTAGTTTGCAACAGGTTTAAATATACAAGAGATCACTGGCGTGATGCCACAATGGACGATAGTCTTTGACGAGAATGGTTTGCAACGAAAGTACAAGAGGTGTTGCAAGCCATTCCGCCGAACAAGAGACTAGAACAATATGTCTCGCCCGGACCGGATCGATGCCAGTGCCCCAGCATCGTCCGCGAGACGTTACCCTGTGCACAAGTTGTCCATGATCGAACAATATACAAGTAACAAGTTATTGCAGTTGAGGCAACAAGAGTACAAGACAAGCAATTGTACAATACAAGCAATAATTCGTGATTTATTCCCAAGCGAACAAGCATGCCATTAAGTATCCGTTCGTGCAGTTTATTGACAAGCATATATACCAAGTCTATTCTTTTTTATCTTGATTTCTTTTATTATTACTTGGTATCGTTTGATCGGGGCAAAGGAGATTGCAGATTTATTAGATGTGAAGCTTGGAAGCAGGGCTAGCTAATCGGGTTGGTAGCCACTCACTTAAATTGTTGGAAGGGAGAAGGAAAGAGGTGCTTCACGACTCCGCTCGCAAGCCGCCTACTGCTCATTCACCTGCACACGAACAGCTCGATTAATACCTCTTCCTCTCTTTCCAATCTTGAAATCGAAGTACAGTTCAATGAACGAAAATAATAAAAACCATCGAAACCGTTCAAGGAAAACAAGAAATTCCAAAACCAACTCAAAGCACGAAAGCAACAAGCGACATCGAAAACTGAGGCAATAAAAGATAACAGCGGAGAGCTCCCTCCTGACTCTGCCGCTAAGCCGATCCTTGGGGCGCGGTCCACTGAATATGGGAATCGATTCCGAAGAAACAAATCCATAACGAGGACGAGTTCTTAATTCAATCTATCCCGATCGAACGATACCGACTTATGTTTCTTAGCCGCGATCTCCGCACCGGGAGAACGGGGCGCTACATCCTACCCAACTAATTGGAAGTTTCGTCCCGAAACTTAGAAATGGGACCTACCGTTAGGGGTTATTACGTTCGGGATGGCGATCCCGACTCAAGGAACAATCACGAACAGAATGGTTTGATTCATCACAGGCTAGGCATAAACCAAGTTTCATACGACATTTGTCGATTGCATGCCCTGACTTTTTTATAGAATTTACAGTAGGGCATTGTGTTCCCTTTGTGTGAACCACCGTTGTTTCGTCGCTTTGCCGCGTTGTTTCCTCTCTCGTCGCTTTGGCGTTTGTGACTGGATGTATGCACAGCGCTGGCAGGAACGCGAGGATAATGTGGTTCAAGCGACATGGCGTGATTCATGACTTCACGCATTGTCCGATACTGATGAACGGCTACGTGCGAATGGATGACAGGGCGTAGTCTACCTTCAAACCTTCTTGCTCGACTCGCTACATCAGGTAAATAGGCCCTAGCGAATTTGGAGAGTCGGTTGAATTCGGCGGAGTACTCTTTAACTGTCATGCTGCCTTGCCGCAGCTGCACGAACTCGTTCTCCAATTGACGTTGTACTGGAGGGGGTACAAACTCCTCTTCGAACGCGACACGAAAAGTCGTCCACGAGATCGCCTCCTCTCCGTGATCAAATTGGAGAGATCGTCGATGCACATCCCACCAATCGTGCACGTTGAGGCGGAGCTGTAGTTGCGCGCAGGCAACGCGCTTCTCTTCGGGGACCTCTAGCAGAGCGAAGTGATCTTCAAGTTCGGCCAACCAATCTAGAGCTACGACTGGGTCCTCAGTCCCGTTGAATGGGGTGTTGCAGACTTTCTTGAAGTGGCCAAAGTCGAAGGCAGTCACGTCCCTCGCCCTTGGAATTTGTGGCGTCTCTACTTCAAGCACGGGCTGTTCCACCGGAGTCGGCGCTCTTGCCATGGAATGGTTGGAAGCCAAAGTCTGAACGATCTGTTGCAGGGCATCCACCTGCTTTTGTTGGACTGAGAATCGTGCTTCTATATTGTCTTGAAACTTGAGCTGACTCTCTTCCGCCAGCTTCTCGGCCCGTTCATAGCGAGCCTCGTCCCTTTGTTGGTTTGCCTCCAACATCTGCAATATTCGTTGGACGGGATCGATGCTTGGCATGGCTCGCTGGCTCTCTGAACTTTCCGAAGTGCCCGAACTACTTCCTTGGCCTTGTATTTCGTCCGGTGTTTGCGCTGCAGATTGTGCTGGAGCCACTCCTTCAAAAGAAGGTAAATTACATTAGGATCATAATATATTATGGACTTATTGCATGAACGTATCTCATTTTGGCCTAGCGAGTTCAAGAGTTCGCACAGGAATTTGATCGTTAAAGAAACTTTTCCAGCACGAAGTCTAAGGAACTTTGAATCTATGCTCTGATACCACTATGTCACGACCCGATTCCTTAGAATCGTTGGGGTGTCCCCCGAATCGTGATGCCGTGCGGGCCTGGGGTTGCGTCCGCACAAGGCTAAAGTATTTTGCATAGCAAGCACATATTCAGCGTAAGCAGATAAATTGAAACACAGATTTGAAACATGGAAAAGTTCTCTTTATTGATAATGAACATCTATTACAAACTCTTGAACGAGTCAGCTAATATGCCGAACGGCTTACAAAAGAGATGACTCAAAATGAGATAGCAGTCATGTACATTATATCCCTTTACTAAACTTTAAAAGATATAGACCTCCAGGCTGGAGGATAGCTTTGCCATGGAGCTGCATTTGTGTATGAAGAGTTGCAGCTTCTGGCTTCTTAATGCTTCAGGGGGCGCGGTGAAGATGCGCCAACAGCTGGACTGGATCGGGAAGACGACTTCGGCTCCTCGCTCGGTTCGCCTTAGTGCGGAGAACCTGTTTCAACGAGGGTCAGCATATCGAAACATACCGGTGAAGGCGAGCTAGCCTGACTATACCAATCAACACGTTATTTTAATGAAGCATGCATATTTGTGGGTTTCTATCTTGCCTTAGTTCATTTACAAGTAAACAGCATATAGAATTTACTGAAATGAACGTGCCACCGTTCGGTGGATTTTACCTGACCGTCTGAATTATCTGCACAATACTTACCCTGCATTCCCTGCCACGAAGACACAAGTTAGTTTGCAACAGGTTTAAATATACAAGAGATCACTGGCGTGCTGCCACAATGGACGATAGTCTTTGACGAGAATGGTTTGCAACGAAAGTACAAGAGGTGTTGCAAGCCATTCCGCCGAACAAGAGACTAGAACAATATGTCTCGCCCGGACCGGATCGATGCCAGTGCCCCAGCATCGTCCGCGAGACGTTACCCTGTGCACAAGTTGTCCATGATCGAATAATATACAAGTAACAAGTTATTGCAGTTGAGGCAACAAGAGTACAAGACAAGCAATTGTACAAGATAAGCAATAATTCGTGATTTATTCCCAAGCGAACAAGCATGCCATTAAGTATCCGTTCGTGCAGTTTATTGACAAGCATATATACCAAGTCTATTCTCTTTTATCTTGATTTCTTTTATTATTACTTGGTATCGTTTGATCGGGGCAAAGAAGATTGCTGATTTATTAGATATGAAGCTTGGAAGCAGGGCTAGCTAATCGGGTTGGTAGCCACTCACTTAAATTGTTGGAAGGGAGAAGGAAAAAGGTGCTTCACGACTCCGCTCGCAAGCCGCCTACTGCTCGTTCACCTGCACACGAACAGCTCGATTAATACCTCTTCCTCTCTTTCCAATCTCGAAATTGAAGTGTAGTTCAATGAACGAAAATAATGAAAACTATCGAAACCGTTCAAGGAAAACAAGAAATTCCAAAACCAACTCAAAGCACGAAAGCAACAAGCGACATCGAAAACCGAGGCAATAAAAGATAACAGCGGAGAGGTCCCTCCTGACTCTGCCGTTAAGCCGATCCTTGGGGCGCGGTCCACTAAATATGGGAATCGATTCCGAAGAAACAAATCCATAACGAGGACGAGTTCTTAATTCAATCTATCCCGATCGAACGATACCGACTTATGTTTCTTAGCCGCGATCTCCGCACCGGGAGAACGGGACGCTACAAATGGTACATGTTCTTGATTGTTACAACATTCAGTGCTCTGTAATCAATGCACAAGTGTACCATTCCATCCTTCTTTGGTATAAATAGGGTAGGCGCACCCCAAGGTAAAACACTGGCTCGAATAAAATCCTTCTCTAAAAGATCATCAACCTATATCTTTAGTTCTACTAATTCCTTTGGTGCTAACTGGTACACAGATGAGGTAATGGGCTCTGCTCCTAGAGTCAATTCTATAGTAAATTCTATTTCTCAATAAGGTGGTAAGCCTGGAAGATCGTCGAGAAATATATCCATAAATTCTAATATAACATTCGGGTATTCTGGCTCCCCTTCTGCAGTAAGTGCCTTAAAAGTAGGCTGGGCACCCTGCTCTCTGGCTCCTCGAAGAAACTCAAACTCTGGATGTCCTGGCGGTCTAAAGATAACACATCCACACCGACAGTCTACAGTTGAAGGTACTGACTCAACCAGTCCATACCAAGTACAATGTCATAGTCCGGCATGAAAAAAATCAAGAATTGAGCTTGCATCTCACGACAGCAAACTACTACCGAACAAGATCTAGAAGTGTCACTAACTGGAATGATATCGTCTCCCGTAAGAATCCTCACGGTCTTCGGGAGGAGTGAGGTAGCTACTCTATGGGTGGCTACGAAACTTACAGCTATGAATAAATGAGATGCTCTCAAATAAAATAATACTATAGCAGGTAATGAAGTAACTAGTATAGTACCTGCGATGACCTCTTATGTAGTCTCTGCTTCCTCAATATTCATGGCAAATGCCTGACCCCTTCCCTGAGCTGGTGCTCTCTGTTGCTGTACTTGCTGAAAAAGTGTTGTATGTGGTGCCAAGGGTGGCCTCGGCTGATATCCTCCTGATCCTGGTGGTCTGGCTCCTCTAATTCCCGCTTGTGGTGCTCCTGGTGCTAGATACGCTGGTCTCTGTGGCTGTTGGGCCGGCCTCAGTGCTGGTAAAGTGGGTCGGTGTTCTATTGGCATTCCTCTTTGACGTGTATGGCAACTCTGGTTGTATGTTGGCTAGATCCGAAAACTAGACACAGTCCCAACTTGCATCTACACTCCCTTGCAAGATGTCATGTCCTTCCATAGTAGTTATGTCACGCCCCAGTCCCAAAATATACGGAACTAGGCCACGTGGCATTGGCCAGCTGACACGTCACTAAGGGATTACCCAATTTAATGGACCCAAAGTGATGTGCTACGCTGTCCTAAAATACTACAAGTCTAAATACAGGTAAATCTATCTCATCCACAAAATATCAGAAAAAGTGCTGAATATATAGATGCTAAATCTGAAATGTCATAGTACAAAACCCGATAATATCTTGTGGGAACAAACCCATACAAAATGTGATAAAGACTAAAAAATAAGATAGACTAGTGTAGCGTCTATCGAGGTAGCAGCAACAGCTCCAGATGTACTTAGGCAGTCTCTGACGGCATCTCCTCTAGCTCCGTCTCAAGGGCATATCCATTCTCCCGTCCAAGTCCAGGTACTGTAGGGTAGAGTGTATCATCTAAACCTGGCAGGGAACCAGGTCCTCAGAGGGACGTAACAAGATACAGAAAAATAACATGCCATGTATGTAAATACTGAATAAATAAATAAATAAACACAGGGTGCTAAACATCTAAGTGAAATGCAATTTGAGACAACCTAGTACGTATGGGAAATGTGTGGCTAGACATATGCTGACGTAATTCACCAATCTGTAGTGACTGGCTAGTATATGCCACATATGCCCCCGTTCAAGGGCACTATACAATTTTCCATTTACGAGGAGAATGGTCACATGAATATATATATATATAACATCCGTATCACTCCGTCGAGTGCGACACATGATAAGGAGGTGGGTGTCCCATACGTATTTTAGTCGTTCTCCCCGCCCAATGTAACTAATGCCAAGTCGTAACTTTCCTGATTTATTTTAATCCGTAATGCGGGTCACACGTACTGGTAGCTAATCAAATACGCAGCTCGCATCCTAATATGCATTGCAACCATGTTGCATGTTCCTGTGATAGGGTCTAGGAGCATATCAGGATATCCTCAAAGTTGTTGGTAAGTCTGTAACTACTAAGTTGATTACACTAAGTCAACGTATCGGTTGACTGTACCCAAGGCAATCTTAGATACATACTGTTGTATTTAATTTCAGGAGCAGTATCATATGACAATAATTGAATTTAAATAAGAACATTTAACAGTTAATATTTAAGCAGTAAAAACTTGGCAAGGTATACTTGCCTACTCCCTGATAATGTTGATAACCTGATCTCGCAGTCAGGTTTTGAGGTTGCTGGTGACAGGGGGTCACTGGTTGTGGTGAAGGTGTTTTCTGTTAAAACAGACAGGGTTCGTGAATATCAAGGCTGTAATATAAAGCATATATATATACTTATATACATATATATAATATAGAGAGATATATATATAGTATGTATATATATAGATATAATATATATAGCAGTATATATAGTATATGAAGAACAGACAAATGCAGGTATATAGTAGCAGGGTATATCCACTGCTATAGATATATAATACTATTATCAGGGTGTATCCACTGATATATATAAAAGTATAGTAGTCGGGGTATATCCACTGAGATATATATATAATAATAATCAGGGTATATCCACTGATAATTAAATGAAATGACAGAACAGAATTTAAATACATATATAAATGCTGTACTACCCAGCAAATATAATATCAGGGTCTATATGTGACCACTGTTATATATAGCAATTATAATAATAATCTTATCAGGGTCTATATGTGACCACTGTTATATATCATAATATATGTAATGAATTTTAAAGACAGTGCAAGAATTGAAAATATACATATATAATAAATATAAGCTGTATTATCCAGCAATATTTATTAATAATAATACATAGCATAAATATAAATAATATGTTATTTTATATACATATAGTATACATATTATATATAACTATATATATATATAAATATATGTAGACATATATTTATATATACTATATGTAGATATATATGTATATGAAACAGAAATAAAATTAATAATTTTTACATAATAATATATAACATATAATATAATTATATCCATATAAATATACATATATATGCATACTATAATATAATATATTTTTACATAATATGTAAATATATATAAATAGATATTTATACTTAATATACATAAATATAAATATATATGTATAATTATGTATAGATATATATATATATGTATATATACATAAATATATACATACATATATAATAAGACTATAATAATAATATACAATATACTGTATAAATACACTGTATTTATACAGTATATAATAATATATAATATATATAATATTTTGTATAAACATATATATATATATATATATATATATATATATACATAGAAATACATATTAATATACATATATATATACATATATAATATATATATAGGTATATATATAAATATATACATATAATAATAATAACAATAATAATAATAATAATAATAATAATAATACATATATATACTGTATTTATACAGTATAATATATATTAGATACTATAATATATAATATATATAACCATATATATTAATATACATATATATATAAATATATATACATATATACATACATATACATATATATATATAAATACGTATATAATAGTGTATTTATACCTGACAAGGTGGCAGGTGGGGTCCACGGCGGGTCGTCGGCGGGAGGTCGGCGGCGGAGTCGACGGCGGCCGGCCGGAGAAGTAGCTGCAGCAGCAGCTGCAGTCAACAACAGCAGCAGCAGTAGCAACTTGCAACAGCCGCAGCGCCGCGTGCGGTGGCCGGGGCAGGCGGTCAGGCGGTCAGAGCGGAGGAGGACGTCGGGGCAGAGAGGTCTGGGGCGGTGGCGGAGGTCGGAGGCTGCTGGAGGGGCGGTGGGGAACGGTCGGGGTGGCTCGGGGAAGATGGCAGAGTGAGGGTGGTGGAGGGTTGCGGGGAAGCTGCCGGCGGCGGAGGCAGTCGTGGGGCGGTGGGGGCAGGTCAGGACGGTGGAGGAGGAGGTGGCGAGGCATTTGGTGGTGGTGGCGGTGGTCCACGGTGGTCGGGGTGGCCGTGAGGAGCGTCGGGGAGGGGAGGAGCTGCTGTGCAGCAGGGAAGGGAGGGATGCTGCGGCGGCTCAGGGCCGCGGAGGCGGTGGCCGGAGAGGGTGGCGATGGACGGGGAGGTAGCCGAGGGAGGGGCGAGGAGGTTGGTGGTGGTCCAGCGGTGGGCGGTGGCCGGAGTTGGCTGTGAGGGGAGAGGGAAGCTCGGGTGGGGGGGAATTTAAATAGGTTTAGGTTTAGGATAGAAATGTAATTAGTTTAAATGTTTAGGGTATTTTAGTAAATTAATTAATTAAATAACTAATTCAGATAATTATGGATAATAATCTGATATTTTGTGGGTCCTACTCCACCTATTCAATAACCAATGAGGTGATGCCACCTCACATGGGAATTTTTGCATAAAAACCCTTGACTTTTCATAAATTGCATAAAAGTCCAAAAATTGGGAAATTGCGCAATTATAAAATTTGTCTGAAAAATCACCTGGTTCTAAAAATTACCAAAATTCACAGAATTGAGGGGAAAAGCTGGGGAGAATGTTTTGGACTGTGTGGGGTGAGTCTGGGCAGATGCAGGGTCTGATTTCTTAGGTGATACGGGTCACCGTATTTATTATTTAATAAATACTGCGCACGGTGTTCACTAATTATTTAGGGGCAATTAGGGTCATAATTTTTCTACGGTGTCAATACGATAATTGTAATACAATTAGTGTAGAATATTATCGTATTTTCTGTTGGGCAAAACAGGTGCCTACTGGTCCTCAAATCCCTAAGGGTACAGAGATGGGTAAAGAGCAGAAAATTAAATAGGGATTAAATACGTACGTTTGTAACGATATTTGTGCGACTACAACGAAGCACCAAACGAGGTTTCTGGGAGTTGCTAAAAATACAGATAATGTATTCTAGCAAGTCTAGGGCAGGGATGTGAAATTAGTTTAGGGTTAATAGCTAGTGTGAGGCCCTAATAAATTATGTAATGAACAGGTGCACAATCAATAGAATATATAGTAAATAAAATTTTAAAAAGTTGCACTAATTCTAATTAACTAAAAATAATATTAAAATACTGAAATCTGGTCGAGAGAGTTTACAAGTTACAAGTAGGGGTATTCTGGGCTGCTCGCTGTGGTTGAGGCATCGAAGGTTCCTTCACTTGACCTCCTTGTGGTACTCGAGCTGGGGCTATATATGGGCGCTTCAGGCTGGACTCCCTCATGTGGATGCGTTTTATGCGCCGAGTTGCAGCAAGGATGTTCGTATAAGAAGTGGGTGCAGTGGAGCCAATCTGTCTCTGTAACTCAAACCTCAGTCCGTCAAATAATTTCTCCTCATTTTCTTCCTCTGTCGGGATCAGCGTCGGGGCGAAGCAGCTCAACCGTATGAACTCCGTATTATACTCTTTCACTGTCATATTGTCATGAGTGAGGCAATTAAACTTTTTCTGAAGTTCTGCTCGAGCAATAGATGTAATGTATATCTCCTAGAAGAGTCTAGAGAACTTCTCCCAAGTAACTCGGTCTGGCCCAAATCGTTTCTCTTCAGAGATCCACCAATGATGTGCGTAGTCCGTCATCTGTATCCTGATGGCAGTCATCTAGCGCTCCCTCGAAAGTTCAGCTGCTTCCAATTGCTGTTGGATGTTAGTTAGCCACTCATGAACTTCAGTGGGCTCCTCTTTGCCCGAAAAGGTACGTGGCTTCAGTTGGCAGAAGTCCGAGATGGATCCCGTCGATGGCTGTCTAACTGGTGGTGTTGGCCGCTCTAGTCCTGTCACAATACTCTCCCTCAAGTTCTCTGTCTGGCATTGCTGGGCCTCTTGCTGAATCTGTTGTTGGGCTTGCATCATTGCATAGAACACTTGGAATAACTGATGTCCGTCCATAGTCTTCCATGGCAGAAAAGCTGGTAGCGGTGGTATCGGGAAAGTAAATTGCGGTGGTGGTGGAATGTCATCTCTCCGGAACTTCAAAGCGGGCTGATCTGCTGGGTTGCTTTGTAGAGTGGATGGATCTCCACTCCCCGGTATTATCCCGTCGTCGTGAGTAACCACAACACCTGGTGGTGTACCTGCGAGAGTCTCTTCGCTGGCTCGTGGATCCATTACTCTGCATACAACTAATTATGAGGACCATACTGACGAATCAAAGCATAATGCAAGTAAAGAGATTTAAATTCGAATTTGATATAGAGGTCAAGGATGTGTCAACATGTGGATGAGATCCTATAAGTCTATCCTAATCGCAGGCTTGCTCAGTCCCTTAGTTGAAACCAAAGAAATATATTTGTAGACCTTGCATGGGCCACCACAAAAACCATGTCATGCCCCAGTCCCAAAATACCGAGGGACTAGCCACGTGGCAATGGCCAGCAACACAACTCCAATGGGCAAACCCAATTTAGTGGACCCTTTAGAGTGTACTTAAGCTGTAATCCACATTAGTGGTCTACAATATATGTGTTACAATCTATGTATCTAATCTCATCCATAATCCATAAATAAGAGGCGATATGATAAACCAGTCTCAAGCACCAATATAATAAATAAAACTGTCTATCACAATGTAATAAATAAATATTACGGGAAATAACCCGTATCAAAATAATTAGAGAGAAAATATCCAAGTCCATAACTAAGAATCACAAGGTATCATACATAAAGATAATCTGAGAACTCAAGAGAAGTCCTCCAGTACAACCTCGTCCTCTGCTGCTGGTACTGCTCTGATATTATCTCCTGACCCGTTAACCTCAGGATAAACCTCATCGTCAATACCTGGGGACATAATCCATATCCAGGTCCTCAGGGAACACAGCAAGGTACAATAAACACTCAAGCCAAAAGTGAACAGTATAATGGTATGAATAAGGAAAAAGCTACAACAATCAACTATGTGAAATGCAAATGAGAGTATGGTCGTACCCCGGGCTGGTACTCACGAAAGATCCCAAAGGACACTTCCGTAATCTAACAGTACACTCAAGGCTCCGTGTGGGGAAACCAGGAGGAAGATGTATATAGTAAATATAATACTTTAAATTATGCATAGGGAACCTAAAGCCTAATACACATAAATAGTAATAGTAAAATATCCTAAAGCAAGATGAAGACTCTCCCCACCCAATGTAACCTCACGTCTCAATCAAGATATGCAAGATCATGACCTCTAACTATCAACATAAGTCATAGTCAATATGTACAATTATAATTACAACTATAGCATGCATCCTGTAGTCCTATCCAGAGTCCAAGTACCATGATAAAGTTGAGAAATACTCTGCCACATGAATATCGTGTCAAGTGTCCTACGGTCGGATGTGCAAATAACATATGCACAACACATGGGTTCGGAAGAATGACTCTCTAACTACAATACTCGACCCCGTAGGGGATGTCGGTACCCGAATCTTGTCCGGACACAAAGTATCGTATAACGGCCCTAGACTTACAAGTATAATAATAAGCCACACAAATAAAATATCCAATGCATAAAAATATTAATTAGATAATTTATAACTGTAAATATCTTGGCAAGGTACACTTGTCTGGTTCTGCAGTTAGTGGTGGTAAAGATGATCCCGTGTCCACTCCTTCGGAATTCAATTGACCAAAAATAAATTAATTACGTAAGGGTCCAACCATGATTTCTTGTAATTATAACTAAATTCTATAATTTCTTTGATGGCATGCAAAACCAAGCCCGTTATTATTTCTAACAACTTTGCTTACTTTTACAGGGTATCGGGACATAGTTTCTTAGTTTTTTGACTTCCAAAATTTAAGTTTAAGTCCCCAATTAAAGGACATAGAAATAAATTATAATAAATCATATATTCCAGAATTAAACGTGATTTATATGAATTTATAGCAATAAATTCTAGATTTGACAAAAAAAAACCTATTTCAAGATTTTGGCCACTTTAGGTTGACTAGTTTTGTCCTAAACTTGTTCGAGACATAGCCAATCCATTATTATAGTTTATATTTATTAAAAATAATTTTATATCCTATTTTATTCTTTTCTAATCTTAAAAATATTCACCTATTTATTTCATCCAAAAATTATCTATTAACTAGCAAAACAATGTCATAAAGTCACCCGAAAACCTAGGCTAGTGGCCCTTAGTTATAGGATTCAGATTTGACATTATAATATCAGAAAATTAATTTAAAAATACTTATTTTTCAGGAATTAAAGACCAATTAATTTATTTTTAATAATCAATAAGATTCCCTCAATAAATCGCATAAAAAAGTCTTAAACTAGTTCTACCGACAAGCAAATCATCACCAAACTGTAACGACCCGTTCCGCTCAAGCGGACTGCCAATTCAAACGGCAAAAGTGTAATATCCCGGCCCACTTTGCTTCAGCGAGAATACTCGTTTGATGCAAGAGGATTCCAGACTTGGCCCTACAGGAGTTCCGGCTTAGGCTTTCAGAGGCTCGCTCGGAGTATCGCTCGACCGAGGCGAATCATAGCTAAGGTGGGTGGCTATGATAAACTTGTCTTTGTTTAGCCAGCACACTTAAAATATGGATGTTTTATGCTAGTCACTAGGTGAATCACCCCCTGCATGCTAATAAGAATACAAGACACCTAGCTAAGGGAATAATCCCAACTTATATTGCTTGTGTTAGAACATAGAAATGAAACATTACTTATATACAGACACTTGCATGCTACCTTTGCCTTGTGCAACTAAGACCCCGCTATGCCTCGGGTAGAATGATATCTGTATACTATGTAGTGCATTGTTCACTTGCTACACTGTACGACCCTAGATTATGTCGCTCGGTAAGTCCCTTTACGGTTTCACTCATCGGCTTACCTTTGCGCCCTCGCCAACGAGAATGCTTAAGTTTTCTTATGAATGCAATGCTTTCCTGCTTATATGTTAACTTGTACTTGTTGTCTTATTTTAATGCTTGTCGCATAAACTATACATCAACCGTGTAACACTGTGCATGTTATACATTCATCTAATTCTCCTCGGAAGGCTATCTAATAGTCGTTCCGTGCAAGTATGAACTTGAAAGTATCCGGGACCGTTAGGTCACCAAGGCAGTCCCCGAACCAGGAAAATACATCAAGGCAAGTGGATCGCTGATCGAGGATTATGTCAAGTTTATATCAAAATGATAATCATATCAAATTTACCTCTGAACGAGAATTATGTCAAGCAAATCAAGAATCACAGCTCGTAGAGCAAATTACTCGTTTCAGAACAAGAATAATGGATTATCATGTCAAGTTATAAAATTGGAAGACCTGAGGCTTGCATGGTCACGGACAACTCGTGCACGAGGAAATAACATGGATTCCTTGGATGATCACCGGGGTACCGGGGCACCAGGATCGTACCATCCTAGGAGGAATATGGTATTGCGTGGCCAAAATCGGAAGGATGCTCTCCGGTTTGGGGTGCACAATATATAGCAGCCGGACTCTCGGTAGGGCATCATAGTCACAAGATATTCGACTGACTCGATGATCAACGGTAGTCTCACATGTTTGTTTGGGATGATGGCTAACGCCCAATGACTCTTTCGTTATGCCTCATCTCCGTCCGAGACTATGCGGCATCCTTTATGGCTATGCTAGTGACCTCATGTTCATATAGATAAGTCTTCCTCGCTTAGCGGCAATCCGCGTGTGAGTCATTGCATCGCATCCAGTGAATCGGAACCACCTGAACGATCATGGATATAAGTTACTTGTATATATGGAATACTTCAACATCTTTTGTAAATGCCTTGTAATTCGTATAAATCGTGCACCCGAAACATAACATCGCTTACGACACTTGTGTTTGCATAAGTTATTTGCCCCTGGATTTCATTATACGAATGCTTGTGCTTGAATTAACTTGGTTTACCTTGGACAGGGAAGGACAAATGGTAAGTTGGTAAGTCTCGTCGTATTTTCTCTTATATCGCACGGCGCACTGCCACACGAGATAGGTTATTCAATATTGCCATAAAACTAATCCTAAGGAAAGATAACTAAATAGTTGGTGCACAGAACCTATTGAACGTGTTCGGATTTGTCGAGCGGGCGAGTAGCCTCCCCACCAGTGCATTCATGTATTGATAACCCACAAGATTGCTTGTAGGGTGCGGGAGAACCTCGTTCTGTGCGGATGCCTCCTTCGTGCGTGCTAAGGTATTGAGTTCACTCTGGACCCTTAAAGCATTACGTCCGGAACTGAAGCACATATACAAGACATAATATTGGAACATCGCATATACATCATTCCATAAATGTAGCCACTTGGCATGCTTTTACTATTTCAGAGAGAGAGGCTTGAGCGACTTGTAATCTCGACCTAGCGCCGCCTGTAACACTTGTTCAATATCAATGAAGAGTTTGCTTTACTTCTATACTTGTGTTATTCAATGCTTCCGCTATTGACGACTCAGTGAACTTGTTACCAATCTCCTATGCGTTTATAATTTTGCTGCACTCGGACAATCTGTGCGACTCTGTGGCTTAGACCTTTTACCGCCATCAATAAACCTCGGCCTTGCATGGGCGTGGCTCACGCTCATACGGTATCACGCCTAGATGGGTGAAGCGATCGTCCCACAGGAGCACTAGCGCGGTAATTCTCGCCTAGCGGGGACGACCGATTAGCCTACGGGAGATCGGGGCATGACAGAAAGAAAACACACATGCAATGAATATATAAGATATAATAAGCATGCAAAAGTACTGTAAATAATTTGGCAAGGTATCTTGCCTGGCAAGAAAGCTGGAAAGTGTAAGCGTCCAGACGTTAGGCATAATGGATCATAAACTATGACATTATAATGTACATCTCCGGATGATGAAATAAACATCACCAATGTTCCCAGAATAAGCGAGATAGCTAGAAAACACTACCCTTTGGTCCAATTTGGACACAGGGACAAAACGATAATTTTGGGTCAAAACGGGTCCACATGTGGGCCACTTTATACCAAAAAGTGTGCCAGAGGTAAAGGTCTCTAATTGGGATAAATTATAGGTCAAATAAATTTTAAACGTCAGTACGAACTCAACGGTATGTCCAAATTTGGATTTCGGTGAGCCGAACACAAATTCGCTCTAAAAGTCAATCGTAGGGCCCGCAAATAGGCGGCTTGGTCAACTGTCTAGGAATCGCTTGAAAATTGGGTCACGGGACCAACATAATACCACGAATCCAATGGCGCAAGTTTCGTCGTATTCCGACAAGCGTACACTAAATGGTGCGATATTTTGTAAAAGTTATGATATAGGGACTTTTTACGGATACATATTGATTCTGACGCGCACACACGTCCAAATCAGTTTTCGCGAAAGCCCATATGTCAGAATATACCATACGCGCCTTTTAGTGTAATTGGTACGTGACGAGGCGGTCCCGTTTGGCGGGGCGCGCTCCGTATCCCAAGTTTTATCATTTTAAAAATAAGTTTTTCTGAGTTTTCAACCTAATTTATTTCTGATTCTAACACATAATAAAATAAAGTAATTAACAGGGAATGATCTCGGTTATATGGTCTTCACATAGCAAAAAGAAAATTTAGATTTGGATATCTATGGTGGAAGATATTGGTCTCTAAACATGGATGGTTGGACAGTTTTTCTGAAGTTAAAAGTTGTGATTTTTCTCCAACTTGGTCTCGATTTTTACCTAGGGTTAAGCGTTGTTCGACGAAAACTAATATACGGAGTTGGAAGAGGGATAGGTCATGAACATACCGGTGAAGACGAATCAGAATTTGGTCGAGCGATGGAAAGGAAAACTACGCGGGAAGGGAGGTTCGTCGCTGCAGTTTTCTGCACGGAAAACTAATATACAGTTTTCTGCGCGGGTGACACGCGGTCGCGGACGCTGGTCGGCGGGTCCAGGCGGTGTTGCGGTGGTACTCCGGTGGCGGCGGGTCAGCGTCGTGGAGGTGAGCGGCTAGGTTAGGGTTAGGGTTTAGGTTTACAAGTTATTATATATCTATATATATAGATAGATGGAGTTGATGAGAGCGGGGGGGGGGGGGGTAGTTTCCGTGCGGGTCTAGGGCTACAGCGGGTGTGGGTTTAGGTTAGGTTGGGGTTAGGTTTTTTTTTTGTTATTTACTTATTATTATTATTATTTTTCCTTTTTTTTCCTTTTTCCTTTTCCTTTTCTTTTTCTTTTTCTTTTATTCTATTACTATATATATATATATATATATATATATATATATATATATGGTATAAAAATTCCAGAAAAAATATATTTGTACATAAAGATAATCTTTCACCCTTCTACAACGATTTTTCTACATAAAATAAGATAAAATAATAGTTTTCCTCCATAAATTTCTAAATGCATACTTACCTAATAATTAAATTTCAATAAATTATATTTTCTAATTAACTAATAAATACTATAAATAAATAAATTAATTAATTAAATAATTCATACGGTTTTAAAATTAGTGGTTTACATTCTACCCAACTTAAAAAAAATTGTCCTCGAAATTAAACCTAAGCCACGATAGAAAATCAAGGATGGTATAAGGTAGAAAAGTACAAAGCAAATTCATACCTTGGTCTACGAATAGGTATGGAAAATGTTTGCGCATGTCGTCCTCGAAATTAAACTAAGGTATAATTTGTCAAATCCTTCACGTTCGTACATAGGGCAAGTCAATCGCAATCTCTTTGCAATAATTTAAAATCTATTCAAATCCATTGCAATCACTTTCAAAATTAAATTAACCATTGTTTAAATCAAAATGTAACATATCGTACTATCTTCTCGATTTTTAAATAATCAATCATCCCAAATCTAATTCAAATATATATGACATCCCACATCAAAATTTATATCGCAATCTCCAACTATCATAATCTCCTCTAGAAAATAATTCTAATAAAATATTATTTCTATTTTCAACTTAGGAATTTTATACTCTTCAAAGAAAAAATTATTTATTTTTATTTTAATTTATCCTTAATATTTTCAATAGGTGATCCAACAATCCAAATTTAACTTTTAACTCAAATCATCAAATTATAAAAAATTTAAATCTAATTCACCAATTGTTCAAGTCTAAGATTCTATATTTATCCTCAAAATTTAAATTGATGATTCAACCTTCAATATTCAAAATTTAAATCATATGCTCAGGTATAAATATTTGGTCCACAATATCAAGGTTTTAAAATTCATTTAATTCTCATCATCTTAATCATTCTTCTAAAATTTCTCAAGATTAAAATGACTTGAATCTCTCAATCTAATCTTGCTTGATCACAAAAAGAATTTTATCCCAAGTTAATAATGCAACTTCTACCCAACTTAGAATTTATCCATCTATCACATAAGGCTATACATTTAAGGAAGGCTTCCTCAAAGTACTTAATCGCGTTATTCAATCCTCAAAGTTTTAAAATCCAATATATCACATATGATATGCCCTTAATTATAAAAGATAGTCACCAAGTAATGTGATTGGCCTATGGGGTATATCTAGTACTCTCCGTGTCTCAAACTTATACCAAGCACGAGCGTTCATCTTTCCGAAATAGAGGAAGACAAAAAACAATAATAAAGAGTTCAAGGAGGAGGTGATAGAATACAAGTACGGGGTTCAAAGCGATTAAAGAATTCAGAAAGGAGTTGTCAAGGCAATTGTAGATTAAAATCTTATTTTTGGTAAATTCATATTCATATGTTCATATCAGAACAGTTATGTACCTGATATGATATGCTCTGACTTGTCTAGAGGGCAAGTATATTCATCTAACAAGTTGAGTCAACTATATATCTCAATCCACGTAAGGTAGTCATGCGAAGAGCGAACCAAGCGCACTAAGGTTGATCAGACCCTAATACACTGATTCTGATTTAGACAATGTATTAGTGTGGGCCCCCAATAATACATATGTCATGAACAAGCTCGATAAAAGATTAAGCTTACAAAACTAGGCTATAATAGCAGCATAAGTTGAGGTAGTACAAAAAATATAGGTACGTTGGATTATGATGAGTGAAAGTACAAATTACGTGATTTGAAACTAAAGGATAATCATAAAATCATAATCTAAATGAACAACTCAACTATTAAGTTCTAACTACTAAGCACATAGTTTAAGATTAACAAACTACAGTCCTACCAAACTATGTACCCTAACATAAAAAAAAATTACTTGGCCTACAATCAGAAGGGTTAGGTCGCACGAACTGAAAGATGAAAGAAAATTTTAGTCGTCGCACCAATAGCGAGCGTTAAAGTTTCGGAGGAACAAGATATAAAATTAAATAGAGAGACTCTTAATAATATCATGATTTTCTAGGGAAATGTGGTATGCTAATCTTTGTGTTCGAGGTATGATCAAGGAAAGTGTTATATTCTTTCCTCTTGGCTTTCTAAGGTACTGTTCTGCTAATATCAAGACAATGATCTAAATTTATAGTTCTAATATTATCTCACTATGAAAGTTATGTTTAGTCATAATGTTCAATCTTGGATTTCTATTAGTTCCTCAATACTAGGGTCGAACAATATGGTCAAATTTCTTACTAACTCTAGTCGTGTCTATACTACTCTCAAGTCCTTCATAAATATATCAAGGAATATTGGTCAATTAACCTACAAGTAAGGGATGCTAGGGTTCATTAGGTATTCTAAACTTAGTGATGTGTCAATATTCTAGTTGTATTCTTAGTAGGGATATTACCCTAATTATCATCCTAATAACAAGGATTTCTATATTCTAGCAGAAGGCTATACTCAAGAAACTATTAGGGAAGCACATGAATCAAGCATGATGCAATTATTTAAATAGAACAGACTAGAAGGAAGGTGAGTCATAGTCAAATGTGGATGAGATCCTATACTCTAATCCTATTTGCAGGCTTGCTTGGTACAGTAATGTAACCAAGACAATATACTCTCGACCTGCATGGGCCACCACTAAAATATGTCACACTCCAGCCCAAAATACGTAAGACTAGGAATACGTAAGCATGCCAGCCGTATGTATATGGCAACTCTAATATATGGATACCATAATACACGCGTACGCTATAATATGAATAATAACTCACATGTGGTATATATATTGTCACAAGTCACAGGGCATAACTAAATCTCATCCACAGAATCAAATAGAAATAAATAACCAATCTACTATATACCTGAATCTCAATATAAAGTATCAAAGAATGATAGTCGGGTGGAAACAAATCCACTGCCAAACTAGAATATAAGAGAAACCACAAAATAACATCTAATGAACAATGAGACTCGAAGAGAAGACCTCCTCGAAAGAGATAAGTAGCAAGTCCTGATCCGTGCTCCTGCGAATAGTCAAGATCGTCTACACTTGAAAAGGGACCAGGTCCTCAGAGGGACGTAACAAGATACATAGAAGCATGCCAATTTGAATACAGTAAGCATACATAATAAGTAGAAAATAGATAAGTACGCTGTACAAGATAATTTATATGAATGCATAATGAGGACAACTTATCGACGTATGGGCATATATAGGCTACTCTATCTAATCTCATAACTCACACACACGTTAGGGACATCATCAGCCGTCATACCGCGAGGGTAGCGACCATCGTGACACCATCAGCTGACATACCGCGAGGGTAACGACCATAGGACATGACTACCATAGCGCGTGCTAGTTACTACGGTTTACCAGAGTGGTTATAGCCCATACGCCTACTGGTTGTCCTCCTCTCCCATGATACAATGTGTCAAGTGTGTGTCAACATATATATAGTATATAATTATGACAGAAAAAAATACACATGCAATAAATATATAAGATATAATAAGCATGCAAAAGTACTGTAAGTAATTTGACAAGGTACCTTGCCTGGCAAGAAAGCTGCAAAGTGTAAGCGTCCAGACGTCAGGCATAATAGATCAGAAACTATGACATCATAATGTACATCTCCGGATGCTGAAATAAACATCACCAATATTCCCAAAATAAGCGAGATAGCTAGAAAACACTACCATTTCGTCCAATTTGGACACAGGGACAAAACGGTAATTTTGGATCAAAATGGGTCCACATGTGGGCCACTTTATACCGAAAAGTGTGCCAGAGGTAAAGGTCTCTAATTGGGACAAATTATAGGTCAAACAAATTCTAAACGTCAGTACGAACTCATTGGTATGTCCAAATTTGGATTCCGGTGAGCCGAACATAAATTCGCTCTAAAAGTCAATCGTAGGGCCCGTAAATAGGCGGCTTGGTCAACTGTCTCGAAATCGCGTGAAACTTGGGTCACAGGACCAACATGATACCACAAATCCAATGGCTCAAGTTTTGTCGTATTCCGACAAGCGTACACTAAATGGTACGGTATTTTATAAAAGTTGTGATATATGGACTTTTTACGGATACATATTGATTCCAACGCGCACACACGTCCAAATCAGTTTTCGCGAAAGTCCATACGTCAGAATATACCATACACGCCTTTCAGTGTAATTGGTACGTGATGAGGCGGTCCCGTTTGGCGGGGTGTGCTCCGTATCACAAGTTTTATTATTTTAAAAATAATTTTTTATAAGTTTTTAACCTAATTTATTTCTGATTCTAACACATAATAAAATAAAATAATTAACAGAGAATGATCTCGGTTATATGCTCTTCACATAGCAAAAAGAAAATTTAGATTTGGATGTCTGTGGTGGAAGATATTGGTCTCTAAACATGGGTGGTTGGACAATTTTTTGAAGTTAAAAGTTGTGGGTTTTTTTCAACTTGGTCTCGATTTTTACCTAGGGTTAATCGTTGTTCGACGAAAACTAATATACAGAGTTGGAAGAGGGATAGGTCGTGAACATACCGGTGAAGACGAATTAGAATTTGGTCGAGTGATGGAACGGAAAACTACGCGGGAAGGGAGGTTCGTCGCTGCAGTTTTCTGCGCGGGTGACACGCGGTCGCGGACGCTGGTCGGCGGGTCCAGGCGGTGTTGCGGTGGTGCTCCGGTGGTGGCGGGTCAGTATCGCGGAGGTGAGCAGCTAGGTTAGGGTTAGGGTTTAGGTTTACAAATAGAGTAGATGGGGGGTAGTTTTTGCGCGGGTCTGGGGCTACAGCGGGTGTGGGTTTAGGTTAGGCTGGGGTTAGGGGGGGTTTTCTTATTTAGTTATTATTATTATTATTTTCCTTTTTTTCTTTTCTTTTCTTTTTCTTTTTCTTTTTTTCTCTTTTATTCTATTACTATTTATTATATATATATATATATATATATATATATATATATATATATATATATATATATATATATATATATATATATATATATATATGTGTGTGTGTGTGTGTGTGTGTGTGTGTATTTATGGTATAAAAATTCCAGAAAAATTATATTTTTATATAAAGATAATCTTTCACCCTTCTACAACGATTTTTCTATATAAAATAAGATAAAATAATAGTTTTCCTCCATAAATTTCTAAATGCATATTTACCTAATAATTAAATTTCAATAAATTATATTTTCTAATTAACTAATAAATACTATAAATGATTAAATGATTAATTAGATAATTTATACGGTTTTAAAATTAGAGGTTTTACATGCATCAAGGCAAGTGGATCACTGATCGAGGATTATGTCAAGTTTATATCGGAATAATAATCATATTAAATTTACCTCTGAACGAGAATCATGTCAAGCAAATCAAGAATTACAGCTCGTGGAGTAAATTACTCGTTTTAGAACAAAAATCATGGATTATCATGTCAAGTTATGAAATTGGAAGACCCGAGGCTTGCATGGTCACGGACAACTCGTACATGAGGAAATAACATGGATTCCTCAGACGATCACCGGGGCACCGGGATCGTACCGTCCTAGGGAGAATATGGTATTGCGTGGCCAAATATGAAGGATGCTCTCCGGTTTAGGGTGCGCAATATACAGCAGTCGGACTCTCGGTAGGGTATCCTACTCACAAGATATCCGACTGACTCCATGATCAATGGTAGTCTCACATGTTTGGTCGGGATGATGGCTAACGCCCAATGACTCTTTCGTTATGCCTCATCTTCGCCCGAGACTATGCGGTATCCTTTATGGCTATGCTAGTGACCTCATGTTCATATAGATAAGTCATCCTCGCTTAGCGGCAATCCGCGTGCGAGTCATTGTATTGCATCTAGTGAATCAGAACCACCTGAATGATCATGGATATAAGATACTTGTATATATGGAACACTTTAACATCTTCTGCAAACGTCTTGTAATTCGTGTAAATTATGTACCCGAAACATAACCTCGCTCACGACACTTGTGTTTGCATAAGTTATTTGCCCCTGGATTTTATTATACGAATGCTTGTGCTTGAATTAACTTGGTTTGTCTTGGACAGAGAAGGACAAATGGTAAGTTGGTAAGTCTCGCCGTGTTTCCTCTTATATCCCACGGCGCACTGCCACACGAGATAGGCTATTCAACGTTGCCATAAAACTGATCCTAAGGAAAGATTAGAAAGATAACTAAATAGTTGGTGCACGGAACCTATTGAATGTGTTCGAATTTGTCGAGCGGGCGAGTAGCCTCCCCACCTGTAATCCCCCTGATTTTCAAGAATTTTAATTTTTGGATTTTCCACAATTTTCTGGAATTTTTGGGAATTTTCCGAAATTAAATACAGGTGTTTGAATTATTAAATGATTTTTAAATGATAAATAATAATAATAAAATGTGCTAAAAATTATATTTTCTAGTGTAAAATTAAAAACCGGACATGGGGTAATTTTTCAGAAATTTATTGGATCCCGGACGAAATTTTAAAGCATTAAAAACTATTGTTTAAATTTAACTGATTAATTAAACCAATATAATAGACCAAACCAAACCCAAAGTCTGAACCGGACCGGCCGGTCTGACCGAACCGGCCCAAACCCTTAACGGGTCGGATCTGGGTCAGACCCGACCCGACCCGGCCGCCCGAAACCCGACTGAACCCCTCTCTCTTCCCCGACTCCCCATTTTCCCTTCGGCCGTTACGCCGCCGGCGGCCCTTCTCCTCCCTGCGCCGCCTCCGCTCCCGCAACATCCGACCACTCCATTCCCCTTCCGGCCAACCGCCGGCCATCCGTCTCCCTCCACCTCTCTATAAATTCTGCCCCTCTTCCAGAGCTCCGCCTCCTACTCCGTCACCGGCGCCGCCTTCCAGAACCGACCGCCCGCGAAGTCGCCACCCGATCCCGCTGTCCCCTCGACCCAGCCCTCCGGCTACCTCCTGCTCCTCCACCTTCCAGGCCAACGAACCCGCCTCCATCCAGCCTCCTCTCGCCGTCCCTTAGCAGCCACCGCCCAGTCGTCCTCTCTCCTTTCTCTTCCTCCTGCCTTCCTCCGACTCCGGCCAGCACCCGCAGCGCACCCGCCTCCAACCACGCCGCCCTCCTCCGGTGATCCGACAGTAGACAGAACCCTAACCGAGGACACAGCCGGACACAGACTCGGCCGGACACAGTGAACCCTAACCCTAGGCGTGTCGGACACGAGACAGACACGAGGAAACTCGAGTTTTTCAGATCCAGTTCAGGTACTTGTAACTTCTTGCTCGTAGCTCTGATTTTGATTCTGTAGATTGTATCGCGTAGCCTGCATGACCCCCTCGGTGCCCGTGCAAACCGCCCAGGACATCGTGTCCTGTGGTGATCGCACACCGTGATCCAAAAACAGGAAAACCAACATCCTGTTTTACCCCGGAACTGAGTACGCCCCGCCAAACGGGATGACTTAGTCGCGTGCGATCTTCACCGATATGTGCGCGTCGTTGATACGGACATGCGGGATCTCGCAGAAGCTGATTCGGATGTGCGTGCACACCGGAATCAGTGCGTATCCGCGGACACCGCCCCGTATCCGACTTTTCTGTTTTTCGCTGTAACTTAGTGTATACACGTCGGATCGAGACAAAACTTATGCCATCGGACTCGTAGCAATACGCTGGTCCTGTGGGTCAAGTTTGGTTCGATTCTGAGAACGTTGGAAAATCGCGTGTCGTGGGCCCCACAGGCTCTACCTGACGGGCAATTTTGAGAACGGCTCATCGGAATCCAATTCTGGAAGTTCCGTTGGGTTCGTATCATCGTTCCTGACTTGTTGACACTAAGTTGGATAGAGTTGGAGACCTTTGACCCTGACGCATTTTTCGGTGCAAAGCGGCCCATATCTGTACCTCGCCTTGACCCGAAAAATAACGTTTTTGCCCTTGTCTCCAAATTGGACTCAAGGATAGGCGTTTCTAGCTGATTAATATTTTTTGGACCTGATGGTGATGTCTATTTCAGCAACCGGAGTACTGCCTGAAATCCTAGCTGAAGCCAGAGCGACAATTGGAGCCGAAAACTCAGGCAAGTGTACCTTGCCATAAATGCAGTTTATTGATTCATTTTCTCTTGATTTATTTTCTTGTGATTGTTGTAAATGCTCAACCCTAGGGCCGTGTGACTTGCTTAGCGTCCGATTATAGTCGGGTGCCAACACCGTACGCGGGGTTGTGCAATATCAAATTAGAGATGGATATCGTGACATTTATATTCTTGTACTTGCATTATCAAGTACGTTATACCCATGACACCTGACACAGATCATGAAACAAAATCTTCCTGAAATATTCAAGGTGATTATGTGTAGGTTGCAGGATTGGCTTAGATATTATATTATATTCCTAGATGTTATATTCATAGACATAATATGACTCACTGCATTAGATATGATCTCACGTGACATGGACATGGGACGTGTGGTTACATTGGGTGGGGAGAGACACACAGGCTACAGGCTGATTATATATATAAATCTATAGTAAACACATAGTAAAATTCATAGTATACTCCGCTACCGGCTCCCCGACACAGAGCTTGTAGTGGTATCAGCCTAAGTTCTAGTGATGCTCTCAACTTGCATATCACATAGAAGGTTATATAGTTGACCCTATTATTCCCTTATTTACTTTACTGCATTTATTTTGGCTTGTGTTTTCTGTACCTTGCTATGTCCCCTGAGGACCTGGATCCGGATTATGTCCCCAGGATTTGCAGACGAGGTTTATCCAGAGGTCTACGGAACAGGTGCTCTTCACGGAACAGTACCCGTAGCTGAGGATGAGGTGATCGCTGAGGACTTCTCCTGAACAATTGCTTCGCCATGCTCAGTCATTATGACAAATAGTCTTTATTCCTGTTTAATTAAACTCTTTAATTCCTGTTTATGAGAACATTGTAACAGACTAATATCGGATTGTTCTCCGATTTTTATTTACTTTGTCTGGTTGTTGTTTAATATTTCATTCGCTGATTTTGCTAACTTTATTTTGTGGATGAGAATAGTAAACCCTGACTGTTGTAATACAGCTTAAGTATGCCCCGATGGATCCATTAAATTGGGTTTGTCCATCGGTGCGTGCTGCTGGCCATTGCCACGCGTCCAGTCCCTCGATATTTTGGGACTGGGGCGTGACACCACCAGTACATTCATGTATTGATAACCCACCAGATTGCTTGCAGGGTGCGGGAGAACCTCGTTCGATGCAGATGCCTCCTTCGTGCGTGCTAAGGCATGGAGTTTACTTTGGAGCCTTAAAGCGTTGCATCCGAAACTGAAGCACATATACAAGACATAATGTTGGAACATCGCCTATACATTATTCCACAAATGTAGCCACTTGGCACGCTTTTATTGTTTCAGAGAGAGAGGCTTGAGCGACTTGTAATCTTGGACTAGTGCCACCTATAACACTTGTTCAATATCAATAAATAGTTTGCTTTACTTCTATACTTGTGTTATTTAATGCTTCTGCTATTGACGACTCAGTGAACTTGTTACCAATCGCCTATGCGTTTATAATTCCGCTGCACTCGGACAATCTGTACGACTCTGTGGCTTAGACCTCTTACCGTCAGCAATGAACCTCGGCCTTGTACGAGCTTGACTCACGCTTGTGCGACATCATGCCCAGATGGGTGAAGCGATTGTCCCATGGGAGCGCTGGCGCGGTGATTCTCACCTAGCGGGAACGACCGATTAGCCTGCGGAAGATTGGGGCATGACATATCAAACCATCATGAAAAATCTATATTTTCTAATATAAGAACAATATGGCAAAATAAGAGTTCTAAATTAGTAATTTGACTTAACCTAAAAGTATCATGCCATGGGATTTGAGAAAGAAGGATTTAAGATTTACCGAAACCATTGGAGGATTGGAAGTTGGTGCTTCTTCTTGTCCAAGAAACACTCATCATCGCTTATGCTTGGTTTGCTACTCCCTTTGTGATGGGTTATTGATAATGAAAAGGGTTCTTGATATATTTATGGGGAAGATGGGGTTCTTCTTGAAGGTTTAATGGTGTTTGGTTGGAGAGATGGTGGAAGGATGATGAAAAGTTGAGCTTTTGGAAGAGAGGAAGGGATTTTTGGTAAAGAAGATGATGTTGTGAGGGTGAGAGAGGCAAGGGGCGGCTGTTTCACGCATGAGGAAGAGGGGAAAGGGGCGGCTAGCTACGAGGAGGTGAGTTATATGGTTAGGGTTACGGTTTAGTGGTAAGTTGATATATATAGGGCCTTTTTAAATAGATTTAAATAAAGTAGGGGGTTATCCTATTGCTAGGGGGTTCGGCCAAGGGGGGGATGCTCTTGGCCAAAAAAGTGAGGGTGGGGTTGGTTGTTATGGTTATGATTGGATAAGGTTTGGTTGTTGGGTTGGTTAGAAAAGTGGTTCGGTAGTTATTTGCCAACTAGGATGCCACCTATACTACTTTCTATAGATAGAACTCCTATAAATATAAACAAATTAATTTAAATATTATTTATATATAAAATATATTTTTACATGGGAGTATTTGGGGTGCACTACATGCCTACATGTGTTTGGGTTGGGTTTGGGTCAAGTTCTAGTCAAAATAAGACAATTTTACGGTAACCGTAATTCTTGATATTCTTTAATATTTTTGGAGTATAGGAAAGATTAATTAAATGCAACATCCATGTTCAAACTATATTAAACTCAATTAAAATTATTATTATAATTTTTGTTGGAAGGAAAAATGTCGTGCATTGCTCAAAATATCGAAGCCATGGCAAAGGATCATATATTTAAAAGAAGGTTTTTAGAAATTACTACTATATTCTATTTAAATTAAATAAAATACTTGAATAAATTGAAAATACCAAAATAATCCTATTAAAAATGAGGGGGCTTACACCTTGAGTACCATCTTAGAGGTCTTGTATTTACCAAGCAACTTTTTATGATCTTTTAAGAGGTCACTAAAGGCATCACCTAGCTCATCGAATATGAAATTATCATAGAGTGGATTAGTGGTTACCTGATCAAATGCCATTAGGCACATATTAGCAGAGTTGCGAGGATTCTTTTCTTCTTCAGAATCGCTTGTTTCGCTTTCACACCGTATGCTTGTCTTAGCATTTTTTCTACTACCATATCGCTAGCTTCTTCTTCATACATGTTCTCATAAGTAGCTTCAAGAAGTTTTCAGGTCTCATATGAGGTTGCACAAGAAGAAATATGATTAAGTTCATTATTGTCTAAAGCAAAGTAAAGAGCATTCATTGCTTTTGCATCAAGACTAGCTAATCTTTTTTCTTCTTCCATGTAGTCATAATAAGGTTTGTTAACAATATTGGAAGTAAGAGGAGAAATGATAGTAAGTTTTCTGTAACCTTAAATAACATTAGTCCATACGTCAAAACAAAGTAATTTTAAGTAAAAACTCATCCATGTCTTCCAATAAGTGTAATTGTTTCTATCAAAACATGGAGGTCTATCTATGGATTATCCTTCTTTTGTAAAGTTAGCCATGAGATATAAGTGACACTAAAAGTATATTTAGACAATAAGCATGTAAATCCTCTCAACCAAATTTAGGTCTACTTAGCTTAGAGAGAGACTAGGGTTAATTTGGAGCCATTTAGAATTAGAACATGGTGTTTTAAATAAATGTACAAAATTTCGTATCACTTGGTGAACCTTGCCGTTGTTTTGATATTTGGAGCGCTACTCTAGCTTTTGCTTTCAAACAAATTTCTCACACTTGACCTAGATGTGCCAGTCTTCCATTTTGACCTTTGGGTCACTCATAAATATCATCTATTGTGCTTCATTTTAATTGCACAATATTCGTCACAATTATTAAATTTTTAAATCCAAATAAATCCAAATCTTGCATCTTTGTCCGTTCCAATCAAATTGGAGACACAACCTCGACCCATTTCGTACAACCCAATTTATGACAATAATCTATTCCGAGTCTAATATATCCATGACACTTGTGTCCCACCCAATACAAATCTTATGCACTTCCAATTAATTAAAGAACACTATTGACACTAATTTTAACTAATTTGGTGCAATGACTCAACCTAACCCAAAACTAGACGCAACACCAACCCAAACCCCCACTCACCCCCTCATGGTTCATACAAAATACCACACATAAATTTCTCCCACTACAACACACAAAACATGGCATTTTTTCACGTCATATCCACTTTTTTCCTCTTTGTGCAAGTCCTAAACTATTGGAGACTTTTGTGCAAATTGCTAGCCATATGTCCACCTCCTATTGGTTGGAGCAAATGAAGAAAATCTATTTTGGTGAGGCTTGACCGGTCTTGGTACTCCTTCTCTCCCTTTTTGCATGGCACTACTTACTAAAATATACCTACAATCTATCATAGCCCTCCATTCAAACTTTAAACCATTCTCACCACTCATTTTCTTCATGACAACCCTACACATACCTAGGAATGAAGAGGAGTAGCCGACCCTAATCCCAATACTCCCTCTCTTTATTAAATACACCTCTTCTCTCTCTCTCTCTTCACTTATTATTCTTCTTCTCCTCTTTACTGATCTTGCTAGTGGACCTTTCAGGTATTTTATGGTTCTAATAGATTCTTCTAGTCGATGGTTAAATGTTTTCTTAATCTAATCTAGAAATTTTGCCTTCTCCAAGCTACTTCCTCAGTTGATTAAGCTTAAGACTCATTTTCCTGACCAACATGTTAGAACGATTTGACTTGAGAATGCAACTGAGTTCACTTTTCGTACTTTTGATGATTATTGTGCTTCCGTAGGAATAGAAATTGAACATTCTGTCCCTCATGTTTATACCCAAAATGGTTTAGCAGAGTCCTTAATTAAGCATTTTCAGCACATATGAGGCCTTTACTCATGTAATCAAACTTACCCATTTCAGCTTGGGGACATATCATATTACATGCTGCTAAATTGTCATTGTTAGGCTAACTGCATATCGTAAATTTTTACCATCACAACTTATGACAGGCCATCAACCTAACATCTATCATTTGCGTAAATTTGGTTGTGCTATTTATGTTCCTATTCTCCCTCATCGGCGCTCTAAAATGGGACCTCAGCACCTTTTAGAAATTTATATTAGTTTTGATTCGCCCTCAATCATTTGATATTTGGAACCTTTAACTGGTGACTTTTTTTATTGCTAGATTCGCGGACTACCATTTTGATGAGACTAAATTCCCGTCGTTAGGGGGATATAAGAAAGAAAAGAATGTTCTTACAGAACCATTCGCTACAAATAAACGACATGAATTATCGTGGGATAATTCTACTCTGTCTCATCTAGACCCTCGTACTAATCAATATAAAACTGAGGTATGAAGGATATTGCATCTGTAAAAACCCCTAATTTTGAAAACCGTATTAATTTTTTTATTAATTATTTAATTTATTTATAGTAGTTATGAGCTAAATAGAGAAAATAGATTTTATTTAATTTTTATTTGAGGTGTTTGTGCATTTAGGGGATTTATGGAGCCATTATAAATTTTTTCTAATTTATTCCATGTAGGAGACCCTTTGGACAGTTGCTAGCTTAATGGTATGCACAAATATTTTTTTTTAGAATTTTCTATATATATATATATATATATATATATATATATATATATATATATATATATATATATATATAAAATTAGAAAAGAAAAAGAAATAAGAAAAAGGAATTAGAAAAAGAAAGAAAAGAAAAAGAAAAAAAAGAAAAAATATATATATATTCCCTAATGGAACTACTACCCGTTAACAACTATCCCTACCCGCCTAGCTACCCCAACCCGCCCCTTTAAGAGAAAGAAATATCAACAGCACCAGCAACAAACCGACTCCCCCCCCCTGCGAGAACCGCCTCACTTTCCCTATATATACATAAACACTAACCCTAACCCTACTCCATTCTCCATCCACCCAGAGCCCGCCGCCGGACCTCCGACCTAACCGTGTCCACCGCCAGCCACCGCGCCCAGCCAGAGCTGCCCCGGCCGCCCGCGCGACGTCCACGATTCTAGCGCACCGAGATAGGAAATACACAGCGACGTACCTGTGTTCTCGTCTCGATTCCAGCGCCCTCGCTCGACCAAACTCGACCCCGTCTTCACCGGTACGTTCACCACCTATCCCTTTCCAAATCCTGTGCATTAGTTTACCTCATTCAGCGGGTAAACCTAGGCGAAAATATCGCCCAAGTTGACAGAAAATGATAACTTTTGGGTATCGCAGAAAACTACGGTAACTACCTATGTTCCCTGGTTCGTATCTCCCACCACAGAGATCCGAATTCGATTTTTTTTTTGGTATACGAAGACCACTTGACCTAGTTTAATTTCTGCTAATTATATTAATTTAATTGCTGCTGTATGTAGAATTAAACCAGCTAGAAAACCCCAAAAATATACTTTTTCATATTTCTAAAATTTATGATACGGAGCACACCCCACCAAACGGGACCGTCCTGTCGTGTACCAAGTGTACCAAAAGGTGCGTGCAGCATACCCGGACGTGTGGGATTTCATAAAAACTGATTTGGACATGTGTGCGCGTCGGTATCAGCCCGTATCTGTGGAAAACTCTCCGTGTTATGACTTTTATAAAAGCCCTGCGCATTTTGTGCACGCTCGTCAGAATACGACGAAACTTACGCTACTGGACTCGTGGTATCGCGTTGGTCCTGTGACCCAATTTTCACGCAATTCTGAGACAGTTGACCAAGTCACCAATTGGCGGGCCCCATGGTTGACTTTTTGGGCAAAATTGTGTTCGGCTTACCGGAATCCATATTTGGACATACCGTTGAGTTCGTACTGACATTTAGAGTTTGTTTGACCTATAATTTATTCTTTTTAGAGATTGTTTCCCTTGGCACACTTTTTGTCACGTCCCAGTCCCAAAATACGTAGGACCAGGAATACGTGACACGCCAGCTACGTATTCGACCAGACTCTGGTCTGACTCGAATACGTATAAACTGTAATATAAAAGGGCACTATCTAGATATCCCATAAATGTAAATCTTTATGTCTCAATCCACAATGTACAGCAGTATACAAGAAAGAGCTATATGTGCTAGAGTCGGCCGCCCAATAACACACTAACTTGAATAGACTCGAGAAGAAGTATGAGTCTATAAAAACTAGGCTACAACAGCAGATAAAATAAACAATATAAAATAACCATAATGCCGGTAGATATAATGTGAGTACCTGGTACCATGCCTGCAAGCCATGCAGCTCTAACAGTATCTCCGAGTGCTCCGTAATCATCTATGCTGCAAAACTGGCAGGGAACCAGGTCCTCAGAGGGACGTAACAAGGTACAAAAAATACAGCAATGCCAAGTAAACAGAAAGTACAAGTGCACGACAGGGTACTCTATCATAACCAACTAGTGTGACACAGTTTAAAGACAATGTTCGACGCGTGGGCTTTCTAAATTAAACCGTAGCTCCGAACACAGAGACACACGGGTGATACCACTACACTATAATACAGGATCACTACATATACATATATAAGCGCGTGCAGAGTAGCCCAAACGTCTAGTAACTGTCTTCCCCTTCCCAAGCGGTCAACGATTGTGCGCTGAACCTGAACCTCTAACTACAGTCTCGACACATAGAAATAACTCAACAGATGCGACCCTAAGGTCGTCCCAGTCTCTGGTCATGATGTCAGTATCAGGATATAGGAATCTGGCACGATCACAGTGTATGAGTGTGTCCTGGGGTGTCGATGCACTCAGATACGTGCATCGAGGTACTACGAAGCATCTAACAATTATTCTAAGACGTTACAACGAACGTCAATATAAATATGCGCACAATATACATAAAGAACAACAAAATACCTGTAACCTGAAATACAGGATGGCAAGGTACACTTGCCTGCGTGCGACTGCTGATGACGGGGTTCTGGTACCACGCCCAAGTCTTCAGGTCCCGCAGTACCTAGAGATAGATACAAACCAACAATCAATAATCTATTCTACGACAGACAGGGATGCTACACACATCTACACCTAAACTCAGTCTCAGCCACGACTCACAGGGATAAGTCACTAAGGGGTTGACCACAGTTGACTATCGGTACGATGGTCAAATCAACTAATCATCAGTACCACATCATCAAACCATCCTCAAAACACAGTTTTTGATTTTAATTTCTTCGTTTAAAAATCGTTGTTACCAATCACCAGGTGCCTCCCTAAGTTAATCACCTTAATTTTCCAGTTCTAAATTACCGATCACACTAGTCCTCAATCAGTCATTCACCTACTATCCTTACTAATCATATATTTAAATTGAGCATTTACACTACACATAAATCCTTCGTCAATTTAATTCTCATTAAATAAGTTAGCATTTACCACCACGAAATATATCCCGATCCTTCATTTAACGATCAAAACCTAAATCTCCACAAACCGATATCTAAAATAAATTGTTTTAATTCATGTCGAAGACAAACCCTAACCTACATTCATCCTATCAATATATATACCTCCACCACATACCACAAGTCATATTCCCATGTCCTTTATCAACCTTAATCCATCATCAACATGCTCTATAAATGAAATCTTAATACTATGCTCACATGAATATACATAGGTGAAACCCTAGCTAATATTAACACATCCATAAATATAAATAAATCCTATTTAAAACAATAACAAAATCTGGAAATTAATTCAAGATAGGGGGAGAGTCGACCTCGACGACGACGATGCCGGGGTACGGCCGGTGGAGGGTGGCCGCGGGGTGGTGCCGAGTGGTGGTAAAGGTGGAAGCTGGTGGTGGTGGTGATGGTGGGATAATGGTGAAGGTGGAAGCAGGTGGTGGTGGAGATGGAGAAGTCGGACGGAGAGGAGGCCGGAGTGGCACTGCACTACCGGTCGAGGGAGGGGAGAGTTAGGCCGGAGCGGGGGAGGACAGCACAGTCCGGTCGGGGGCTGCAGGCCGTCGGTCAGCTGATGCACAGCGGCGGTCGGCCACTGCGGAGGATGGCTGCTGCACCACGGCCGGAGTAGGGCGGCGCGCCGGGCCGGAGCCGAGTCGGTCGACCGGCCGGACGGTCTTCAGGAGGAAGTAGAAACAAAGGAAGAAGAAGAATAAGAATGGAGGGAGGAGGTTGCTTGCATGGGGGAAAATAGAGGAGGTAGGAGAGAGAGAGGGGAGAGTTTCCCAAATGTTAGGATTAGGGCCGGCCTTGGGGTTTGTGAGGGTGATAGTTTTATAGGAAAGGGTGATGTAGCTTGAGTGGTGAGGATGCTTCCAAAATTGAATGAGTAGCTAGGATTTGTCATAAGGAAAAATTATTCATTCATGAGGAATGGAGGGTGTAGATTAGTCCATTTAAAATGGAGGGATAGGATTTCACATAAGTAAAGATCATTTCTTAATGAGGAATGGAGTGGGGGCTCTCCATATGGTCATGTCCAATAGGGTGACACATAAATTAATAAATTGCAATTTAGCCCCTTAAATTCGGGAAATTGTACGAACACATAAAATAACGCTAAAATTATAGAGAAAATCGCGGGTGATGATTTGCAAGGCGAGGGGGTGTTGGGGGTTTGGCACGGGTTTAATTTAATGGCCATCGAGATTAATTGGGGATTAAAATAGGATTAGGCAAAGTTGATATCCCCGATTTAAATAGAATTAAAGTGTCCCGCGCTTTTAAATTAAATGGGGGCACTTGGGGTCAAAATCCGAAAATGACGCAAAGGTCAAAAATGGTGGGGGCTTGGAGTCGGTCTTGGACCCTTTAGTTGGTTCGGCTCAACGGGTTAAGTTGGTATCTCAAAATTGAGGGTAACGACACAGGTGTCCGACACGGAATTAAATATTAGTTACGATTTTCAAAAAGTTGCACAATTAATTTAGAGCACAACGAAAACTGATTTTTAAGTGACGGAAAAGTCCAGTGCCTAATTTGGCGAGTCAAGTCAGAAGTACAATAATCCGATGGAATTTACGGGCTGATATAGGGCTCCGAATAATTAGAAATGATAGGGCGCGCCAAGGGTTTAATTAAATAAATTAAATACCAGACAATCCTATCTCCACTCTAAACCTCGACATCTGCTACCAAAACCAAAATTTTTCCAAATCCAACCTGACTATCTATAGAATAAATCGAGGGGGTTTACACTTTTCGGTGCAAAGTGGGCCACATATGGACCTCATTTTGACCCAAAATTACCATTTTGCCCCTGTGTCCAAATTGGACGAAAGGGTAGTATTTTCTAGCTATTTTGCTTATTCTGGAAACGTTGGTGATGTTTATTTCAGCATCCGAAGAGTTTCATTTTGAGGACATAGTTCCTGACTCTTGGTGTTTGACATCTGGACGTTACATTTTGTAGCTCTCTTGCCAGGCAAGTATACCTTGCCATTGTACTGTTATTCATATTTCATATGTTGCATGTATATTTATCTTCTGTCTTTAGTTCATATATTTTAACTGTTATATAAAATTCGCGTCCAAGGAAACTTGAGTGCAACGACGGTGTCGTCGTGATTATTTTTATTTATGTATATGCATTGACCTTGTTTATGCGATCGCCCTATTATCATGAAGCATCATTAGGTTCATTGGCCGTGACACAGTCGTTACATGAGTGTGAGTTTCATATAGATCACGGACTGGGTGACAGGTCTAGCCTCCTGTACGTATGGGCCGTGCGGTAGGGATAACTGCTGATAGAAACTTTGTATGCTAGAGGACTTAGCAGTTATTAGTGGTCTATGAACATAGCCTATTGTAGTAAGGTGGTCCAATCCTTGTCCTTGTTTGGTTGTAGGATTGGGCTATTGTACTAAAGATAGGTTATGAACCAAATCGTGTCATGGATGTGACATGCTTAGAGCATGGGGTGGGGAGAACAACAAGTACCGTATTTGGGCTCCTTTGCACTTTCCTTTTTATGTAACCCGGAAGCTCCGCTGCAGATACGGGCGGTGATGACCCCTATACTACTTGGCGGCCTCTGCCGTTCAAAAGACGACATGCTTTATAGGCCCTTGATTCTCCGAGAGAATCATGCCAATCCCATTTTATGGCCAGATAGCCCACTTGTTAGAAAGTTGTTCTCAAACTGCATTCACTTAGACGGTTAGGCGACCCATTGGATATTTATTTTAGTACTTTATTGGCATGCTTCTATGTATCTTGTTATGTCCCTCTGAGGACCTGGTCCCTTTCCAGGTGTAGATGTTCATGAGTATTCGCAGGAGCGCAGATCCGGACTGATTACTTATATTTAAGAGGAGGTCTTCCCTTCGAGCCCCGTGATTATTAGCTGATATTCTTATATTGTGTTTGTTGTGTTATACTTTTACGAGGAGGTCTTCCCTTCGAGCCCCGTGCCGCAGGAATCAGGCTTGGGCTTTCAGAGGCTCGTCCGACGTATCGCTCTACCGAGACGAATCATCGCTAAGGTGGGTGGCTACGGTGAACTTGTCTTTGCTTAGCCTGCACACATAAAATCTGGAATATTCATGCTAGTCGCTAGGTGATTCACCCCCTGCATGCTAATAAATCCAACGCACCTAGATAAGGGAATAATCCCAACTTGTATTGCTTATGCTAGAACATGGAAATGGAAATACTGCTTATATTCAGACCCTCGTATGCCAAGTCCCCTAATGATCTAAATCTCGGTTTACCTTCGGGCCCGAGCAAACGTGCAGATTATATTTCTTAGAAACGCATGCCTGTCTGCTTGTAATATTGCCATGTTTTCATCCAAACCCCGGGAGACTATTAGGTAGTCGTTCCGTGCCTGAATGAACCTACAAGTATCCGGGACCGTTAGGTCACCCAAGGCAGCCCCAAACCAGGGGAATGCATCAAGACAAGTCACTTACTGAACGTAGAATCATGGTTCAAGTATATCGTGTAATCGTGTTGCCTGAGATTGGTCAAATATCGTGTTGCCTGAGATTGGTCAAATATCGTGTACTCGTGTTGCCTGAGATTGGTCAAATAAATCACGTACTCATGTTGCCTGAAATTGGATTGACCCTGACTTGCATGTCGCGGACAACTCAAAAATGAGGCATAGTTCCACGGACGGTCGCCGGGGCACTGGGGTCGCTCCGATCCGGATGGAACTTCAAGTGTGGTCCATCGTATGCAGGCGAGTGGTTTGCAACATATCGTGTACTTGGTTGCATTCCACTTGGCCTAGGACCACATCATGTGTAGTCTATCGTGTGCTGGCGAGATGGTTTACAGCATATCGTGTACTTGGTTGCATTCCATCTTGGCCTTGGACTACATGTGCAATCCATCGTGTATGGGTAAATGGTTCGTAGCACATCGTGTTCTCTCGTTGTTTTCCATTCTCGTCTGGGATTAGTCCTTTATGGCTATGCCAGCGACTCATGTTCATATAGATAAGTCATCCTCGCTTAGCGGCTATCCACGTGCGAGTCATTGCATCGAATCAAAGAACAACTGAGCACACCAAATATTGTCCCGTTCAATGACTCTCGTATTTGCATGTTGCATATGCTATGCTCCTGAATGCTTATACTTGTCCGTGCTTAAATTAACAATGTTTGCCTTGGACAGGGAAGGTCAAAGGGTAAGTCTCGCCGTGTTTTCTCTCATGTTGCACGGCACACTGCCACACGAGTTAGGCTATTTAAATATTGCATGAAACTGATCCTAAGGCAACTAGAAAGACAACTTAATAGTTGGTGCACGGAACTTATATTACGTGTTTGGATTTGTCGAGCAGGCGAGTAGCTTCCCCACCAGTGCATTCAATGTACTGATAATCCACCAGTTTGTATGCAGGGTGCGGGAGAACCTCGTTCGGTGCGGATGCCTCCTTCGTGCGTGCTAAGGCGTGGACATCACTCCGAAGCAACGGTGCGTCCGGAACAGAAGTACATATACAAGACATAATGTTGGAACATAGCCCGAACTAGACTGAACATCGCCTGAACAATCATTCCATAAATGTAGCCACTTGGCACGCTTTTACTGTTCAGAGAGAGAGGCTTGAGCGACTTGTAATCTCGGCTATACGCCGCCTGTAACACTTGTTCATATCAATAAAAGAGTTGCTTTACTTCAAACTTGTGTTTCAATGCTTCCGCTATATTGTCGACTCAGTGAACCTGTTACCGATCGCCTATGCGTTTATGACTCCGCTGCACTCGGACAATCTGTACGACTCTGTGGCTTAGAACTCTTATCGCTAGCCAATGAACCATGGCCTTCCACGGGCGTGGCTCACGCTCGTGCAGCATCACGCCCGGATGGGTCAAGCGATCGTTCCGTGGGAGCGCTGGCGAGGGTGATTCCCGCCTAGCGGGAACGGCCGATTTGCCCGCGGGAGATCGGGGCGTGACACCCTAACAAGAGTTCTATCTTATTTACAAAGACCAGGTTATTCTAAATAATTCCCTCAAGGCAATTACAATATTAGTTTATTGTTATAAGTTGGGTAGTATGCCTCACAATCTAGTATCACATAGCCCTCTTGACTCCTTAATAAAGTATAGTTGAATGACATTAACTGTACGCTAGCATAAGAAGATAATGTTTATCCAGACTGTAAATTTTAGAGGCCCATACCCTATTTGGTCAACTAGCGACTTAGACAAGGAGTTAGTATGACAACTGTAGAGACTGTAAAGTCTTATCTCTTTGTGACTTGAATTATTTTGTAACATCTCTCATCATAATCTAGCGTATTTATATTTTCTGAACTACTTTGACTTATGTTGTTGTTACAGCCTAGTTTTGCAAGCTTATTCTTTTATCGAGCTTGTGATATATGTATTAGTGGATGCATACATTAATACATTTCAGAATCAGTATATTACGGTCTGATCAACCATAGTGCGCTTGGTTCGCCCTTCGCAATACTACTTTAGGTGGATTGAGATACATAGTTGACTAGTAGACGAATATACTTGTCCCAAGACATGTCTGGCATATCGCATCGGTTACATAACTGTACTGATACGAGCATGTGAATAGGAATTACCAAAATATGATTTCAACCCACAACCGCCTTGACGATTTCCAATTGAATTCTTTAAAACTCCTTGAACCTCGTACTTGTATTCTATCACCTTCACTTGGAATTCTTTATTATTGCTCTTCGTCTTCCCTTACTTCGGAAAGACGAAACCTTGTGCTTGGTATAAGTTTGATATGCAGATAGTACTAGATATACCCCATAGGCCAATCACATTATTTAATGATTACTTCCCGTAATTAAGGGTATATCATAGGTGATATATTTTGTGTAAACTTTGAGGATTGAATAACATGATTAAATAATTTGAGGAATAGTTTTCTTAAATGTATAACCTTAAGTGATAGATGGGTAAATTCTAAGTTGGGTAAAAATTGCATTATTAAACTTGAGGTGAATTCTTTTAGATTGTGATCAAGTGATATTAGATAGAGAGATCCTACCCTATTTTAATTTCGAGGACAAAATTTTTATAAGTTGGGTAGAATATAAAAACCCCTAATTTTGAAAATTATATTAATTTTTATTATTAATTATTTAATTTATTTACAGTAGTTATGAGCTAAATAGAGAAAATAGATTTTATTTAATTTTTATTTGAGGTGTTTGTGCATTTAGGAGATTTATGGAGCCATTATAAATTTTTTCTAATTTATTCCATGTAGGAGACCTTTTGGACAGTTGCTAGGTTAATGGTATGCACAAATATTTTTTTTTTAGAATTATATATATATATATATATATATATATATATATATATATATATAATTAATTAGAAAAGAAAAAGAAAGAAAAAGATATAAGAAAAAGGAATTAGAAAAAGAAAGAAAAGAAAAAGAAAAAAAGAAAAAGAAAATATATATATTCCCTAATGGATCTACTACTCGTTAACAACTATCCCTACCCGCCTAACTACCCCAACCCGCCCCATTAAGAGAAAGAAATATCAATAGCACTAGCAACAAACCGACTTCCCCCCCCCCCGCGAGAACCGCCTCACTTTCCCTATATATACATAAACACTAACTCTAACCCTACTCCATTCTCCATCCACCCAGAGCCCGACGCCGGACCTCCGACCTAACCGCGTCCGCCGCCAGCCACCGCGCCCAGCCGGAGCCGCCCCGGCCGCCCGCGCGACGTCCACGATTCTAGCGCACCGAGACAGGAAATACACAGCGATGTACCTGTGTTCTCGTCTCGATTCCAGCGCCCTCGCTCGACCAAACTCGACCCCGTCTTCACCGGTACGTTCACCACCTATCCCTCTCCAAATCCTGTGCATTAGTTTACTTCGTTCAGGACGTAAACCTAGGCAAAAATATCGTCCAAGTTGACGGAAAATGACAACTTTTGGGTATCGCAGAAAACTGCGGTAACTACCTATGTTCCCTGGTTCGTATCTCCTACCACAGAGATCCAAATTTGATTTTTTTTTGGTATGCGGAGACCACTTGACCTATTTTAATTTTTATTAATTATATTAATTTAATTGCTGCTGTATGTAGAATTAAACCAGCTAGAAAACCCCAAAAATATACTTTTTATATTTCCAAAATTTGCGATACGGAGCGCGTCCCGCCAAACGGGACCGCCCCGTCGTGTACCAAGTGTACCAAAAAGTGCGCACAGCGTACCCGGACGTGTAGGATTTCACAGAAACTGATTTGGATGCGTGTGCACGTCGGTATCAGCCCGTATCTGCAAAAAACTTCTCGTATCGCGACTTTTACAAAAGCTCTGCGCATTTTGTGCACGCTCGTCAGAATGCGATAAAACTTGTGCCACTGGACTCGTGGTATCGCGCTGGTCATGTGATCCAATTTTCACGCAATTTTGAGATAGTTGACCAAGTTGCCAATTGGCGGGCCCTACGGTTGACTTTTTGGGCGAAATTATGTTCGGCTCACCGAAATTTACATTTGGACATACCTTTGAGTTCGTATTGACATTTAGAGTTTGTTTGACCTATAATTTATCTTTTTTAAAGACTGTTACCCTTGGCACGCTTTTTGGTGCAAAGTGGGCCACATGCGGACCCCATTTTGACCTGAAATTACCTTTTTGCCCCTGTGTCCAAATTGGACGAAAGGGTAGTGTTTTCTTGCTATTTTGCTTATTCTGGAAACGTTGGTGATATTTATTTCAGCATCCGAAGACGTTCATTTTGAGGACATAGTTCCTGACTCTTGGTGTTTGACATCTGGACGTTACATTTTGCAGCTCTCTTGCCAGGCAAGTATACCTTGTCATTGTACTGTTATTCATATTCCATATGTTGCATGCATATTTATCTTCTGTCTTTAGTTCATATATTTTAACTGTTATATAAAATGCGCGTCCAAGGAAACTTGGGTGCAACGACGGTGTCGTCGTAATTATTTTTATTTATGTATATGCATTGACCTTGTTTATGCGACCGCCCCATTATCATGAAGCATCATTAGGTTCATTGGCCGTGACACAGTCGTTACATGAGTGTGAGTCTCATATAGATCACGGACTGCGTGACAGGTCTGGCCTCCTGTACGTATGGGCCGTACGGTAGGGATAACTGTTGATAGAAACTTTGTATGCTAGAGGACTTAGCAGTTATTAGTGGTCCATGAACATAGCCTATTGTAGTACGGTGGTCCAATCCTTATCCTTGTTTGGTTGTAGGATTGGGCTATTGTACTAAAGATAGGTTATGAACCAAATCGTGTCATGGATGTGACATGCTTAGAGCATGGGGGTGGGGAGAACAAGTACCGTATTTGGGCTCCTTTGCACTTTCCTTTTTATGTAACCCGGAAGCTCCGCTGGAGATACGGGCGGTGATGACCCCTATACTACTTGGCGGCCTCTGCCGTTCAAAAGACGACATGCTTTGTAGGCCCCTGATTCTCCGAGAGAATCATGCTAATCCTATTTTATGGCAAGATAGCCTACTTGTTAGAAAGTTGTTCTCAAACTGCATTCACTTAGACGGTTAGGCGACCCATTGGATATTTATTTCAGTACTTTATTGACATGCTTCTATGTATCTTGTTATGTTCCTCTGAGGACCTAGTCCCTTTCCAGGTGTATCTGTTTATGAGTATTCGCAGGAGCGCAGATCCGGACTGATTACTTATATTTGCGAGGAGGTCTTCCCTTCGAGCCCCGTAATTATTAGCTGATATTCTTATATTACGTTTGTTGTGTTATACTTTTATAATCTAGTTCGGCAGTGGATTTGTTTCCATCCGACTGTCATCTTTAGATACTTTGTATTGAGATCTAGTTCATAGATATTATTCATTTATTCATATGATTTTCTGTGGATGAGATTTAGATTATACCCTGTGACTTGTGACATATTTACCACTTATGGATTTATCATTCATATTATAGCGTACGCATATGTTATGGTTTCCATATATTGGAGTTGTCATATCTATGCGGCTGGCATGCTTACGTGTCCTAGTCCTACGTATTTTGGGACTGGGACGTGACAGCATCTACAGGAGATTGCAAATCAAATGTCAGATGGATTTACTCATGCAGCTAAAGTGATTAAATCACATGTGCCCGCTGCAAATGCGCCATCTCGAATTGATATCCCCGTAGAGAAAAATAGCAGAGTGGCTAATGAATCTACTGCACGTCAGAAGCGTGGTAGACCTATAGGTTCGAAGGACTTAGTCCCTAGAAAGAGAAAATGCCCAAGTAACACTTTTTAGAAGGTTACACATAACGCTCAAGAAGAGGTTATGAATGACAGATACATACTTTCTGAAAACCCAGAAGAGATTATTGTCTTAGAAAAGGCACAAGCCCAAGAGGAGGCTCAGGTACCTGAAAGCAAAAAGATCTCTATATTTTATACATATACAAGAGAGGTATGGGATCGCAAAGATATAGTAATATATGAGATATTCTCAGTAGCTACTGAAATATCTAAGGGCATTGATGGCACTGAACCATATAGCATCGATAAATGTCGACAAAGAAAAGATTGGCCAAAATGAAAGGATGATATTCAAGCAAAATTGGATTTCCTTAATAAACGTGGAGTGTTCAGACCTATAGTACAAACACCAAAAGACGTCAAACCGGTAGGTTACAAGTGGGTGTTTGTAAAAAAGCGAAATGAAAAGAATAAAATTGCTCGATTTAAGGTATGATTAGTGGCACAAGGGTTTTCTCAAAAACCCGGAATTGATTACAAAGAGACATATTCTTCCGTAATGGATGCAATAATGTTCCGTTATTTGATAAGTCTGACAGTTGAGAAAAAGCTGGACATGAGACTTATGGACGTTGTAACAACCTATCTATATGGTGATTTAGATAGCGATATCTATATAAAAATCCCAGATGGATTTAACCTACCCAGCTCAAAAGCTAAGAATATGCATTCCATAAAGCTAAGGCGTTCATTGTACGGTTTGAAATAATCCGGAAGGAAGTGGTACAACCATCTTAGTGAATATATGAAAAGGGAGGGATATAAGAATAATCATATATGCCCATGTGTCTTCATAAAGAAATATAAGGAGGGTTTCGGTATAGTTGCGGTATATATCGATGACATAAACTTGATTGGGATAAGACATGAAATCAATGAGACTGCAAACTATCTGAAAAAGTAGTTCGAGATGAAAGATCTCGGAGACACAAAATATTGTCTCAGATTACAAATTGAGCATTGCACTAATAGAATTTTAGTGCATCAATCCAAATACACAGAAAATATATTAAAATAGTTCAATATGGATAAAACTCACCCCCTTAGCACTCCAATGATTGTTCGATCTTTAGATATCAATAAAGATCCATATCGTCTTAAGGACGACAATAAAGTGATGCTTGGACCCGAAGTACCGTACCTTAGTGCCATTGGGGCATTAATGTATCTATCACAATATACAAGGCCAGGCATATCATTCTCTGTCAATCTGTTGGCTAAATATAGCTCGACGCTAACTCACAGACATTGGAATGACATTAAATTTGTGGAACTACCGACATAGAATTATTTTATACTTGTGGTTTATCTGACATCTGCGAATCTAGTTAGCTTTGCAGATTCAGGTTATTTATCCGATCCCCATAAAGGTCGTTCACAAACTGGATACGTGTTTCTTAATAGCAATACATAATTTTTTGGCGTTCAACAAAATAGACAATGGTTGCTACCTCCTCAAATCACTCAGAAATATTGGCTCTCCCTGAAGCAAGTAAAGAATGTATTTGGCTGTGATTGTTGATTCAACACATTCATAGCTCCTGTCACCTTTCCCCTACCATAGATACTCCAACTGCTATTCATGAGGATAATGCATCATGTATTGCACAAATTCAAGATGAATTCATTAAATGAGATAGGACCAAGCACATCTCACCGAATTTTTTTTTATACTCATGAGTTTCAGAAGAACTTTGATATTAACGTCCAACAAGTTCGCTCAAGTGATAATCTTGTAAACTTGTTCACCAAATTGTTGCCAAAGTCAACTATTTTGAAACTAGTTCATGGAATTGGAATGTGACGTCTTCATCAGTTGACTGTTCATGATCAACATTATCAGGGGGAGTGATTGTTTTCAGGGAGAGATACATTTGTATGGACTATAATGCGTTCTACTCTTTTTCCTTAGTCATGGATTTTTTTTCATTGGATTTTTTCTGACAAGGTTTTAATGAGACAACATTAAGCGTGTCCAACACCTATCTAAGTCATCCTAAAGATTCTATTCTTTTCTTTCGCACAGGTTTTGTCATAATAGATTTTTCTGGCAAAATTTTAACGAGGCAATAGACTTAGAGATGGTGGTCATCCAAAGGGGGGAGTGTTATAACGTGGGTTACTAAATGGTTGGATTTTCACTTTGTTTTTAGTCCTCCATTGGTTAGAGATTAGTATTACATCTTTATTGGGTTGTATAAATAAGGCCTTTGCCTCCTACTATGTGATTACACTAATAAGAGATCTTCTCTCCTATTTTCTTCTTCCTTCTTCTACGTTTATTCTAACACATTTTTTTATTCTATCATGTACCATCATCACCATTCTCCTTTTGTCGTCGTCACCTTTGAAGCCACCATCAAACCCATTGCTACAACCACCACCACCACCACCACCGTTGGAACCAAGAAACGAAAAAAAGGGGTGACAATAGGGGGAACCGTAGATGCAACGACACTTCAGCACAGGAGGAACACGAAGGATTTTTTATTTCAAATAACCCAAACCACTCTTAAAAAAAGTCGGATGTCAAAATGAGTAAGTAAGGACATACAAAATTTACTATTGATGTCATTTTGGAGATTTTTTTTTCATTCTCCTCAAAAGTAACCAAATACTAAAACTGGTCTTCGCTTGATTCAAAATTTCAAAACTGGTCTTCGCTTGATTCAAAATTTCAAAACTGGCCACTTTACTGCTCAAATCCTCAAACCCAAACAAGCCACAATGTCAACCCGATTCCGAAGGGAGAATAATTTTGGATGATGACCAATTTGATACACAATTGTTCGTAATTTGGAGGACTTGTAGATACAATTTGGGAAGGGAAGAAAATGGGAGGAAGGAAAAAGTTAAGAAAAAATAAGAGAAAAATCAAAAGTGATCGTGTTTGGGAAGGGATAAGGAAGAATGGGGGAGGAGAATTTGAGAGAAAAAAAACTATGTGGGTCCCACTAAAAATAATTCTCCTAAAAGTGGAAGAAAAATGGAGAGATATGAGAGAGTTTTGAAAGAATTCACCTAACTACCCCTCAAAGAGTTATAAATTCAAGGTGTATAATGGGCCAGGCGATCATGAACCCGACTCGGACCCGGTCAACGACCCGGACCGGCTCGGCCCACCCCCTCCGCGGGTTTTGGCTGGGTCGGCAAAATCGGCCCGTAAGCCCGGTCCGAGTGTGCAGCAGTGCAGGTACGGGCCGATTCATGATGGAACGGATCGGCCCAGTTTATTTTTTTTACTTATATATATATATATATATATATATATATATATATATAATATAATACAATATAATATAATATAATATAAAAAATTATAATTTTTTTGAATATTTTTTTTATGACCGGGTTGCACAATAATTTTTTTTATAAAACCAACTGACTAGGGTAGTAACCTTTTGTGCCAAAGAAATCACCTATGGATCTCTATTTAAAGAGCATATCTCCTATCATCCATATGTGCAGTCGATGTGGGACTAAAAGTTCTCTTTACATATGAAATCTTTCAACCATGTGCTACATAGAAATGAGAACATTTGCTAGTTCCCTTTTATACATTTAGTCCCACATCGGCAGCACATATGGATGGAATAAAAGATGCTCTTTAAATAGAGATACATAGGTGATTTCTTTGGCAAGAATGACTACTACACTAGTCAGTTGGCTTTATAAAAAAAATTACATCTTGCCATTTGAGTTGGCGATAATTATAAATTTTTTTACTAACAAATAACTTATAATTTTCTATTTATTATATACATAATATATTATATAACTTATATTATATATAATATATAAAAAAATAAAAAAATTCGGCCGGTCTAACCCGGACCCAGCCTGTCACGACCCGCACCCGGTTTAGGGGCACGAGTGCGTGGGTACGTCCAGCCTACGCCGCAGCATCGGCGGTAGAACGCTGTCAAGGTCTTGATACTATCTAACTAATGTCACGCAAGCATCCAATCTCCATAAGGAGGCACGGATGACACAAATAAGATGAACAAATACTCAATCACAGGATGACAGCACGATAAGATATCCAACAAAATTAAATACAACACAAGTCAACAATTAATAATCTAACTCAACAATCCAAGTCTCAACAAAATGCCGGAGACAAATCCGGTACAAATAGTCTGCTAAAAGAACTAAACAAAAAACTACTGATTCCGGCTAGACCTCCCAGAATCACAACTGAACTACCAAGTCTGCAGCTACTCACCATACGGTCCACAAAGTGTCGGACAGCGGTCCTCTAAGGCATAGTCTGGAAAAATATTTCCAGTCAGGAAGGAGCAAAGCAACACTCTCAAATAACAGTTCCATTAATTGATAATGTCTATAATACAATAAAACATGTCATGCTAGCTACTGAGAAGACAGTAAATTAAATGCAATGGCAATTTAAGAGAGACAGGTAATATAAAGAGACATGCAATAGGCAATATGATACAGTCAGTGCATGTATGAAAATGAAAGAACAAGGAACAGTATCATATACGGGTAATGTAGTATATGATTTAAAATAGGGAACTGTAATATATTCTACGTGTTTGAAATAGTAGTTTCAAAATGTGATCGGCTTGGGAACATGTACGATAGCTACAAGGCCTGGCTAATCATGGGTGAAGAGCATGATTAACACTTACAATTTCTATACTACAATAAGAGGTTATGATCACATTTCTTACTAACTACTTTCCTGCCCCCAACTAGTACTGTGGATCCAACCATGACACATCACGATACACGAGCAAGTCAAGTCTATCATGTACGATGTCTAAATATATATGTCGTGTACAATGTCAATACGATAATCAAGATAACATCTCATGACTGCAGATCCAAGCTATACTAGTCCGTGTAGCACAGTGTCAAAGATTCAGTTGTAACATTTCAAGATCATTGAACTTATAGCAATTATCAAGAATTGGAAATTATCAGAGAATGTACTTGCCTTGGGTCCTTAGCTGGTATTTATGGATGTCCTGTTCCAGAGTATCCCCTGGGTGAACCAACAGTCCTATAAATATATCACAATTATAGCATTTGTATCAGATGTTACCCTAACATACAGTCTATAAACACTGGCCTCAGGGCCATGCCAGGCAGGGCACTAGTCAACTAGGGCCATCTAGTAGGGATACATATTTAAATAACATCTCATTAACTAACTAATATATATAATTTCCATCCATTACAATAATAGATATTGTATAAATATATACCTTAAAATAAATAATTCTTGTATATATATAAACATAATAAATAATACTTGTATATGTACAGTTCATGGAAAGAATACAATACGTATTTATATTGTATACATACAAAAGGAATTTAACATAATACATATATATCTAAAATATATACCAAATATACGTTTTTATACCAAAGTACGTTTATACATATCTATAATCAACATTATCACTTAATATACTAATACTAATACACCAAAATAAATTTATACTAGCATATACTTTTATTAAATAAATGTCATAAAATAAACCTATGTATATATACATATATATACAAATTAAATTAAATACATATACTAATTTCCACATTAATTAAAATATACTAAGTATTACAAAATATATATATATACACACATGCCAATTAAATATATATACATACACAATATTTATACATTAATACATACACTATACTATACATTAATCAATATATACAAATACATATACATATATTACTATGCACCTTTCATTATATTACTATATACACTATTCATTAGATTAATCATAAATACTATACATTTCATACATGCCTACACATTATGTATACATATACATATATATATATATATATATATATATATATATATATATATATATATATAAAGAAGGAGGGAGAGGAAGAAGAAGGAACTTACAGGGAAGGGGTCGGCTGAACCGGCCGCCGGACTGGTGGTGGTTGGTCGCCGTGAAGCAGGCAGCGGGATCACGACAGGGAGGAGCAGGGTGGTTGGCCGGGGTTACTGCCAGCGGGTTCAGAGGGGGCCGCTGGAGGGAGTTGCAGGTGGAGATGGTGGTGAGCAGTGACCCGCCGGAGTTCGTGAGGGGAGGAGTTGTGAACAGCGGGTCGACTCGGTCGTCGGGCAGGTCGAGAGGAGAGCAGCAGAGTGAGCAGTGGCGCCGGCGCCGGAGTGCACCGAGGGCCGCCTGAGGGAAGTCGCCCGAGCAGTAGCCGACTGATGGGAAACGACCGTAGGGGGGTTGGCCGCCGTGATGAAGATGGGAGTGGTGGTGGGGAATGGTGTTGATGGAGGTGATAGGAGGAGGAGCTCGGCTGCCAGACTGAACGCCGGAGGGAGTCGGGGCCGGAGTAGGCTGGCCCGCCGGAGACTGAAGGGGCCGCCGGGGACTGTGCTCGGCCGGGAACAATAGTTGGGGTTGAGCACAGTATTCCCCCCCCCCCTTTTAATTTGAATTTCAAATTCAAAATAAAACAATGAGAAGAAGAAAGGAGGAAGAAGAAGAAAAGAAATGAGAAGAAGAAAGGAAGGAGTTCACATACGTAGGAGAGAGGGAGGTGGCTTGTGAGGAGGTGGTGTTTTCTAGGTTACCTAGGGATTAGGGTTTGATGTAGACATGTCATTATATAGGATGAGGGAATTTTGATGGAGGGTTGTGATTGACCCTCTAAATGAGGGGTCTAGATTGAACATGAGGAAAATTATTCATGGGAGATTTAGGGTGAGGTTTAATTAAAATATTAAGGATTCCCCATTGGTTAAAATAATTGGGTGAGGCCACAAAATGCAAATTTGTAATTTAGCCCCCTTAAATTTGGGAAATTGCACAAACACATGAAATGACGAAAATTTGGCGGGCGATTCGGGGTCCGGTGTTTTGTAGGGTCATGGGACGCTGTAAGACTGGTACGGGCTCAAATTAGCAGGGCACTGGAATTAAATTGGGATTTTAGAATCAGATAAAATAGTATCATCAATTTAAATAGAAATAAATGCAAGTTGTGTTCAACAATTAATTAGGAGTACATGGAGCCAAAATCAGGTCAGGTCATCAATACCAATATTGAAGAAGACTCAGAACAGAATATTTCCCTAATTTGGGCTGTACGAAAAATAGGTCAAGATTGTCTCCAATTTCGATTGGAACGCACAATGATACAAAATAGGAATTTAAAAATAAACGTCCGCGACGATTTTTGTGCGGCCAGAAATAATGCACAGGGAGCAAAATTATGAGTTGCAAAAATAGCAGAATGGAAGGCGGGCATGTCTAGGGCAAGATGGTAAAATTTGTTGGAAGGCAAAAGTCTGGATAGTGCTCCAAATATCGAAGCAAAGGCAATGCGCAAAAATATTAAATAAAATACGGTAATTAATTACACCTCCAATAAATTAATTCTAAAATAAAACAATTAACCTCAAAATTCCATAATTCCGACATGTGCTCATCTACCGGCTTCTAGGTCAAGTCTACCATCACAAACACAAATGAACACTGTCTATAATATAATATATTAAAGTACACATCACACAGTTATTTAATTTAAATATATACTATTCATGCAATTAATTTAATTATAAATACCATAATAATAAATATTGCAAAAAGTCAAAAATACCCCTGTTTTCGGAATCTGGTAGTGACAAGTCTACCCACCTTAAAAGAATTTCGTCCTCGAAATTTAAAATCCTCATAGTAGTGTTTACTCATACACATTATTATTTCCCTCAAATTTAAATTTATCATCCATGGAATCTTTTAATAATCCACAATGTCCTTTCGCAATTTCAGAATTCTAAAATTGTAGTATAACCTGAAAAATCCTCAAAGTAAAAATCAAAGTCCTTTTTTTTTTTTTTCAAAAATTTCCTTGAAAGTTTTGAGTTAATAATTCAATACCCGGAATTTAATATCCACTCCTCAAGAACTCAACAATATGATATTTAAGGATTCTCCAAATGTCGCATCCAAATATAAAGTTCTAAAATTCATAACTTGCAATTAAATAAATACATTGATAAATCTCCCAAAATTTCCAAATTAATAACCAACTTAAACATGTCATAATCTTTCCTGGAATTAATTAAACCACCAATTATGCAATGTTAATTTCTTAACCATTTATTTAAATCAATATTTATCCTCAAATTTTAATCATCTTGTTCCTCTTGTCAAGTAATAACCTCTTCATGAATCTTTACTACAGTCAACACCAATAATCACGGTCTAATAAAATTCTATCTATAGTCATACCACATACAATCTAGGGGGAACATACATGGTTATGATCTCATTTGTTATGGTGTTGCAGTCTATGCATCAGGGGTACTACTAACTACATTCTAACAAGAAAATCATGCATACAAGCTACGGTACTAAGCAATCAATCAATCAAATAGATAGGAACAAAAGAAAGAAAAGAACAGAAACTGCTAACACATTACCTGCAGTATCGGTCTCCTCGACCGTCATCGCAAATGCCCGCCCTGCTGGGGTGGTTCCCTTTGCGGGTGCTGAGCAATATACGGTTCCACAGGTAGCCTAACTGGATCTCTATAGTCTGAAGCTGCACGCTGGCCGGGAAGATAAGGGGCTAGAAGACAATCCCTTACTCGATGTCCCGCAGCGTCGCAGTGCAAACAAAGTCCTAGCCTCGTTCTACAGCTCTCCCAAAGGTGACCTGGCTTCTTACAGAAATGACAAGTCTGCTGTGTCTCTCTTGGAGGCTGTTGCTGATCCTGCTGAACATGAATTGGTGCCTGGTACTGCTGTTGATACTGATACTCCCATGGATGTTGCTGGATAGGAACTTGTGCTAGGTACTGCGGTGGATGCTGAAATGTCCATGGTTGTTGCTGAATATGAAATGGTACTTGGTACTGCTGTTGGTGCTGAATACGGGGATGCTTGGCTGGTCCTGCGCTATCATTTGTATCTCCAAAAGTATTGTGACTCCTCTTAGGCCTGAGATCCAGATCCTCTTCTGCGATCTGAGCATCCATCAAGATAGCCTCAAAGGTAGCGGTACGACGACCAGAAGTTCGTGACTTAATCTCTCTCGTCAGTCCCTTTCTAAATTTCCGGGCTCGATCTCCTGGGTCTCGAATCATAGACGATGCAAAATGGCTCAATCTACAGAATTCTGCAGCGTACTCGTCGACCGACATGTTTCCTTGAACTAAGTCATGAAACTGACTTTCCAAGGTTCCCAATGCCACGTCGGGAAAGAACTTCTCCTTGAAGAGTTCCTTGAAGGTCTCCCAAGTAAGTCCTTGCGCAGTAATTCTCGGCTCCGTGCGATACCACGTGAGTGCGATATCGAACATCTGACTGCCAGCGGCTTCTATCTGCAAGTTCTCCGGAATCTGGGTCAATCGCAGGCTTCTCTCTATATCCTCTAGCCAGTCGTCAGCGTAGAGTATCCCTTCGGTGCCTTTGAACTCTCGAGGCATCATCCTTTTGAAATCTACTATAGTGCCTGATCTCTGCTGTTGTTGGCCAGGAAACTGCTGGTACTGTGCTACTCTCTCCAAAGCTTGGAGAGTCACTTGATGGGCATTCTCCATGTTTTCTTTCATCAGCTCGGTTTGTGCCTGGTGTGCTTCTGCTTGCACCCTCTGGGCCTCAGCTTGAACTCGCTGAGCATCTGCCGTCACTCTCTGGGCATCTACCATGCCTTGGATCAAGGTAAACATCTGCGTTCCGTCAATGGACAAGCCTCCGGGAATCAGAGTCGGTGGAGGAGGAAGGTTGTCCGTTACAGCTGCGGCAATATTCTGAACAGGTGGAGGAGGAAGATCACCTACGTGTATCGGAGATGTAGGAGGAACTACGGCTGTCTGTCCCTCAGGTGGAGAGGTGGCAGACCCCTCTAAAGCTGATGTTCCCGCTCTCATAGATCGTGTCTTCGGCGGCATCCTGAAGACAGACCCAAAAGAATCAATTTAGGCAAAAATGCGATATCATCAAGGAAGGACAGTACAGTTCTAAAGAGGCAACATTCAAGATAAAAGATTGGAATAAACCCTAGTTGTGATTGCACAGGTCAAAGGTGCATCTAAGGTTTGATACCTTTATCCCCTAGGTATCACAGTTCTACTTGAAACATACTCACTGCTAGCTTCCTTTCCTACTGCAATCGTCGATGCTAGTTATCCTTATCACTCAAGTGCATATCAAATGCAACACACTATACTAAGTACTGTTCTCTCTCTAATACAATCCTAGATGAACACCCAAGTCAGTTTGCAGTGAAATCACTATCATGCTCAAGCAACATATCCTTACACATGCATCTCATATACTTATATACTAATATATCTCTCTTACTATAAGACTTTATCCTCCAAACAAAGTCCTCGAAACTAACTCCTCGAATAATTTTAAAGTAAAATTGCATATACTTTCCTCAAGGTCAAACTTTCAAATACTGAATGAAAATTTTATAAATTCCCAAATCCTTACAGCTTGTCTAGATTCATTGAATTGAATCTGAATCCTCAAGAATAAAATTTTAATAACAATATTTCAACTCCTCAATTTCAAAATCTTTGCAATTCATTGAAATCTTCAAAATAAAATTTTAATAACAATCTCAATCTTCTCAGAATTCAAAAATTTGAAATTTATTTTCAATCTTAAATTAAAATTTTAAATCCACACCTTTTGTAGTCCAATAGCTCTAATGTTAATCCTTTTCACTGTCCTCATCGACATGCGTCCTCAAATAATACCATAAATTAGTCTATAAATTCACCTTGAAATGAAATCAAACCCTACTATGTAACCAAAATCCTAACTTAATAACTAATCAACAACAATCAATCCATATCACAAGTGAGAATGGACGGAACAAGGGAATGATTTAAATTGGAAATTATAACAAGATTCTCAGGGGTCATCCCAGGAATCTCTCAAGAAATTGTGATTGAGTATTTGCTCTCGTCCTAGTATCCTATGTCCTATGTCCTATAGCAGGCACGCAATAGTGTAACAAAGATGCCACACTACTACGACATCGCACAATTCGCGAAGTCTGACCTGCATGGGCCACCACTAAAAACGTGTCACGATTCGCACCCGGTTTAGGGGCACGAGTGCGTGGGTACGTCCAGCCTACGCCGCAGCATCGGCGGTAGAACGCTGTCAAGGTCTTGATACTATCTAACTAATGTCACGCAAGCATCCAATCTCCATAAGGAGGCACGGATGACACAAATAAGATGAACAAATACTCAATCACAGGATGACAGCACGATAAGATATCCAACAAAATTAAATACAACACAAGTCAACAATTAATAATCTAACTCAACAATCCAAGTCTCAACAAAATGCCGGAGACAAATCCGATACAAATAGTCTGCTAAAAGAACTAAACAGAAAACTACTGATTCCGGCTAGACCTCCCGGAATCACAACTGAACTACCAAGTCTGCAGCTACTCACCATACGGTCCACAAAGTGTCGGACAGCGGTCCTCTAAGACATAGTCTGGAAAAATGTTTCCAGTCAGGAAGGAGCAAAGCAACACTCTCAAATAACAGTTCCATTAATTGATAATGTCTATAATATAATAAAATATGTCATGCTAGCTACTGAGAAGACAGTAAATTAAATGCAATGGCAATTTAAGAGAGACAGGTAATATAAAGAGACAGGCAATAGGCAATATGATACAGTCAGTGCATGTATGAAAATGAAAGAACAAGGAACAGTATCATATACGGGTGATGTAGTATATGATTTAAAATAGGGAACTGTAATATATTCTACGTGTTTGAAATAGTAGTTTCAAAATATGATCGGCTTGGGAACATGTACGATAGCTACAAGGCCTGGCTAATCATGGGTGAAGAGCATGATTAACACTTACAATTTCTATACTACAATAAGAGGTTATGATCACATTTCTTACTAACTACTTCTCCGCCCCCAACTAGTACTGTGGATCCAACCATGACACGTCACGATACACGAGCAAGTCAAGTCTATCATGTACGATGTCTAAATATACATGTCGTGTACAATGTCAATACGATAATCAAGATAATATCTCATGACTGCAGATCCAAGCTATACTAGTCCGTGTAGCACAGTGTCAAAGATTCAGTTGTAACATTTCAAGATCATTGAACTTATAGCAATTATCAAGAATTGGAAATTATCAGAGAATGTACTTGCCTTGGGTCCTTAGCTGGTATTTATGGATGTCCTATTCCAGAGTATCCCCTGGGTGAACCAACAGTCCTATAAACATATCACAATTATAGCATTTGTATCAGATGTTACCCTAACATACAGTCTATAAACACTGGCCTCAGGGCCATGCCAGGCAGGGCACTAGTCAACTAGGGCCATCTAGTAGGGATACATATTTAAATAACATCTCATTAACTAACTAATATATATAATTTCCATCCATTACAATAATAGATATTGTATAAATATATACCTTAAAATAAATAATTCTTGTATATATATAAACATAATAAATAATACTTGAATATGTACAGTTCATGGAAAGAATACAATACGTATTTATATTGTATACATACAAAAGGAATTTAACATAATACATATATATCTAAAATATATACCAAATATACGTTTTTATACCAAAGTACGTTTATACATATCTATAATCAACATTATCACTTAATATACTAATACTAATACACCAAAATAAATTATACTAGCATATACTTTTATTAAATAAATGTCATAAAATAAACCTATGTATATATACATATATATACAAATTAAATTAAATACATATACTAATTTCCACATTAATTAAAATATACTAAGTATTACAAAATATATATATATACACACATGCCAATTAAATATATATATACATACACAATATTTATACATTAATACATACACTATACTATACATTAATCAATATATACAAATACATATACATATATTACTATGCACCTTTCATTATATTACTATATACACTATTCATTAGATTAATCATAAATACTATACATTTCATACATGCCTACACATTATGTATACATATATATATATATATATATATATATATATATATATATATATATATATATAAAGAAGGAGGGAGAGGAAGAAGAAGGAACTTACAGGGAAGGGGTCGGCTGAACCGGCCGCCGGACTGGTGGTGGTTGGTCGCCGTGAAGCAGGCAGCGGGATCACGACAGGGAGGAGCAGGGTGGTTGGCCGGGGTTGCTGCCAGCGGGTTCAGAGGGGGCCGCTGGAGGGAGTTGCAGGTGGAGATGGTGGTGAGCAGTGACCCGCCGGAGTTCGTGAGGGGAGGAGTTGTGAACAGCGGGTCGACTCGGTCGCCGGGCAGGTCGAGAGGAGAGCAGCAGAGTGAGCAGTGGCGCCGACGCCGGAGTGCACCGAGGGCCGCCTGAGGGAAGTCGCCCGAGCAGTAGCCGACTGATGGGAAACGACCGTAGGGGGGTTGGCCGCCGTGATGAAGATGGGAGTGGTGGTGGGGAATGGTGTTGATGGAGGTGATAGGAGGAGGAGCTCGGCCGCCGGACTGAACGCCGGAGGGAGTCGGGGCCGGAGTAGGCTGGCCCGCCGGAGACTGAAGGGGCCGCCGGGGACTGTGCTCGGCCGGGAACAATAGTTGGGGTTGAGCACAGTATTCCCCCCCCCCCCCTTTAATTTGAATTTCAAATTCAAAATAAAACAATGAGAAGAAGAAAGGAGGAAGAAGAAGAAAAGAAATGAGAAGAAGAAAGGAAGGAGTTCACATACGTAGGAGAGAGGGAGGTGGCTTGTGAGGAGGTGGTGTTTTCTAGGTTACCTAGGGATTAGGGTTTGATGTAGACATGTCATTATATAGGATGAGGGAATTTTGATGGAGGGTTGTGATTGACCCTCTAAATGAGTGGTCTAGATTGAACATGAGGAAAATTATTCATGGGGGATTTAGGGTGAGGTTTAATTAAAATATTAAGGATTCTCCATTGGTTAAAATAATTGGGTGAGGCCACAAAATGCAAATTTGTAATTTAGCCCCCTTAAATTTGGAAAATTGCACAAACACATGAAATAACGAAAATTTGGCGGGCGATTCGGGGTCCGGTGTTTTGTAGGGTCATGGGACGCTGTAAGACTGGTACGGGCTCAAATTAGCAGGGCACTGGAATTAAATTGGGATTTTAGAATCAGATAAAATAGTATCATCAATTTAAATAGAAATAAATGCAAGTTGTGTTCAACAATTAATTAGGAGTACATGGAGCCAAAATCAGGTCAGGTCATCAATACCAATATTGAAGAAGACTCAGAACAGAATATTTCCCTAATTTGGGCCGCACGAAAAATAGGTCAAGATTGTCTCCAATTTCGATTGGAACGCACAATGATACAAAATAGGAATTTAAAAATAAACGTCCGCGACGATTTTTGTGCGGCCAGAAATAATGCACAGGGAGCAAAATTATGAGTTGCAAAAATAGCAGAATGGAAGGCGGGCATGTCTAGGGCAAGATGGTAAAATTTGTTGGAAGGCAAAAGTCTGGATAGTGCTCCAAATATCGAAGCAAAGGCAATGCGCAAAAATATTAAATAAAATACGGTAATTAATTACACCTCCAATAAATTAATTCTAAAATAAAACAATTAACCTCAAAATTCCATAATTCCGACAGGTGCTCATCTACCGGCTTCTAGGTCAAGTCTACCATCACAAACACAAATGAACACTGTCTATAATATAATATATTAAAGTACACATCACACAGTTATTTAATTTAAATATATACTATTCATGCAATTAATTTAATTGTAAATACCATAATATTAAATATTGCAAAAAGTCGAAAATACCCCTGTTTTCGGAATGTGGTAGTGACACAGCCCGGTCGACCCGGACCGCCAGCTACTAGGTCATGGGCCCGGGCTGGGTCCACGCCTGGGTTTGAACCCGGACCGGTCCACGCCTGGGTTTGAATCCAGATCGGCCCGAACTCGATCAAAACCGGACCTCGGTCCGGTCCGGCCCATTACACACCTTGAGAATAAATTATGATTTGAGAATACCAAAGACTAAATAGTAATTATATCTCTATTCATAAACAAATAAAAAATATTTTTATTTGTTGGGAGAGAAGGAAAAATATGAGAGGAAAAAAATTTGTGGGAGAAAGTAAAAATTCTCAAACACAGTGGTAATGTTTGTGTGTTTTTTTTAGTGGTAGTACAAATTTACTTAGGACTGTCAGAACTGTCAAATGTCAAATTTTTTAACAGTCAAAATGCTTTTATTTACATACTGTCAAAATATTTGACAGTCTTTTCAATAAAAAAGACTGTAAAAATTATTTATTAAGACTGTCATTTTTTTTTTTTTTGATAGTTAAATTTTTTTTTTTTTATAGCCTCGGACTCGAGGAATGTAGTGCGCCTAAAAAATAACCTAATGTTTGAGGAACAAATAAGGCAGTCTGTTGCAATTTAAATATCAATAGGCAGAAATCACAAAACAGAAGTACCCAATTCAACGGTCACCAATCTCCAGCTATAGTGATCGGTTGACCTGCTATAACCGGTCACCGAAAACTATGTCCCATATAATGCTCCACTTCGTTTTCCTCTCCCTCTCTCCATAAAAAAAGCTGTGGTTTTTCTTCTTCCTCTCCCTATTTTCCGATAAATTTATAAATATAGCACCAACTGTCCATCTCCATTTTCCTTCAAAGTTCGCCAAAAAGGTTGAATTTTCCCATTCTCTTCCATGCTTTTCTTCAGCTTTAGATCCATAAAGATTGAATCTTTACTCCTCTTTTCTTGAGCCAGGAAAATCTTGATTTGGGGATGTGGGTTGGTATAACCTAGTTTTCTTTCTTGCATAAAAAAAAATTACATGTTTAGTTGATAATTGGATGTTGGTTGGTCTAATCTAGTGATTTTTGGGATTTGTTTTAGCTATAGTTTGTGATTTGGGATGTGGGTTGGTTTAATCTAGTGATTTTTTCACAGAAATATTTGATTTTTAGTGAAGCATTGGTTGAAGGTCTTAGGTTGGTTAGCGTTAGATCCATAAAGACTGAAATATGTGCATGTTGAAGAATAGGAGGAAATTGGGTTTGTAGTGAAGATCTGATCTTTTGATTAGATTTGGAGATTGGTGTAATGATTTGGAAAGGGAGATGACTGGTGGTGTCAACACAATTTCACAATGTTAGATAGTAATAACAGGTATAGGAGTGAGGATGATGGGTCTTTCTCGGACAGCGAGTTACCGGAATCCCCGGAAGGAATGAAGCATCGCCTAGGGAAACCCCCTCGCCACTTGTCCGTAATCCGGCAGTGCGCTAGCTCCGCCCGCCTCGCCCAGGCCCAACCTGTATGGAGCCTGATGTTATTCCGATGTCGCATTTTTTTTCCGATTGTAGGTAGATTAGGCTATGTAATGCTGTTTCATTTGGGTGGTGCAGGAACTGAAACTTGGGAGCCCGGTCTTGACACCTCCTTTAGATGGGAAGCCCGGGTTCTTGCCGTCGTTCCGCTCCGGGAGCTGCTCCGAGATCGGGCCAAAAAGTTACATGGAGGACGAGCACATTTGCATTGACAATCTTGTCGATCATCTTGGCGCAGCTGAGGACTTGCCAGCACCGGGCGCTTTTTATGGGGTTTGCTACCATCATATTATTCATTCATCTTTCTTTTAGCCATAATTAATGTTTTTGTTATCATATAAATGTAGTCTTTAGTAGAAGCATGCTTATTTTGGGAAGGACAGCAAATCTAGTCTATACGCTTTCTACGTCAAATATGGTTTTATAGTCTCATCGAAACGTGGGAGGCTCTAAAGGTTATTGAATTCCTTACTTGATATAGGGATGTGTTTGGCTAATAAAAACATGATGGAACAGAGAAAGTAGTCGAGAAAAACTCTACTTACCAATATTTCGCGTTTGGAACTTGTTTGGCAAATGAAAAAAAAGAGAAAATAGGAAACTAGTGCTAGTTTCCATCGTTATAACGAAACTAGTAGGGTCCACCACTAAAGTGGAAATTAGGTTCCATCCAAATGAATGAAAAGTCACGCAGACTCGTATTGAGCAATTATGACCCATTCGTTTAGTTTTTTTTACTTTTTTTAATCAAACACTCACCTTTAACCCTCTATATAAATTGTTTTTTTAGAATATTTTGGAGTTCTATTTTATTATAATCTCTTGGCTATATATATATATATATATATATATATATATATATATATATATATATAGCCTTACAACCCTCCATCTTACATAAAACCCCCAAATACATTATAATATACCAACACTCCTCCTCAAGATGGGCAAAAGATATTCACTAAGCCCATCTGGTCACATCCTCGAATCATATCTACAGAGCTAAGTCCCTTGGTCAGACTGTCTGCTATCTGATCCTTGGTTGGAACGTGGCCTAGCTCTAGTAGTCCACTAGCCAACTTCTCCTTGATGAAGAACCTATTGATCTCGATGTGTTTGGTCCTGTCATGCTGCACTGGATTGTTGGCGATACTGATGGCTGACTGGTTGTCACACCACAGCTCCATCTTGGCTCCTTGATCCAGCTTTAGCTCCACCAGCATACTCTTCAGCCATAGTAGCTCTGCAATTTTTAAGGCCATAGCTCTGTACTCCGCTTCAGCTGTCGATCTGGCCACCACTGACTGCTTCTTACACCTCCAAGAGACCAAGTTGTCTCCTACAAATATGCAATAGCCCGAGGTAGACCTCCTGTCATCAGCACAGCTAGCCAGTCAGAGTCACAATAGCCATCGATGCTCACGTGATCATTCTTTCTGAATATCAGTCCCTTTCCGGGGGCACCCTTCAAGTATCTCAGAATCTGGTACACTGCATCCATATGACCCTTCCTTGGGTCATGCATGTAGGGCTCACCACACACTGCAAAGCAGATATCAGGGCGTGTGTGGCTCAAATAGATCAACTTGGCCACCAGTCTCTAGTATCATGCTGCACTGACTTCTCCTTGATGAAGAACCTATTGATCTCGATGTGTTTGGTCCTGTCATGCTGCACTGGATTGTTGGCGATACTGATGGCTGACTGGTTGTCACACCACAGCTCCATCTTGGCTCCTTGATCCAGCTTTAGCTCCACCAGCATACTCTTCAGCCATAGTAGCTCTGCAATTTTTAAGGCCATAGCTCTGTACTCCGCTTCAGCTGTCGATCTGGCCACCACTGACTGTTTCTTACACCTCCAAGAGACCAAGTTGTCTCCTACAAATATGCAATAGTCCGAGGTAGACCTCCTGTCATCAGCACAGCTAGCCAGTCAGAGTCACAATAGCCATCGATGCTCACGTGATCATTCTTTCTGAATATCAGTCCCTTTTCGGGGGCACCCTTCAAGTATCTCAGAATCTGGTACACTGCATCCATATGACCCTTCCTTGGGTCATGCATGTAGGGCTCACCACACACTGCAAAGCAGATATCAGGGCGTGTGTGGCTCAAATAGATCAACTTGGCCACCAGTCTCTAGTATCTGTCCTGGTCAACTGGTTCTCCAGCCTCATCCAGCTTGAACCTCTGATTGATCGGCGTCGTTGTAGGTTTGCATCCCAACATCCCTGTCTCTGTGAGAAGGTCCAGCGCATACTTTCTCTGAGAAAGAAGAATCACTCTGCTTCTCAAGCAATCTCAATCCTAAGAAAGTATCGAATAAGGCCAAGATCCTTCACCTCGAACTCCTTGCCAAGCTTCCCCTTGAGTCGGACAATCTCCTGTTCATCATCTCATGTGATAATCATATCGTCCACATACACCGCAAGCATGGTGATGTGGCCTCCACTTCGACAGAAAAATACAGTGTGATCAGCGTTGATCTGCTGATATCCTATCCCTATCATCGCCTTCCTGAATATGTCAAACCACGCTCGAGGAGACTGCTTCAGTCCATAGAGGGACTTCTTCAACCTGCAGACATTGTCCACTGTCTTATCAGTACAAAATCCTGGTGGGCGATGATGTACACCTCCTCCACTAGATCCCCATGAAGAAACACATTCTTCACATCCAGTTGGTGTAGCTTCCATCCACCATTCGCTGCCAAAGAAATTAGGGTCCTGACGGTGATCATCTTCACCACTGGTGCAAAAGTCTCGTCGTAGTCAATGTTTTACGTCTGACTGTATCCTTTTGCCACCAGTCGAGCCTTGTAGTGCTCAACAGAAGGCTCCTGCGGGCTCTGTGGCTTCGCGGTGGTGGCGGCGACGGTGGTGGTGGTGGGCGAGCGGTGCTGCGGCGGCGGTGGCGACAACGGCGGCGGCGGCGGCTAGGGTTTGTGCTCTGATACCATATAGAATATTTTGGAGTTCTATTTTATTATAATCTCTTGGCTATATATATATATATATATAGCGCCTTACAACCCTCAATCTTACATAAAATCTCCTAATACATTCTAATATACCAACAATTTTTTATTGTTAGTTGTCATGATTAATGACAAGTTTATAGTTCCTGGTCTGTTTGGCAAATAGAAAGTTAAAAGGAAAACTAGGAACTAGTGCAAACTAGTGTTATTTGAGTAGTTTCTATTTAGGGCTAATTAGCCTTTAGTCCCTGGATTTTATACCAGCTTAGAGGTTAAGGCTCCGTTTGGTTAGGATGTTAAACTTAGGTTTCTAAGTTTAAACTCAAAAGTCAATAGAAAATGCGTTTGGCTATAACCACTCAAAACATCCTTTCAAATTTTTTTGTTGAAAACCAACGTTATAAAGCTGGTTTCAGAGATAAACTAAAAACATGTTTTCTGAAATCGGTTTTCCAAAAATCTGTGCCCCCACTCCCCCCCAACTCTCTCCCGCACACTCTCTCCTCATTTTTCATTTTCCAGAGGCCTCTTCTCCCCAACTCTCTCTCTCTCTCTCTCTCTCCCTCCCACCTCGACCCCCTTCCACCTCCGACCGCTTCCTCCTCCTCCTCCCACGACCTCGAAGCCGGCGCCTCTCCCCCTTCGCCTCCTCCTCCTACGGCCTCGGGTCCGACGGAGCCCTCGAAGCCGGAGGCTGATCCAACGGGGTCGAAGTCGATCCGACGGATCCGGCGACGTCGAAGTCCATCCGGCGGAGACGACGAGCTCGAGAAGCCTCTCGATGGCCGCCGGCGCCGAGCTCGAGAACCCTCTCGATAGTGGAGACAACGAGCTCGAGAAGCCTCTTGATGGCCGCCGATGCCGAGCTCGATCGAAGCCCTCGATGGCCGCCGACGTCGAGCTTGATCGCGCCGAGCTCGACCGCGTTCAGATCTGTCGACTAGGTCGGATCTGTCGACGACGACGACACATCGTTTGGTGTTTGGTTGATGTGTCCCTGTGTCAGACACGAGATAATTGGATCTGTACTATATATATTTTTGGAATGGAAGGACACATGACACGAAAATGTGGTTGCTGGACACGGGATTCTAGGAGGACAAGTCGACGACCTAGATTTTTGGGACACCGGGACATTTGTTGGGGACACAGCCTAAAAAATAATTTTTGGAAAAAATTACCAAACAATCTTAATTTTTTTTCCAGAAAACTATTTTTTAGATGAAAGCCAAACGCAAATTCAGAATCTCTATACTCAGAAAACAACTTTATAACTTAAATTCAGAAAACTGTTTTCAGAATGAAATTTCAGAAAGTCTATCCAAACGGACCCTAAGTCCTAACATCTCCAATTGAAAATTTTGGATCTTGATTTTTTTTCTTCCTTTTTTCCATTATACGTTGAACATGAGTACAAGGGCCACAACCAACACATGCTGGAAAGGAGGGTATAATGAAAAAAAATTAAACCAAAAATAAAAATTAAGGGTCCAAACTTTCCAATTGGACGTCATGGCTTAAACCCTAAGCTGGTATAAAATCCAGGGTCTAAACGCTCATTAGCCCTTCTATTAAAGCAAAATGTTTGGCAAATGAAAAAGTTTATTATGAAACTTGTAGGACCCGCCACTAAAATGGAAACTCCAAATGGATAGGAAATCATGGAAACTAATGGAATTTATTATTTTTTACTTTTTCAAAACCTACCACTCACTTTTTAACCTTCTATATAAATTATTTTTTTTTACTATTACGTGTCACATCATTAATAGATACTTTCTAGCAAATAAACATTGTTTTTAATTGGAAACTAACTTTTCTTAAGTTTCTTAGTTTCAAAAAGTTTCCATTTGCCAAACAGCCAAAGGTTAAAAGCTTGTTTAGGCCAGCCACTCTAAAGTGAAATCTTCTTCCCAAATAGTTCCCAATTCAAATAGGTAAAAATTGGAAATCATGGAAGACCAATGATCTTTGTTGTATGAATACAAACATGATACAAATAACAGACATTTTCAAATAGGAACAAAATTATTTACCTATGCTGCATGAGTACAGACATGGGTACAAACATGATATAAATGTGGACACCATTTTGCCGTGTCCGTCCAACATAGCCAATGATCGTTCTTTTTATTTTTTATTTTATGTTTTTTTTCCAAAATACACATCCACCTTTTAACTCTTTACTTCAATGATTTCTTTTACTTTATGTCACCATATATGCTCCCAGGTTTCGATTCTCTAGTTTCTAGCTTGCAAACATTATCTTTAATTGGAAGGTTAGATTATAAATAGTTACAAATTTCCAAATAAAAGAACTTAGAGTTCATTAGTAACCCTTTAAATATTAGTTACATGTCATTGGAGGTATAAGTACCATTAACAATGTTGTTTATGACTACTCAGTTATTATTACAGGATTATATTGGATTATTGATGATTTACTAAATTTGCATAGCTTCCCGTGGGCAGGTATTTGATGGACATGGTGGTAAAGATGCCGCAACGTTCGTGCGCAAGAACATTCTCAAGTTCATACTTGATGACTCTCATTTCCCCTCTAGTGTAGAGAAGGCTATAAAGAATGCATTCTTGAGAGCCGACCATGCACTTGCTGATTCCAGTTCTCTTGATCGTTCTTCTGGAACCACGGCACTTACTGCACTCATATTTGGAAGGTTACTATACTTCTACACCTTTGTTGATTGGCCTTTTTCGTTCAATTTTCTTTACCGAATTGACTAAAAACGAAATCCCCAATGTCGGTATCGCTCGGTATTGGATAGGGACATACCAAACCGTATTGGTATCGGTCGTATAGGATCGGTATCGGCCTATATTGCAAACTATGCTTAGAAAGAGTGCATTGAAACCCGATTTGCATACTTCTATATTGGCTTGGGAAGAAAAGAGAAGCTAGTCAGTTGGATACAAAATAGAAATATAATCATAGTTGCAAGGATGAGGACCTAGGAACATTGTAGTCTCTATCATACCTTTCAAGGATTTCTTTATCAATCTAACGATCCGTTATGTTATGTTGCACGAACCCGGGTAAATGGTGCCCGTATCCGTATGTCCGTGCAACATAGAGGGCTACATATGTACATATTTCAGAATGTCCATATCCCGTAACCGTATTGTATCCTTATCTGTGTCCATATTCGTGCAACATAGGTTCTTTGAGAGAATTTCTCACCATGTTTCTCTAGTGGAGCTGGAATTTTGAATGGCCCAAGTGAAACAAGGCCATCATATGGAGAAGCTTTGAATGGCCCAACACTTGTTAGTCTTTTGTTTTGTTTTGTTTTGTTTGCCTTCTATTATTCATTATTTTGATGAACATAAGGCTATCATATGAATTCGTAATTATAAGGAGAAGCTTGCTTGTTAGTCTAATTGTTCCCGTCTATTATTCATTGTTTTGATGAAAAATTCCTGGTGTTATTATTCAAAAACATGTCTAACTTGTTCTTACACCCATCTTCCTGCAATGTTCAGGATTTTGCTCATTGCAAACGCAGGTGATTGCAGAGCCGTGCTAGGTAAGCGTGGACGTGCAATTGAGCTTTCCAGAGACCACAAACCCAACTGCAAAACGGAAAGGCTCCGCATCGAAAAGTTGGGTGGCATCATCTACGATGGCTATTTGAACGGCCAGCTCTCTGTTGCCAGGGCTCTCGGTGACTGGCACATGAAGGGAACCAAAGGTTCTCTCTGCCCCCTGAGCGCGGAGCCCGAGCTCCAGGAGATGACACTCACGGAGGAGGATGAGTTCCTGATCATGGGCTGCGACGGCCTCTGGGACGTTATGAGCAGCCAGTGTGCGGTGACGATGGTGAGGAAGGAGCTCATGCTGCATAACGACCCCGAGAGGTGCTCAAGGGAGCTGGTCCAGGAGGCCCTCCAGAGGAACAGTTGTGACAATTTGACCGTGGTGGTCGTCTGTTTCTTGCCTGATCCGCCTCCTCACATCGAAATCCCTAAAACTCGGGTCCGGAGGAGCATATCGCTGGAAGGCTTGCATGTCCTCAACGGAGCTTTGAATGGTCATGTATGTTCGGATTAGGGATGTATGATTAAACATTGAAAGCCTCCCATTGAGGCCTGTATAATCTGTAAGGCTTGTTGTAGCATTAAAAGCCTCTCAGGAATAAATTCTTTTTCAAGAGATTTTTTTTTTTTGGCAAGAGAGTTGGGTTCGTTCATCATGTAAATTACATGTCAGTTATTTGTGTTCAAGGGAACAACGGGTTTGTATGTTGTTTAGTGTCATTTTTAGAATTTGATTCAGAGAGAAAAAAGAAAGAAAGGTAGAAAGAACTTGATTTATTCAGAGAAAAAGGCTAGAAATAACATTGTTCAGTGATATTTCTGAGTTTGAAATAGAATGATAACTACAGATATTTCATGCTATGGAACTGAACTACCTATTGTGTATACAAGTATAGAAGAAGTTTCAAATCAAAGAAAGAAAAAAAAAAATTGGTATATACTGAAGCTGCCAAAGAACTAGTTCCATCTTTTTTCTTATTTCCTGTACTTCCTCCTCTTTTAAGAGCTTAAGCCTAACAATTGTCCATATTAAGAAGTCTCAACCATCTCCATTTTCATCACCAAAAGGCCTCTCTATGGTTGCAGCAGTACTACCTTCAGATTGTAGTCCCCTTGATCCTGCAAAATATCGATCTATCGTTTCACGGCGACAACCTACACAATGCCCCTAGTGCTGCAAGGGAGCGAGGGTAATATAAATGAAAACAGTAAATGTTAAGGTAATATAAAGGTTAAGGTAATACAAATGAAAAATATAAAGGTTAAGGTAATACAAATGAAAACAATAAATGTTAAGGTAATATAAAGGTTAAGGTAATATAAACGAAAACAACAAATGTTGAGGTAATATAAAGGTTAAGGTAATATAAATGAAAGCAGCAAATGTTAAGGTAATATAAAGGTTAAGGTAATATATATTGAAACAGCAAATGTTAAGGTAATATAAAGGTTTAGGTAATATAGATGAAATGATGAGAGCCTTGCCTGCAATTTTTTGGTACACTCCAAGAGTGTCCCTCAGAAATCTTTCTCTCCGGGGACATAGCCATATAGTCTCTCCAATCATCGAGCATGAGTTTGAGGTCATAAACCTTCCTGTTCAGACCAATGCAGCAGTTTACGTGCATCGTGCAGACCTTGTTAAAATCTCTGCTCGGCTCGCATAGCCCACCAAAATAAGCAGTGTTCAAGAACCTCATCCGCAATCCTAATTTCCTGACGAACGGATTATATTTGATGTAATTGAGCACGTCTTGCTCATTGTGCCCCGGGTATCTCTCTTTCGATGAGCACCAGAATTTGTAGAACTCAATGGTTCGGTTGTTCGACTTTGCATATATAAACCCTCCGTTCGGCATGTTCTTTAAATCTAGTTCGTTCCCCACAAAGTGATCACAGGCTATCTGGAAATCTCCATCAGGATGGAAATGTGGAAGTGGATTGCGGAACCACATGATATCTGTATCCTGAAGTTATAGTAGTAAGAATTGTTATCAGAGTGTTATATAACATGGCAATAAAAATAAAAGATAACAATTGGTACATTAAATTCCTAAAAAAAATTGAAGGAAAATCTCAGGATTGCTAGACTTACCAACACATAATTTGTGCATGTTCAGTGAAATCGTTAATTCAATTAGAAGCTTATCGTGCAGCAACAGGAAGCTTAGGATATTTCAGAATGGAGGACGCAAAACAAATTTATGAAAGAAAAAGAACAAGAAAAAGAAAAAGTTTATTTATCTATATCCACCCTTAAAAGGGTGCATATATGTATATTTATGTATATAACCATCCACCCTTCTCTCCTGTGTAATTTCAATCAATCTAGCTGTTTGGTTTGACCAAGGAACCAAAACAAAGTTATTAAAGAAAAGGAAAGAAGTTTTCTTTTTCCTTGACTTAGTAATTAGAAGGATTTTATAAATTTGGTTGTCCCGACTCAGTGTCTTGTCCGAATAGATTTTCGGTACGATTTTTAAAACAAGGATAATAAACACAAAACATAGGAGATGTTAGTGTAATTATTTTTAAAATAAGGAATGACCAATTAATAATCCGAAAATATATGTATGGTTAGTAAAATTAGTATAAATAACCCAAAAAATTAATAGTGGTACATAGAATGATGCAAAAGAAAAAAATTACTTATAACCGGAAGAAGGATATAGATGTGCAAAAATTCTACACAGAGCGAAAAAAGAAACCGCAAACCAAATCGAAATGCTTCGGCCAATCACGGACGGTCACGTGGCTTCGACTTGGTTTGCGGTTTCATTTTCGTTCTATGTAGACCTGCTAGTAGATGTGTGATATAAAAAGAGCATTGATGTGTGATGCAATAAAATAGGAAGAGAATATGTTGTCAGCAGACAGATTGGTCCGTCCGTCTGTTTGGCTGACTCTCATTGGTCTCTTTGTATTTACGGGTCTCACTCGATTGATCTGCCAATGAAATTTGGTCACGTGGTGGACGGACTGGCGGTCCGCAGACAACGTAGCCGTTCTCAATAAAATATCATTCGGAGTTTGGACTATAGCAATACAAGTTGATAAGGAAACTAGGGGTTGGTATGGAAACAACAAGGAGTAAAGAAGTCCATGGCCGTCAAGTGTTGAGGGAAGCTAGCAAATTTGAAGTGGTAAACCTTACGAAAGTTCAAGGTAGGCCATAATGATGAAAATGGATGTTCTAGATTAAGAGAATGGAAATTTTAGATTTAAAAATTTCAAGTGGGTAAAGAATCTAGAAAGTTCAACGGTCGAAAGAAATATCAAGAGAAATGTCATAATCATGAAAATTAATGGATGTCCAAAAGGGAAAAACATCATCTTTCACATTAATGTACCGTCTTCTAAAAACCTAACTTTCACATGTAAAAAGTGCAGGTTGAAAATGTCCAATTGGTAGTCCACTTAGGGGCTGTCAGCAAATTGAAACAAAGTGAAAAATACAGAAATCAACATTTTGCTTAAGTACTGACTGTGGTATTGTTGAACGAAATATATATATATATATATATATATATATATATATATATATATATATATATATATTTTATTTGAGTACTTTAAAAAAGTGGAGGTCAGATATTTTTTTTAAAATTTGATATTTAAATGGTTGTTGAAATGAGTTAAAAAGTGTAATTCTTTGTTGAGGTGGTATGAATAGTATTTTTTTTTTTGGTGTTAAAGTAGGGAATCGGCCTCCAACTCCTCCAACGAAATGCGTGAAGTGGGAATGAAGATTTTTCACTTCCGAGTTCTACTTTGAAGGAAAAAAAATTCGATGTTAAAACTCTGAAGTATGACAGACAAGATTTACTGTTCATGTCAAATTACAATAAATTTGTGTCTGCAAAATTTTCCAATCAAACACGTAAAGTAATACCAAATTTAAATTTTTACCACTTTTACGTTTTAAATTAATCTGTGAACTAAACAGTCTCCTTGTAGCATCTCCAACCCTTTCTCACTATATGGTGAGTTTGGAAAAAAGTTGTTGCCACGGAAGAACAACAAAATTTTATTTAAAAATTCTTCTCGAATGACATTAGCAATAAATTGTGAAGCCTACTTCGCAGGAGTTACATAAGCCAATTTAAATTTGATAATGTCTTCAACTCCATGGCCTCGTTTGGTTCGCGAAATCACGACCATGGGAAAGAAAAATCATTTCTTTTTCGTGTTTGGATGTCAAAAGAAATGAACATAAAAAAGAAGAAAAATAGTTCCCCAATCGTCGTATGAATTTTTAATTTTTCAGATCTTTCTAAACACTGAAAAAGAAAATTGATTGAAAGTACACTATTTCAAAGGAAAGAAAAGAACAAATGATTGATTTTTTTTCCGAGAACTAAAGGATCCCTAATTATTCACTTCCTTTCCCAATTTATCAGGTCTTTCCAAACATCGAGAAATTTTTTTTGATAGGAATTGTGATTTCCTAAAGAAGAAGAAAGAAGAAAATATTGATTTCGAGAACCAAATGAGCCCATGTGATCAATTATGAATAAAAATATTCAGAAAAAGAAAGAAGAAGAACTAGAAGTAGTCTTTGGAAGTTGTAAGCAATGTTTTAAAATTCGGATCGATGATCGAACCAAATTTTTATCAATCAGTGGTCGGATCGTGGTGGAACCAATTTTTGTAATAATTTTTTTATTAATATGAAAGAGAATACTTAGAAAATTGTATAAATAATATAAATATGCACTATATATATGATGTTACAAAATATGCTTTGGTTAATATTTTAGCATATATAAATGATACTGACCACAAAATAATGATACTAATAGAATGAGTTGCACCGGTTCATGCGGTTTTGTCGGTTCTTAAAAAATGACGGATCAATTTGAACCGAAGTAAAAATATTCAGTATCACGGTTGGATCCGGTTGAACCGTCGATCCGGTCCGATTTTTAAGCAAGCATTGGAAAATAATTTTCTATTCTATTGTTTTTTTTTTTTTTGTAAATATAGCCTTGCTACCTTTGGATATGTTCTTAGCTATGCCATTTGGTTTTTGATGAAACAATTTAGCTATTTGTCTCCCAAATTTTTTTTTTGGTGATACTATCTTTCATTATGTGACATCTGACAATGCAACTAACATGACAGTTTTTTACCAAAAAAATTAATCATCCAAAATTTTAATCTTAATTTTAATTTTAATCTTAATGTTGAAATTTGTCATGTTATCGGTTCAATTTCAACCTTGAATTAATTGGACATCCAATAAAAGTTGTGTTTAATTGAACTACATTAATGTATACTTAGTAAATGCTAACGTACGTAAATAATTTTTTTAATATTATTATAAAATAATTTAAATATATTTTAATTATAATTTATTATGGATATATTTTTACTCTTTATAAAAAAGACTAGTCGTCTAAGTTGTACATATATTCTCACGTAATTAAAAATTAAATAAAATTTAACTAATTGTTTCACTATATAATAGTTTATGTGGTTATGGTTAATGTTAGCTCATGTGGTTATGGTTAAGATGTGAGACATTTTTGGTTAAGTTCAATTCTTCGCGACGAGATTATTTATAACAAATTAATTTTTTTCCAGCAAATATTTTTTAAATAATATTAATCTTTTAAATAAATAATTGAGTATTTACAGACGGTTTACCTAGCTTACTTTAGAGTCGTTTTAAAGTATGAGATAATTAGAAAAATACTGAGATAGATAAATACCGTGAATATGAAGTTGTATCCCATTTCAAGAACCTGCCTCAAGAAGTTGGTCCTCCACCACATCATGTTGAGGTAGCCGGCGGACATGAAGTTCTTCTGGCCGGAGAAGTCGACCCCCTCCGTGACGACCGCGAAGCAGTGCGGGTGGAAGCTCGCGCACCGCGCGTACGCCTCCCCGTCCACGGCGACCACCACAAGGTTGGCGAGGAGCTCCCGGGTGTCGTTGCCGATACGGAAGCTCTCCATGAAGATGTCCATCACCGAGCCCTTGGACGCCCACGCCGAGTTCAGCGTCGTCAGGATCACGGTCTTGTCCGCCATTGCCGCGCCCTTCAGGACCTTCTCAAGCCGAGCATGCTCATTGTCCTACAGGGAAGAAGAAGAAGAAGTATGTCACAAGTTGTCAATTGTTCGAGACTTAATTATTAATACCTAAACGGATATTATACGAGACCATAAAAATAAAAAACCCTTAAATCTTACACTAGCTTAGGTTTAAGATCACGTTCCAATGGAAACAAACAAAAGTTGCAATTTAAGCAAATAATAAAAAAATGTTAAGTTTATAGAATTCTTGGAATTACGAAGTCCCATATAAATCTAAAACCTTATATTTGCTTAAAGTGCCTTGATCAAATCATTGTCATCTCCAAAAACTAAGGAAATATGCTCAGGTTATAATATTAGCATAAAAGCACCACATCACTATGTTTTATATAACACGTATTGTCTTTTTTTTGTTTTATTCATTTTATGCAAATACAACGTATGTATGATTACATGCCAAAAACTAAGTAATTACATATTCGCTTCCAAATTGAATTTGTTCGCTCTTCTGAAATCGAGTGGCAAAGAAGAAGAAGATATTTGTATTCTCAATTCCAGTATCGCTTTCAGTGTTTTAAATTTTTTAATGTGAAAAAATGAGGTGGTTTTAACATTTTAGAGGACTTTTATGGACAAATAACCATTGACCGTTAGACCTATGACGCGGCTGCTAAAATGTCCCGGCGGGGCAGCAGACTGCACCTGGTGTGCAAACAATAATGCAAAGTGAACTACCAATTGCTTACAACCAACTTACAACCTTCGCTTTCTGGGCCTCATCCGACCCCACAATAAGTGGCCGTCATGTAATTTGTAAACATTTGGTTATAATTGTAGTATTGTCCCAAATAAAAAGGTTTTCGGTATATGACATGTGGACCCTCCCTTTTCATAACTTTTATATATATATATATAAATATATATATATATATATATAAATATAAAAGATGGTCCTCCCTTTTCATAACTTTTATATATATATATATATATATATAAAAGATGGTCCTCCATATGTCATACATCGGGCCCACAAAAAGGATGGACGGACGAGTCGGTAATTATTGGGCCGCCGAGAAGAAGACTACTAAAATGTCCCGGCGGAGCAGCAGACCGCACCTGCGATGCAAAAACCAGCTCTCGAGGGGCAATATCGTAATATCGTAGTAGTAATAATAATCATCATCACCTCCCCAACACTCCATTTCTTGATCGAGAAGAAAGAACAAGTACCGAATCGACGACGACGACGTCATCGCCGGCGGCGGCGGTTGTGGTTGTTACGTTAGCGGGGGCGGCGGGGGCGGCGGAGGGGGCGTCGGGGACGAGGAGGAAGGGGAGGCTCCTTTTCCACCGGGCGGAGGACGCGAAGGCGTCCGGGGCGGCGGGGCCCGCCAGGTAGATGAAGGAACAGGGGAGGACGACTGCGGCGACGATCAGGACGAAGATCGACGGCCGCCGGATCCATCCGGAGGAGGTTTCGGCGGCGGCGGGGGCGGCGGAGGGAGGAGGCGACGAGGGCTGCATTGTAAATTTGGTGGGATTGGAAGAGGGGAGAGGTCCATGAATTTGTATTTATAGGGAGTGGGGGTTCGGAGAATAGAAGCGTGGATTTGGATTAGAATAAACCTGATTTATTTCGGATTCGGAAACAGATTTTTTTTTTATCCACTCTTTTTTTTTTCTTCCCCCATGGAGATAGAAAAAGATCTGCTTGCATGTGTTCTATTGTCTCACGTAACTATAGGACCGAACCCGGTCCGGTCTGTTTTGGTCTAGTCCAAACCCTCCTGTTTAGGTTTGACCACCGAAAAACATCACGTTTCCGTCCAACTTATATATAACAGTAAATCCACGTGAATTGCACGTGAAATAAATTATTTTCTTATAATATTAATATAAAATTATTTAAATATATTTAAATTAAAATTTATTTGATATATTTTTATTTTTCATAAAGAGTCTTGAAAACGGTTAGCTACGTAATATTATCTAATTATAAACAAACATCTCTTTTAATTCATGTAGTTAAAGTTAGAGGTATTCTTTTTGTTTGCTGAGTTTCAATTCTTGTAGTTTAAATAAATTTAAAATTTTGAGCCGTCTAAGTCGTATGTATATCATCAATTAATTATTTGAAAAAAATTAATATTATGAAAAAAATGTTGAAAAAAGTTAAATTTATTATAAATAACAATACAAGGATTCAAACTCATCCCACCAGAGAAAATACCTCACACCTTAACAACATGAGCTAGAAGAGATGTTTATTTATAATTAGATAATATTACGTAACTAACCGTCTCAAGACTCTTTATAAAAAATAGAAATATATCCATAACTAATTATAATTATAATTAAATTAAATATATAACAAATTCTAATTAAAATATGAAATATATATAATAAATGTTAATTTAAATATATTTAATATTTAAACAATTTTATATTAATTTTAGAAGAAAAAATATTTTTCGTGCAACGCACATGAATTTTATATTTTTCGTGCAACGCACATATAATATAATACAGTACAACATCAGCCATTACACTAGCACATACACAACCATAATTACACTGGACTCATAAGGTACACTAGGGGTGACACTGGTCAACTAACATGGTCAAATGTGCGTCTAATTACGCGGACGTTACATCTTCAACACTGTATAAAATCAGACAGACAACTAACACCTGTCTAGCCATGACGTCGGTGTACACAAGGCAGACAATTCTCTAATATCAGGGTCACATGGTTGTCACGTCCCAGTCCCAAAAATACATAGGACTAGGAATACGTAACACGCCCAACCGTATGTATATGAACTCCAATATATGGAAATCATATACACACGTACGCTGTGCATGAATATGCAATCCATCAGTGGTAATATGTTGTCACAACAAGTCACACAAAATCTATATCTCATCCATAGCACAAATAATCAGTAGTAATAAAAGCTGAATAATAACTGAATATCCAAAATGAGTATCAAGTCTGGTAGTCGGATGGAAACAAATCTACTACAAAACGACTATACTGAAGTAACAAAATATCTAAACAGTGTCAACAAATCACAGATACTCTGAGGGTAAGATCTTCTCAGTCAGGTACGTATTGTCCGGTCCAGGTCCGTACTCCTGCTCGTCCATATCTGGAAAGGGACCAGGTCCTCAGAGGGACGTAACAAGATACATATAAACATGCCAATAAAGTACTAAAATAAATACATCCACTGGGCCGCCTAGCCGTCTAAGTGTATGCAGTTTGAGAACAACTTTCCAACACGTGGGCTATCTGGCCAAATAATGGGATTGGCATGATTCCCTCGGGGAATCAGGGGCCTAAAAGCATGTCGTCTTGTGTAAAACCCCTAATTTTGAAAATTGTATTATTAATTATTTATTAGTAATTATGAGCTAAATAGAGAAATTATATTTATTTAAGGTGTTTATGCATCTAGGGGATGTTATGGAGCCATTATAATTTTTTTTTAATTTATTCCATGCAGGAGACCCTTGGGACAGTTGCTAGTTTAACCATATACACCAATATATTTTTTTGTAGAATTTTCTGTGTATAAATATGTATATATATATATTTTTATTAATAATAAAAAGAATAGAAAATAGAATTTCCTTTTTGATCAAACCCGCAACCCGTTAATCACCCCACGTAAAACTATTTAGCCACCCCGCGTAAAACAACAACAGCAGCTTACCCCGCGTAAACAGACAAACAGCAAACCGCTCACCGCTCCGCGTATACTTCTCCGCGCGTAAAACTCCTCAGCAGTAGCAGTTCACACCCCGCGTAAACTTTTCTTTTCACCACGCGTAAAACCCAAAACATAACCCATTGAGAGAAGAAAATATCAACAACAGAAGCAAAACCCAATTTTTGCTTTGCCTTACCTTCCCACACGTGTAAGCTTCTCATTGCACCACTCCTTAACACTAATATTACTAAACACCCTTCAACCGAAACCAAAACCAATGAAAAGAAAGAAACAGCAGCAGGCAGTAGTTTTAGTTTTCTTAAACACTAAGTTTCCCTACCGCCTCTTATTCTCTATATATATCCATGTAATACACCCCAAAACCCTAAACCTCACCACTTGAACTTAACACTGTTGTGGACGCTTGCACTATACGAAAATTTTGCTCGGCAAGTATACCTTGCCACAGCACTATTATTTACATTCCAGATGATGCATGATTCTGTTTTATTTATATATTTGCATTGGACCTTGTTTATGAGACCACCCTAGTATATGGAGCATCATTAGATTTCATTGGTCGTGATACAGTTTTTACACGAGTTGTGAGTCTCATATAGATCCCGGACTACGTATTGGGTTGGCTGCCTGTACGTAAGTGTCGTGCGTTAAGGATAACTGCTGATAAAAATTTTGTATGCTAGTAGACCTGACAGTTATTTAGAGAGTTTTATTGTGTCATGGATATGTCATACTTAGAGCATGGGGTGGGGAGAACAATAAGTAAAGCGTTTGGGCTCCTATGCACTTTTCTCCTGTATGCCTGGATTCTCCACCAGAGAAACGGGTGATGATGACCCTATATTTCTACTGGCGGCCTCTGCCGTTCAAAAGACGACATGTTGATTCCCCGAGGGAATCATGCCAATCCCATTATTTGGCCAGATAGCCCACGTGTTGGAAAGTTGTTCTCAAACTGCATACACTTAGACGGCTAGGCGACCCAGTGGATGTATTTATTTCAGTACTTTATTGGCATGTTTATATGTATCTTGTTACGTCCCTCTGAGGATATGGTCTTTTTCCAGATATGGACGAGCAGGAGTACCCACAGGAGTACGGACCTGGACTGGACAATACGTACCTGACTGAGAAGATCTTACCCTCAGAGTATCTGTGATTTGTTGACACTGTTTAGATATTTTGTTACTTCAGTATAGTCGTTTTGTAGTAGATTTGTTTCCACCCGACTACCAGACTTGATACTCATTTTGGATATTCAGTTATTATTCAGCTTTTATTACTACTGATTATTTGTGCTATGGATGAGATATAGATTCTGTGTGACTTGTTGTGACAACATATTACCACTGATGGATTGCATATTCATGCACAGCGTACGTGTGTATATGATTTTCATATATTGGAGTTCATATACATACGGCTGGGCGTGTTACGTATTTCTAGTCCTATGTATTTTTGGGACTGGGCGTGACAAAATCCAAACACGTAAATACAAGTTCCGTGCACCAACTATTATGTTGTCTTTCTAGTTGCCTTAGGATCAATTTTATGTAATTATTTGAATAGCCTAATTCGTGTGGCAGTGCGCCTTACGACATGAGAGAAAATACGGCGAGACTTACCAACTTACCATTTGGCCTTCCCTGTCCAAGGCAAACATTGTTAATTCAAGCACGGGCAAGTATAAACATTCAGGAGGCATATCATATGCAAACACGAGAGTCGTTATAACATAATCGTTCAGGTGTTCAGTTGTTCTTTGATGCGATGCAATGACCCGCACGCGGATAGCCGCTAAGCGAGGATGACTTATCTATATGACATAGGTCGCTGGCATAGCCATTATGGACGGTTCACAGTCTCAATACACAGAATGATATGCAACACAGGTGGCGAGCCCCGCTGCATAACACCTTGCCCCATAACATACGACTGCTCATACGTCCCGTCCGGATCAGATCGGTCCCAGTGCCCCGACGACCGTCCGCGGAACTCAACATAACATACCTTGTGCACAAGTTGTTCGCGATAATGCAGGTCAGGGTCTATCCTTTTTCCATAGCTTGACATGATAATCATGAATCATAATCTTATTCTGAACGAGCATATTGCTCCACGAGCTAGAATTCATTCTATACATGACACGATCCTCGTTCAGATACATACTTGGCATGATTATCATTCAAGTGTGATTCTCGTTCAATATTCATTCTTGCTTGATGCATTCCCCTGGTTCAGAGATTTCCCTTGGGTGACCTAACGGTCCCGGATACTTGTAGGTTCGATTGCACAAAAGGAATATTTGATAGTCTCCTGGCTAACAAGAATGCATGCACAATACAATAACATTAGACATTCGTAAGCAAGCAGGCACGCATTTCTAAGGAATATAAGCAGACACGTTTGCTCGGACCCGAAGGTAAGCCGAGAGATAAAACCGTAAGGGACTTGGCATACGAGGGTCTGAATATAAGCAGTATTTTAATTTTCATGTTCTAGCACAAGCAATACAAGTTAGGATTATTCTCTTAGCTAGGTGCGTTGGATTCTTATTAGCATGCAGGGGGTAATTCACCTAGCGACTAGCATGTATCGTTCCATATTTTATGTGTGCTGGCTAAGCAAAGACAAGTTTACCGTAGCCACCCACCTTAGCAATGATTCGCCTCGGTCGAGCGATACGTCAAGCGAGCCTTTGAAAGCCTAAGCCAAAAACCTGTAGGGACAAGTCTGGATATCATTTGCTTCAAACGAGTATTCTTGTCTGAGCAAAGCGGGTCAGGACATTACACTTATGTCGTCTGAATTGGCAGTCCGCTTGAACGAAACGGGGTGTTACAATGATTGGTAATGATGATGGGGATGATGATGATGATGATGATGATGATGGTGATGATGATTGTGATGATGAGGGTGATGATGATGAGGGTGATGATGATTGTGGTGATGAGGGTGATGATGATGATGAGGGTGATGATGATGGTGATGATGAGGATGATAATGGTGATGATGATGTTGATGATGATGGGGATGATGATGGTGATGATGAGGATGATAATGGTGATGATGATGTTGATGATGAAGGGTATGATGATGAGGAGGATAAAGAATAGGGATGACCTGAGTCGGAGGTCAGGCGAGGAGGAGGACAGGGAAGTCGGGTTGAAGCTCCAGTGAGGCTGGGATGTCGGATGCTCATCGGAGATGGAAGAGAACTGGGAATGGTGGTGCTGGCGGTGAGTAGCGGGTGCTCAGGCGGTTCAGTCGAGGAATGACGGCGGGACGACGGACTGCTCGTCATCGGGTTGGCGAGGACGGCGAGGCTGATGGGTCGTGGTTGATGGAGGACTGCTCGTGGAAGTTCGGCGGGGATGAAGGGAAGTCGGGTTGGCCAGGTGGTGGTGCAGCGGGGTGCTGGCGGTGAAGGATTCGGCGGTGAACAGTTGAGGCGGTTGCACGGGGGCGTGGTGGTGTCGTGGTCGAGTCCGGCGGGTCTGCTCAGGTCGCGGCTGGAAGGAAGTCGGCTTCAGGCATGCAGGCGGTCGAGATCCGGTCTGCTCCGACGATGGGTTGGACTGCTCGCGGTTCAGGAGGGTCGATGGGAAGCAGTCTGGCTGGGGCTCAGGGGGTAATGCCTGTCGTGCCCCGATCCCGTAGGGGCATTCGTCCTCGCTTGGTCCCTACGGAACCGCTCGTCCTCGCTTGGGCGCGATGCCGTGCAAGCCTAAGTTGCGCTTGCACCAGGCACGTACCTGCACAAGACACAAGTTAGACGAAAATATACATATATAGGCACAGAGTAAATACAGAGAACCAAAGTTGAACACATTTGATAGGCACACAAAATACTTTCTTTTTATTGAATACTGAAGATTTGGATTACAAAATGCTTGCTTGGCTGAGTTACAAAATATGCCTTAGAAGGCTTATAACTCTTTTTACATTCCCAAAACTAGCCACAACGTCCAAACATTACATCCTTGTAGTAGGACCATAATAGCAAAACATATAGCAGAAGAGGAGTAGCCCACTGGAGAGGAAAGCAACGGAGGAAGCAGCATGAACATAGTCATAAGGAAGGGTGCGCACACGCTGATTTAGATTCAAGATGCTAGCCAAACTCTCGCTTCCAGTACCTGGATATTTGCCCATAAACGTGGGTCAGTACTACCACATGTACTGGTGAGCGACCGTGGCCAAACTCACCCTAGAAATCCACACTAAGTAAGCATATGAATCTAGCATTATTAGGTGATCTTTCTGGTTGTCTAGTTTCTTTTTAGCAATTCATGAAGTAAACATAGACGATGTATAGCATATGCATATGATAATCTTACCCACGACCGAGCGGTTATCCCTGCAGCAGACACACAAGTTAGCCACAATTTGCATATATGCATAAACTTATGTATCAATCCTTGGTGTCACAAATGATAGGTATGCAAGAAGGTAAACCTAGCATGCGTCCTATCTATATGACGGTCCATGAGTTTCCCCATTGATGGACAACAACATCCCCCTAGATCCCGTAGGAACGGAACATCAGGGTGCTCTCACAATCCCTTCCGGACCGACCGATTCCCAGTGCCCCAGAAACCGATCGAGAGACTATTATCTTGTGCACAAGTTGTCCGAGACCCATGCATGGCAAGCAAACATTTATAAATCAAACTCTTAGGATGCATAACATTAGCAAGCATATGACAATCTAATAGCCACACCCCCCTAGATCCCGAAGGAACGGAACATCAGGGCGGACCACTAGACTATTCTCATTCATTCTTTTACACATGACACAAACACTAACCATGAAGGTTTATGCACGATATAGTGATGCAACAAGTGAGTAAGGGGCAACATTCAATAGAAGTAAAGCAGAATTCTATTTAGGAGCATACAGTTCATTTCTTTAGCTTATCTTTTTAGTGAGGCAACATTTAGTGAACTAGAGATTCTTTTCATTAGGCATGTGAACTGAAAGATTCATCGAAGGGCCTAAGCCACTCACCGAATGAATCGAAGAAGAGGATGGGGAAGCCTTAAGCGACGTTCACTCTTTGGTTATGCGTCCTGAAAATGTAACAATACTTGGTTAGCATACTTCAATCTCTTTCCCTTACGATTCGAAAGAAAACGCAAGCGAGAAAGCGAAATCATGAAAACCAAGTCATCGAAAGCAACTCAAAACACAAAGCAACACAAAACCAAGAAGCAAAGCAACCAACAAAACTCTTGGACTTATTTTAATAGAAGCCGTTTGATTAATTCGAAGGGTTCATTGCACTTCGTCCGTGTTGATTTGGCGGTAAGATTTTCCCGAGACTCGATTCTCAACCGAGTCGAAGCAGCGTAGTGTTCCATAAGTAACCGTTCGGAGTGGGGTGTTACAATGCCGTGCTCAGGCGAGGCTGCTGTCGAGAGGGTGGACGGAGGTCAGGTCTGCTGATGGGGAGATGGGAGAGGCCGGAGATGGGAGATGAAGACGAGGGAGGTCTCGGACGATGGGAGGTCGGGCTGAGGGGAAGTCCGACGAGGTCGGGGTGGCCGGACTCGGCTGCGGGAAGAGGAGAAAGGAGATGAGCAGGAAGAGGAGGGGGATTCGGCTAGGTAGGTTTTGGTTCTTTGGTGATGGTGAATAAAATATAGGGAGAAGGATATTTATACATGTAGAAAAGTAGGGTTTTGAGGATGACCTAGGGTGTTGGCCGGTCAACATCCTTGGGATGGGCTTGGCTTCACATGTAGATATTTAAAAGGTTAGAATTTGCATTATTTGAAATGCATGGCTAGGATTTTCATGGTTTCAAAATTGAGGGCCAAGGTTTAAGGAGAGTTGATGTTGAGTGTTACACACTACAAAAAAATTATGGAGAAAAATCCACATGAAAAAAAATAGGTTTTTTTATGTGTTGTGTCCAATGGTGTGGACACCTTAATGCACTTTTGCATAAAAGTGCCCAACAATTGAAAAAATTGCACAAAGATGAAAATTAGATTAAATTAATTAAAAATTAATGCAAAATGTGTTCTAAAATTAATTAGAAGTACATGGTGCTAAAATTAGGTGGGACACAAGTGTCATGGACGTAGAGGACTCAGAATAGAATATTATCATAATTTGGGTTGCACAAAATGGGTCAAGATTGTGTCTCCAATTTCGATTGGAACCCACAAGGATACACGGTTAAATTTATTTAGAATTAAATATAAACGTCTATGATGAATATTGTGGGACTAAAATGTAGCACAAGAGAGCATAATAAGTTACACAAATATCAGAATAGATGACTGGCACGTCTAGGACAAGGGTGTAAAATTTGTAGGAAGGCAATGGCTAGTGTAGTGCTCCAATTATCGAAACAACGGTAAGGTGCACTAAGTGATAAATATTGTAAAATTATCTAAAACATAATATTCTATTTCTAATTGGATTCAAACTAGCCATAGTCTCTCTATCTAGGCCAAGTAGGCCTAATTTTGGTCGATGGGGTTTACAGATGGCGCCCAGCTTTTTGGGCTGATCCGAGGCTTAGTGGATTCCCAAAGAGATCAGATCTAAAGGCTAGTAGACTCCCAGTGCGACCAGATTTGCGACTTAGTAGAGACTCAGCGAGATCAGACCGCTGTCATGAGAGAGGGCATGAAAAATGCTCATCTGGTCACTTTGACTACCATGGACAAGATGACAACCCAGGCAACCCAGCAGCCATCCACCCAGCCTAAGTTTGGCACTATTCTGGATTTCAGAAGACTTAACCCCAGGGGGTTCTCTCTCCTCCCTAGCCAGCCTATTTATAGGCTCCTAGGACGTGTGAGAAGATCAAGGCGATGAAATAGGCAGTTATGAGGATGAACTTGATGCCTCGATGCGTGATCCATATTTATCTCCTTGGAAACTACCGTTGACGTAGAAATTTTCTCGAAGATCGAGCCAAATCTCTTCATTAAATATGGACATCCTGGCAGAACCGTTTATGTTGCAACGTATCTACGCGACATGTCACTCATATGCAGCCGAAAGTGCTTGACCATGCTTCTAGTTCAAATTATTCCAAATTTATCATTTTGAAAACTTTGAAGGGGGTCTTGTAGAAGCATGAAAATTATGCATGCCGCATAGAGCCCATTCCCCTTTAAAATGAAAGCAGGCCGCAGAGGATCCACATAGAGCCTATGCGGCCCGAACAACTAAATAATTGGAGGCCGTATAAGAAGGTCTCATGCGACCTGTATAACCATGAAGTAAGGGGGGCCGCATGAGATCCCCTGACACAAAATTTAATGTCCGTCAGAAGTTCTGACACACCACTCGCCATCCTGAGCGCCTCAAGAATCGTGAGAGAGGCGGTGGCTCATAAAAAGTTGAAAAGTCATATCAGTGCATTAATAACGTTGTCAGATGTACCATGCCACGTGTTCCCTTATATACGGCTACGCCATATGCGGCCTTGACATTATGTGGCCAAAGTATCCAATCGACCAAGGCCAGACGATAGCTCGCATGCGGCCACAATGCCATTCGGCCAAAGTGTCCATAAGGCCAAGGCCAAAGGAGAGAACATATACGTCTGTGACCCTATGCGGCCTTGTCATTATGAGGCCAAAGTGTCCAATCAACCAAGGCCAGACGAGAGCTCACATGCGGCCACAACGCTATGCGGCCGAAGTATCCATAAGACCAAAGCCAAATGAGAGCACATATGCGGCTATGGCCCTATGCAAACTTGTCATTATGCGGCCAAAGTGTCCATTCGACCAAGGCCAGACGAGAGCTTTCATGCGGCCATAACGCCATGCGGCCGAAGTGTCCATAAGACCAAGGCTAAAGAAGAGCACGTTTGTGGCCATGACTCTATACGTCCACGATACCATGCAGCTCTCAGCTTGCAAGATCTTTCTGTTACAACTGAAATGATCTTCACACAGTTAGTGCTGATTACGTATCTAGTTGACCAAGTCACGCAAGCAACATTATCAACAATATATCCCAACCGAGGATACATGACAGCATACCCGTGGTATGCGGCTACTGTTGCAACCGTATTCTGTTGAAGGAGCCATATGCGACCACCAAGCAGAGGCACGTATGGCACCTATAGCCCATCAATATGATGGCTATAAATAGGAGGAACTTGGACGTTCCAAGTCTCCTCTTTTAAGAGACCATACCCCCTCCCCCCCCCCCCCCCCGGCTAGCCACGTACGTGCACACATGCTCAAGAGAGAGAAAAGAGAAGAGAGCATCTTCATTCCCTCGTCGGACTGTCAACAGAGTAAAGGAGTCACTGCAGTACTCGATCTCCATCGTCACGTTTTCCAGATCAAAAAAAATTTGTACTTAGATTTTCTGTCTAAATTTTTTTTGTACTTTTTGTTGGTTGTTAAGCAAAACTTTCTTAAACTTACATTAATGGCAAACAACTAGCTGCTTTGACATGTGATCAAGCTATTCTCTGAACGAGTTCGAAAACAAGTCTATGTTTCAAGCAGTAGTTATATTAACACGAAACAAGTAAGATATCAGTTCTATAATTCTAGCATGCAATATCTTACAGTTCTATCTATCAAGCATACATATATCTCTATTTTTAAAGCAAATAATCATACTCTTATTTAGCATATAATGAAGGAACATGTTTAAGCATCTTTCACTCTTCTTATTAGCATGGCAATGGTTCGTTCGATAGCTGTGTCAGTGTAACTTAGCATGCAATATTCTATTCTTTTACTTAGCATATCAAGGTTTTTTCAATGACAAGTATTACAATTTCTCTAGTTAAACATACAGGTTCTCGTTCTATCATTCTTATGCGAGCATTATCTACTTAGCAACAAGCATTATAAAACTCAAATTTATTATTAAGGCGTGCAAGAATCAGAGAATGAAGTTCTGCCCACTCACCTAGATCAGTCGTCTTCTGGTTCAATAAGGAGCTCTTCAAGAATGTTTCCTTTTTGAGTCAGCAAACCGATATATCTTGTATATAGTGCCATCGCAGAGCGGGGCACTACACCCAGGAGATCCAATATACTGTCAAATCGATCCGTTTGACTATAGAACCAAACCGACACATTCATACACATCATCATTGTGTGTTAACCATAACGTTTTGCTCCACCTTGGACTCCTAACTCTACCTTGAAAAGAGAGCTCGTAAAATCCGTATAATCCAATTATACACATGAACATTCAGCATATTCTATCTCGAACCAATTAGGACTGTCTAAACCAGTCCCATCGGAGTTGGCCCATGATGTGTGATATTGGACTGTGCACATATGCGTTAAAAAAAATTAATGTAAAACCTGAACAAATTTCAATTATCTATACTTCATGATCTCGCTTTCTACCCGATCGATGTGAGACTAAATTATCAACTCCATTGTCACTGTCTTTTTGAACTCTTAACCGAAAACGAGATACAATTCAACAACTAATCGTACCAAACAAGTGGTTTCCAATATGTTACATAAGAGGGTCGGGGTGTCATAATCCATCCTAAATTGTCATCCTTAGGTTATGTTTAGAATTGCTAATTGGAGGTTGCTTCTGGTTTTTCTTTCTCCTGGAAAAAAGTTGTTTGATAGTAATAACTTTAATTTTTTTTCCTTCTTTCAAAAGTCCGTTTAATTTTAGATTTTATTTTTAAAAAATAACCATCCACCAGCAATCAAAAGTTGCTTCCTTTGTAATTTTGTTTTTTGCAAAGTAACAACAAATTCCAAAACAAGCCTTAAAATTCCGTGGTATGGATGGAGCTTAACAAACAATTAGGGCGCACTATTTTGCATGATGTATTGTTTTGGCCAGACACAAGAAATCACACTATTTTTGCAAGTTGTGCCTATTTTTTTTTTTTTCTTTTTCTTTCTTTTGTTATACAAAAAATATAGGATACCTACATCAGAGCCGACTCTTCCTGGAAGAAGGGGAAGAGGGGTAGCCTCCTCCCTTAAAAGCCTTATTTTTTAAAATTTTAATTATTAAAAAATAAAATTTCTGGTCCTATTAAGACTGTCAGTCTATGAAAAATCATTATTATCTCTCTCTTTTTTTCCATACTGTACTTGATGCTTCGCTTACAGTCAACGATCGTAATCGGCAAGCCGTCGTCCTTTGCCCCCCTCGACCCGTCGCTGAACGCTGTCCACCTGAAGAGGTGAGAAACTGCCGAGTACTAATTATTGAACTATCTGGATATCTTTTAATTCTATATTCGTGTAATCGTTGTCCTCTTTTCTTTTGTAAGTTGGTGTTGCTTAATTTATTGGATCTTGGAGATAATTTATGTGTATTTAAGAACTAATTATATTGCATTCTGGATTTATTGAATTTACTGAATTTGGATTTATTAAAAAAAAAAATTATATAGAGAGAAGAAGGCCTCATTTTTGGGACTTGTCTTGGACCTCCAAAAAGCTGGAGACGGTCCTGATATATTATAAAATGGAATCCACGTACTTCGAACATGCCACGTTGAGATTCTTAGATCAATATTTGGAGGGGACTAAAATCTGACAATATTTTATTGACCATATGATATGGTTGTTGATCATGTGTGAAACCATTACATTTGCATGGCCGACCCTGAGCTCATGGGGGTCCGAGACTTGTCGTTCGGAATTGAACTAAAGAGTTATAGTGCGTAAGTCTAACATGATGATCACTACACCATAACTTTTTGTTGAGTTAAAGGTGACATATAGTATGTCCTGGCTAGATACGTCCATATTGATGTTCTTTAGTCTTTGGGTCCTGAGCTGCATTCAATCTGTCCTGGACCAGGATGGATCATGCATTAATATTATCAACACATAGACTTTCATATTACGCGGTCAGAAAAATATGGTTAGATTTTTATATCCCTTTAGTATTATTGATTTTTGGAATATTGGAGTAGCCTTACCAAATAATGAAGATTTTAATTAGAAATTGCATAAAACACATGAATGCTTGTGATATTTGGTAGGTTATTTGTAGTTACTTAAGTGGGAGTGATGGTTACTATATGGTTTGACCGGATGTTATTAAAGGCATGTTGTGTTGTGGGTGGTCATTTGGTGGGGTAGTCAAGTTACTATTGGGTTGATTCCTAAATTGTTCTATTGCCAAAAAGAAAAGAAGAAAGGAAGAAAAAGAAAATGAGTACCCATATTTGATTATTTGTACACCACCAAAGAAAATAAGCTGAATCCACCGTTAGTTTAATGGGAAATTAACATTGGCATGTTGGTACCATCCACACTTGTGTATCCAAGTCCACTTGAAAAGTAGGGGCGAGCATTATTCGGTTTTGGACTTAAAATCGAACCAATAAGATATTCGGTTCGGTTTGAAAAAAATTCGATCTGAATTCGATTTTGAAAATACTAAAATTTATTATTCGGTTTAGATTTTGGTTTTGGATTTCAGTTTCATTCCAAAATCGAAAATCGAATAAGACTTATACAATTATGTAAAACCCTAAATTATGTGCATATTTTGTGATTAGAATGTGTATATTTTGAAAACAACAATTCTATGTATACAATTATAATTTTTAACATATTAATTACGATTTCAACATTGGATTCGACCCATTAAACAATATAAATATTTTAACCTAACAAGAAGAATAAACCGAAAAAATTGAATTGATTATTTGGTTCGGTTCAGTTCAGTTCGACTTCATTTTTGGCTAATTACGATTCGAATCGAATAAATTTTTTTAGAATTTTAGTTCATTCGATTTTGACTACTTCGATTCGCTCACCCCTGCTTGGAAGGTGGAGTTTTGCTCTTTCATGTCTTCTTCTTCTTCCTCCCCTGTTTTGGTCAAGGAATAACAACTAAAGCATCCTTAAGGAACTTGATCCAGTCAATGTTTGCCAGGCCATCAATGTTCATGTTTTCATCTCATTAATTTGTTGACTATTGAGGAGCATCACCCAGTCAATAATTTGCCAGTCATCTCAAAATCAAATCCACACCATTTCAATCAGGGGAGAAGCTTCTCAAAATCAAAACCACGCACCCCTACAAAATAAAATAAAATATGTTTTCTTAATTTATAATAATTATTCATATTTGGCTCCACAAGAATAAAATATTATTATAGAAAATTGTTCGGACTTTTATTAGCACCATCATGTGAGAACTGAGAATAAAATATTAATATAAAAAAATTAATTAAATCAATGTGATATGTAATCTTTTCAAATAGATCAAATTTCAATTTACTTCTCATCTGACTTTTGATCTTCTCCGAATATGCATTTAAGCAAAAAAAAAAAAGAGTAAAGAGGGAAGAGTCGAAGAGGAAGAGACAAATTAGATCGAAGAAGCCAAGAATAACTCAATTACTTGCTCATTACTGGCAGTTATTGTCCAACTCATTGAGTTAATTAGGCTATTGTCCAATTCTTTCATCAATTGATTTCAGCTTCATATGGTTTGTTCTGTCTACCAAACAATCTCTTTTAATTAACAAGATTCACAACTTGAGATTTGATTTCTTCTTATAATAAATTTATTTTATTTTATATCTTCCGAACTTTTGCTTTTCTCAAAGTAATAATCAAATTAGTAAATTTTCAGGTGAATTTTTTTTATTCTGATTCCATTATTGATGACTTTTAAGTTTTTGAAAGAACGCCGAGCCTTACTTTGAATGAAATGAAATGATTGATTATTCATTGAATATGACATTATTTAACATGTTTATTACTAATTTTTTTATTTTTTTTTCCTTTAATTTCATGAGAAACTCCAGTTCATGACAATCGTAGAGATGCTAGTGAGATGATTCTGACTCATCAATAGCTTCAATTTCTCCTGGAATTGAAGCTCAACAACCTATCAAAAGCTCCATATTAGAGAGGGAATGCAAAAGACTAGGTATCTCAATTAACTCAGTTGGCAAAAGGGATTCTCAGAGGGTTAGGTCAGCAAGAAAAAAGGGTCATGTTAGTTATAGATGAAGCTCAAAATTTTATGGTTTATTAGTAATAGGATCTCATATAATAGTTGATATTGAGATTTGGGTTTCCATATTGTTCGATGTTAGTGTTTGGATCTTAAAATTACTGTTTACGTAGACTTATGAACATTAATTTTAAGACACAAACACTAATATCGGACAATATGAAAATCCAAACCCTAATATTAACTATTATATTATATGAGATCCTATTACTAAATATTCCAAATTTTATCATGGACACACAAGGGGTCTCTGTTCAGATACCAAACATACTTTGGTTCAAAGGATTATTCAGCTTTCACAACCTTCAATCATTTTACTTCAAATGAGGACTTGCAACACTCCAGGATATTTTTTGCAATTAATGGTTCTAGAAAATTTGGATGGACATTTATACCAGGGTTCGCAGTATCGGTATCGGAATAGGTATCGGACAATCTCAATGAGTATCGGGATCGGCGATACCGACATTATCGGTAGTTTCGGATCGGAGTATCGGATATTTTGTTATCGGAAAACAAATAATTATTAACATTTAAAAAAATATATTTTATATATTTAGACATAATTTTAAGTATATCCAGTCTTGTTTTAGAGTAGTTTTGAATTTGAATGAAATAGTAGCCACCCCTGCAGATTGATTTATATGCTATAGATAAGTTTTTTTCTTCTAAATGCTTTAACAACTTTACACCCTTGATGATTGGTCTTTTTCGTCTTTTTTTTGTTGTTGAATTGACCGTAAAAAAGACCTCCAATGTCGATATCGGTCAGTATTGAATATCGGTCGGTATCAGATCGAGACATGTCAATTCGTATCAATATCGACTGTATTGATTCGATATCGGCTAATACTGTAAACTATGATTTATACCTTCCGTTGGTAGTTCAGTTGGTCTTATTATCTTGTGGAATTTGGACGCAGTAGAGGTAAGGTATTCTTTATTCTATTTTAGTTGAATGTATTAATAGAAATGATGGGTTTCATTGGTACCTTACAAACATCTATGGTCCCAACTGTCTTAGAAGTAGGACAAGATCTGTGGTTAGAACTGTTAGGAAAATTTGTAAGAATGAATAAATTGTCTTGGAAAATTAATTAAAAATATTTTAATTTTCCATAGATGTATGTTCGAAAGGATGTGTCCCTTCTAAATATTGTGTCTGTACGAAAAGGTGTATCCCTTCCAAAGAGTCTCTTTATCGCTTATAAAAGCATAGAGTCATATGAGTGTTTGGATTAATGGATCAAAACTCATTCACACACACACACACACTACCTACATTGCTTCGTCCAGTTCATGCGAAGACAATATTTATTCATGGTCGATGGTATGTATATTGCGTCTGCAGACTGTGTAGCTAAATCATTGCTTAATGATGCTAAACAAGCTATCATACCTGGGGAGAATGGTGCACCAACTGACGCTTGAGGGTAGTCAACCCAGTCATCACCCAGATCTACTCGAGGTTCATCGGGTGGAATCTCGCTTGAAATACTTACAGATTAAGGAGGGGCTAGCCCCATTATTTGTCTGGGTAAAGGTATATGGATTATTATTGAGCTCGGCCTCGAAGACGAAGGAAGTCCGCGTAAAGTAGAACTCCAGCACAGGGTGGCGTAAGACATGACTTCAGAGCCATTGGCGTACAACAGAGCTTCATCGCTAGTACAGCGTAAAACATAGCTCCAGAACAACCCGCGTAATGCAGTATTTCCAGACTGCTTCAGCGTAAAAAGGTTGTTACATCGTCACTTTGGCGTAAAACCTGCTCGCTTTTAATGCAGTGGGAAGTTGTACGGGGAACTCTTCGTATGCCTCGAACGAACCTGTCAGATCATGCAGTGAACCTGACTCCTGACAAAGAGTACTGCACGACTATCCAGACGACGGCTGAAGTGCTGCTACCGGTAACTTGGGAGACTAACGACATTAAATCGTAAGCACCTGTACGAAACAAAAGTCTTAAGGACATTGAACCAAATTTAAACGTTAGTCCCGGTCAGATCATCTTTTTACATTCCTGATTATATATTCTCAATTTCTAATATACAGAATTGGATATGGAATTTTTTACTTACAAGAACTTGATAGCATTTAGAGGTCCATGGAACATACCTTGGTGAAGAAAATATAGGATGTACAAGAAATTTCTGTGAGTACGAGGGACTTTGCCAATTTTATTTCAGATCATGAACTTATTGATCTTGCTCTCAAAGGTGCAAGTTATGCTTGGACAAGTGGAGAAGATAATCCAGTCATGGGCAGAATTGACAGATTTCTCATCTCTTCAGAGTTTGAGGTTTCATGGTTTGAAGCTTAGAAGCTAGAAGTGGGAGCGAAGACGGAAGCGAAAGTAGGAGGGGAAGAACGCGACTACTTAGAAGAGTCTAAAGTTGGAAGCGTGTGCTAATAATTTTTTTTATATCTATTAATTATTGTTAGCAAAACTTATAAATATTTTAATATTTATTAGAATTTATAAAGTTTAATACAAGATACAGAGACATCATTCGCATGTTATTTTTTTTATGATATCAAGGCAAATAATTTTTAGTTTCTTGATACTTTGATAAACTGGTATTAATTTTTTTTCTAACTTTTTTCCTAAAATTTATGTTCTCTTTTAAAATTATAGGAATCGTGTTGGATTGTATCTCGTTTCCGGTTGAGCGCTCAAAAGGTGGGTGACAATGGAGTTGGTAATTTAGTCCCACATCGGATAGGAGATGGGATCATGAGGTGTAGATAATTGGGATTGGTTCAGGCCTTACATGAGAATTCACTTTTAAGGCATATGGCCCCAATCCAATATCGCACCTCATGGACCAACACCGGTTCGGGTCACACCGCGTTTCCAACAAGTGGTATCAGAGCCCAAGGTTACGGGCTGGTTTGAGCGGCTCTAATTGATTCGAGACAGATGGTGCTGAAAGTTCATGGATCATACGAGCACTTCTCAAGATGGAGTAGGAGCATCAACTACACGAATTGGCTTTAAAGGTGGATCTGACGAGTCCAAGGTGGAGCAAGACATTGTAGTTGGCATACAATGGTGGTGTGAATGAACGTGTCAGGTTTGGTTCTGTGGTCGAACGGATCGAGATGACAATATGTTGGATCTCCTAGGTGCTCGATTAGTGGGAACGAACAAAGGTAGCCGAAGTGTGCTAAGATTGTTCGGTTAGCAAAAACGAGTAAAGGTAGCCGGGGTGTGCTAAAGGTGCTCGGCTAGCGGGAACGAACAAAGGTAGCCGGGGTGTGCTAAGGTTGTTCGGCTAACGAAAACGAGTTAAGGTAGAGATTGTTGGATTGTATCTCGTTTCCGGTTGAGCGCTCAAAAGGTGGGCGACAATGGAGTTGGTAATTTAGTCTCACATTGGATAGGAGGTGGGATCATGAGGTGTAGATAATTGGAATTGGTTTAGACCTTACATGAAAATTTTCTTTTAAGACATATGGGCCCAATCCAATATCGTATCTCATGGGCCAACTCCGATTTGGATCACACCGTATTCCCAAAAAATCGTTCATGTCGCCAGGATAATAAGCTTCCGTCGCATGAGAAATGAGTTTTCGTCATCGAAAAAACGAACTTCCAAATAAGAACTGCTGAATCAAAATTCATACGAAGTTTGTTGACCTCCTAGAAGTTTCTGAAAAAAATAATAATTTATTGAATTAGTAAAGGAATGGTGGCTCTTTTTTTTTTTTTTTTCATTTGCTGGTTCTCCATCATATGTTCTATGGGAACAGTTGAAAGCTTTTAAAAGAAAAACCCATCAGGTGGAACAAGGAAGTTATTGGCAAGAAAGATCTCAAACTAAAAGAATGTCTTAACATCATTAAGGATATAGACAGACTTGATAGGAAACTACTTCTCTAGCTTAATGTTGAGCACCAAGCAAGGAGAACTAAAAAGTAGACTAGAATTTGAAAAAACTCTTCAAGGATGGAAGAAATAAAATGGCATCAGAAATCAAGAGTGAAATGGCTGCAGAATGTTGGCGACAAAAACACATTAAGCTTTAAATATTAATCACAAGACTGCATCAGCAAGGAGGAGAAGGTGTAATTGTATAATAAATGAATTTTTTCTTATCTTTCATAAACTTATAATATTTACGTATTTTTTGAAAGAATCAAATTAATATGCGAATCTTAAAGCTGTGACATTTCAAACGAATTCGTACGAATAATTAAAAAATTTGGGAAAAAAACGTTGGCTGGTAGTGTAGTCTATTTAATTAACCAAGAAAGAATCCAACAGTCTTTTATTAACTCTTGTAGCTTTGCTGTTTTTAACCAGCCTGATGCAATTCACAAAACATGTCTATACCAAAAAAAAAGCCTCACATGCAACCTATTTAATTAACCAAAAAAGAAATTCAAAAGTTTTGTTGCATGTTTATTAGGGATAAAAAAAATACATGTCGAATTTGTTCATATGAAACGTGCTAAATGGAAATTAAATCAAATCCGAATATTTCTCGTTTAACGAATATTTGACCGAATTTCTTAACGTATTTTATTTGCACTGTACCGATTTATACTCATACTTTAGTCGTTCCGAATTTTTTTCGATTGCCGAATTGCTAACAAGGAAAGAGACCCATGGTACTCAACTTATATATATATATATATACACACACACACACTTATGTGCGCTGCACTTAAAATAAATATTTTTTAATATTTTTTTAAAATAGTTCAAATATTTTAATATATTTGAATTAAAATTTGTTAAATAATTTAAATATTTTCGATATTTTTTCTTTAAATTTATTTTTAAACAATTTTAAATTTAGTTTTTAAATTTATATTTGTGCGGAAGAAAGAAAGAAAAAAACTATGATATTGTTGAAAATTTAGGTAAAAATTTAAATTGTATTTAAATATAATTTGAATATATTTTAATTATGATTTGTTATAGATTTGTTTTTAGAATTTTGGACATGTATTTAGTTAGATAATATCATTTACTTAGTTTAAATATAATTTGAATATTGAATATATTTTAGAATTTATTATATGTTAGTGTAGTTAGAAGGATTTAGAATTTTTATTTTTAACCACGTCAGGAGGTACATACGCGATTACAAACAGTTCTGAATTTTTTTAATTTTTTCTATTTAGTGAAGAATATACATACGGCTTGGACGGCTCATTTTTTAACCGTTTCAAAGCCGCATTATAATAGTGACGTTTCCAAGCCGCATTATAATAGTGTACTAGTAAATTCACGTGTGTTGCACGTAAACTATTTTTTCCTTATATTAATGTAAAATAGTTTAAATATTTAAGTATACTTGAATAAAATTTGTTGTATATATATATATATATATATATATATATATATATATATATATATATATATATATATATATATATATATATATATGTTTATATTATAATTAGGATATATTATATATTTGATTATATTTTAATTATAATTTGTTATGGATAAATCTCTCCTCTTTATAAAGAGTTTTAAAAACGACAAGACATTTAAGCCGTCCGTATGTCCTCACGTAATTAAAAAATAATAATAATAAATTTTAACTAATTCTTTGACTAACTTTTTCTAATTCATGTGTTTAAGGTGGGTGACATTCTCCTTGGTTGCTTAGGTTCAATTTTCTATGACATTATTTATAACAAATTAAATTTTTTTTAACAATTTTTTTTACATATTTTTTTTAATAAATGGGGAAGGATTTACCAACGGCTTAGATGGCTCAATTTTGAACCGTTTCCAAGCCTCATTATAAGAGTACTAGTAAATTCACGTGAGTTGCATGTAAAATAAACTTTTTCTTCTGATATTAATATAAAATTATTTAAATATGTAAATATATTTAAATTTAAAATTAATATATATTTTTTTATTAGAATTTTTTATGTATTTGATTATATTTTAATTATAATTAGTTATGGATATATTTCTATTTTTCATAAAGAGTCTTGCAAACAGTTAGCTACTTAATATTATCTAATTATAAATAAACATCTTTTCTAACTCGTGTGGTTAGGTGGAAGGTATTCTCTCTGTTTGGCTGAGTTTAAATCATGGTAGTGTTATTTATAACAAACTTAAATTTTTTCAAATTTTTTTTACGTAAAATTAATTTATTAAAAATAATTAATTGATAATATGCATACGGCTTAGACGGCTCACTTTTGAGCCGTTTTGAAGCCTCCTTTTATATACTAGTTACCTCACGTAAAAACAAAATTATTAAAAACTTATATAAAAATATAAATTATTTTAAAATATTTAAAAAATATTTTATTTAAAATTTGTTGTTGATATGTTTTTACAGTTTTGGATATGTGAGTCAGATAATACTATGTACTTAGTTCAAATATTTAAATATATTTGAATTAAAATTTTAATATTTTTTTTAATATTTTTCTTTTAAATTAATTTTTAAATTTAGTATTTAAACGGTTTTAAATTTAGTATTTATGTTTGGTGGAAGAAATAGTAGGTTACGATTAGAAAGAAGTTGGTTTTAGATTTTTTTTTTTAATTTGCCGTTGATTTTTTAAATTTAAATTGGTTGAATATTTATTAATGATTTGGACGGATAAGATGTAAGTTTGTTTAAGATTTTATTTATCTACCTCAAGTAATTTTTTAAAATTTAATTAGTTGAATATTTAATTACGATTTAGACGGCACACTTTTGAACCGTCTAGAAACCTACACCCGCCTAAGCACATATAATTTAATCTGTACGATCTAGGATTAAGAAATAGACGTGAACAAATTAAGATGATCTATTTCCTCTCTCCTACTACATTATAGCCAAAACAAAAAAAGTTCAAGTTGGCCCTCCTCCTTGGAATCAGACCGAGAGTGCCCAATCAAAAGAACACAAGAACTGTTTGCTCCCTAGTCGCCCTCGTTTCGATGGTTACCCCTTTCGTCGTATCACCGGTACCGACCACGTCTTTCGTTCCAATCCTGTAACAACCTGTTTTTTTAAAATTTTAAAAAAATAAATTTTTTGAATTTTTTCGATAATTTTTAATTAATTATTAAAAATGTCCTTCATGGATTAATATTTTTATGTATTAAACTAATTATTAAAATATTACAAAAATTATATTTTTGGATGTATAATTAATTATTGGTTGTTGTGTAATTTTTCTGAAATTTATTGGGCTCAAAAACTATTTTTAATTAGTTAAAAACTAATATTTTAATTAAACCGGACTAAACCCAACCCAATCCGAACCGAACCCATATAAATCCTATTGAACTGAACCCTAACCTAATGGGTCGAGTCCTACCTGTACTCGACCCGACCCGTACCCGATAACCCAAAACCCTAACCCATCATCCCCACGATTCCCCCACCGTCGCAATTTTCGACCGACGACCCCCTCAGCCGTCCCACGACCCCGTCGACTCCGCCCCGCCCCGGCCCACGACTCCCCGCTCCACCGCCTCTCCCTCTCCCCTCGCCTATAAAAGACCCCCTCGAGCCCTCGTCAACCCTACAGCCACCGCCATCTCCCCGCTGCCGCCGCCACCCGAGCCCCGCCGCAGACACCCTCCCCCAGCAACGCAGCAGCCTCAGCAAACGCCGCAACAGCCTCAGCAAACGCCGCCGCCGCAGCCGTGCCCTGCCGCGCCGTCTCCTATCGCGACAGCAAACCACCGCGAGATACCCGTCTTCCTGCTTTCGTAACTCCCTGTACATTGATTCGTTTTTCATTCTGTCAAATCGTACGCGTAGACCGCATGACCCTCTCGAACCCCGTACAAATAGTTCGGGGTATCGCGTCATGTGTCGGTCGTAAAACGCGATGCAAAAACAGAAAAATTAACATATTTCTGGACTTTAGAAATCGTCCCGAACTCACAAGTTCATGGCCGATTTATTCCCAACCTAGTTATTATTTCTGATTTCTGTTTGAACAGTTAATTAGACAACCTAACCGAGATCCAGACCCTGTAATTAGTTTATTTTATTTCGTTGCATGTTGTGTTTTATTCGCGGATGAAATCGACAAAAAACTTGGTTATTTAAAACCCAATTTTTTTCGGGACTGTGTGCGTCCCGCTAAACGATGTGACTTGGTCGTGTGCGAATTACACCGAAAGGTGCGCATCGTCAATACAGACGTGTGAAATTTTGCGGAAGTTGATTTGGATGTGCGTGCACACCGGAATCAACGCGTATCCGTCAACGTTGACGAAACTCGTTGTAACTTCGTGTGTGCTTATCGTTTCGCAACGAAACTTGCGCCATCAGATTCGTGGCATTTTGCTGATCCTGTGACCCAAGTTTGGTTTGATTCTAAGAACGTTGACGAAACTCCGTATCGTGGGCCCCACTTGACGGGCAATTTTGTGATCGGCTCATCGGAATCCAATTTTGGATATTCCGTTGGGTTCATATCGTCATTCTGGACTTGTAACACTAAATTTGACGAATTTGAAGAACTTTGTCTTTGGCACGCTTTTCGGTGTGAAGTTGGTCACATGTGGACCCCACTTTGACCAGAAACTGTCAATTTTGTTCCTGTGTCCAAATTGGACTTATGGGTAGTCAATCCTAGCTATTTTATATCTTCTGGGAATGATGGTAATGTTGGTTTCAGCATCCGGGGGTGTTCCTGGAGATTTTGCTGATACCGGAGCAACTGTTGGAGTTCAAACCCAAGGCAAGTTTACCTTGCCAACTTGCAGTAGTTCCTGTTATATTATTTGCTTGAGTTATTTATATATATATATACTTCTGTGATGTACCTGTTCAACCTAGGACCGTGAGACGTTGCTTAGCGTCCGAATAAGATTCGGGTGTCGACGCCGTACGCGGAGTCGTGTAACGTCACATAGAGAGTTGATATTACGATCCTATTTTCGTGCTTGCTTTATCAAGTACGTCATACCATAGGACACTTCTATTCATGAGACAGAATCTTTTCTGAGTTATTCATGGTAATTTTGTATAGACTTACAGGATTCGTGAAATAGGTCTTGCATATACATAGATATTATTATGACTCGCTGTGCTAGCTAGAGGTCATGATATTGCGTGTTATGGATGAAACGTCGTGGACATGAGACGTGTGATTACATTGGGTGGGGAGAGTCTTACCATACTAAAGGCTGATTATATATATATATATATATATATATATATATATATATATATATATATATATATATATATATATATATATATATATTACATTAGTGGAGGTGCCCTAGACTCTGTCTTTGGCACATTTACTGGCCCTTCGAGACACGAATGCTGCTATGGGTTTTCACGACACAGAGCCTATAGTAGTTTCAGCCTGAGTATGATTAATGCTCTCATTTGCATATCACATAGCTGGTTACATAGTTTGTCCTGCTGATATATTTTTATATACTGTATTTATTTTGGCATGTTGTTTCTTGTACCTTGTTACGTCCCTCTGAGGACCTGGTCCCTTACCAGTTTTGCAGCATAGACCGTTGTAGAGCCTGCTTGGAGTTGCTGATGTGTGTTGCTTAGTCTTGCAGGAATTGGTGCCAGGTACTTATATCATTTCTTCCGGAGTCATGGTTATTATTCATATTGTTTATTCATCTGCTGATATAGTCTAGTTTTATACACTCATATTTCTTTCTCGAGTCTATTCGAGCTTATGTGTTACTGGCGGCCGACTTTAGCATATGTAGCTCATTCTTGTATATTCTGATCATTGTGGATTGAGGCATTGTCACGCCCCAGTCCCAAAATACCGAGGGACTGGACGCGTGATAATGGCCAGCAGCACACACCGATGGACAAACCAATTTAATGTATCCATCAGGGCATACTTAAGCTGTATATAAGGTCTATAACAACAAGTCAAAACTAATCTCATCCACAGAAAAGAATATAAAATCAACAGCAATAAGGAAAGTAAATTAAACATCCAGTCTCAGCAAAGTAATTCGGGGAACAACCCGATATAATGTTTGTTACAATTGTTCTCATAAACATGAAAAGAGTTTTAATTAAATATATTAAACTGAGCATAGGGAAGCAGATGTTCAGGAGAAGTCCTCAGCGATCACCTCGTCCTCAGGTACTGGTACTGTTCCGAGAAGTGCTCCTGTTCCGTACACCTCAGGGTAGATCTCGTCTGCTAACCCTGGGGACATAATCCGGATCCAGGTCCTCAGGGGACATAGCAAGGTACAGATAAAACAAGCCAAATATAATGCAGCAAAGCAAAAATAATGAAACAATAAGGACAACTATATAACCATCTATGTGAAATGCAAGTTGAGAGCATCACTGAAACTAAGGCTGATACCACTACAAGCTCTGTGTCAGGGAGCCGGTAGTAGTTATACTATGAGTTATACTATGTGTTTACTATGGATTATATATATATATATTCAGCCTGTAGCCTGTGTGTCTCTCCCCACCCAATGTAACCACAAGTCTCATGTCCATAACGTCTCATGTCCATGTCACATGTGATCATAGCTAATGCATCAAGTCATAATCTAAGAATATAATCTATGTCCATCCTGTATCCTACACAGAATCACCTTGAATATCTCAGGAAGATTCTGTCCATGTATGTGTCAAGTGTCCTGGGTTAATGTACTTGATACAGCAAGTACCAAAATGTAAAGGGGCACGAATGTCCATCTCTAATGACATACACAACTCCGCGTACGGAGTTGGCACCCGACTGTAATCGGACACTAAGTATGCCACACGGCCCTAGGTTTAAGCCTGAACAATAATCACAGAAAATAAAGCAAGAGCAAAATAAATTTAATAAACTGCAATTTATGGCAAGGTACACTTGCCTGGATTTTCGGTTCCAATTGTCGCTCTGGCTACAGCTGGATTTGCAGGCAGTATTCCGGCTGCTGAAACAAACATCACCATCAGGTCCAGAAAATATTAATCAGCTAGGAACGCCTTTCCTTGAGTCCAATTTGGAGACAAGGGCAAAAACGTCAATTTCGGGTCAAGACGGGATCCAGATGTGGGCCGCTTTGCACCGAAAAACGCGTCAGGGTCAAAGGTCTCCAAATCAGTCCAACTTAGTGTCAACAGGTCAGGAACGATGATACGAACCCAACGAAACTTCCAGAATTGGATTCCGATAAGCCGTTCTCAAAATCGTCCGTCGAGCGGGGCCTGTGGGGCCCACGACACGCGATTTTGTCAACGTTCTCAGAATCGAACCAAACTTGACCCACAGGACCAGCGTATTGCTACGAGTCCGATGGTGCAAGTTTCGTCTCGATCCGACGTGTGTACACTAAGTTACAGCAAGATTCAGAAAAGCCGGATACGGAGTGTTGTCCGCGGATACGCACTGATTCCGGTGTGCACGCACATCCGAATCAGCTTCTGCGAAATTCCGCACGTCCGTATTAACGACGCTGACGTGTCGGTGAAGACCGCACGTGACCAAGTCGTCCCGTTTGGCGGGGCGTACTCGATTCCGGGGTGAAACAGGGTTTAGTTTTTCCTGTTTTTGGATCGCGATGTGCGATCACCACAGGACGCGATGCCCCGAGCGGTTTGTCCGGGCACCGAGAGGGTCTAACAGGCTACGCGATACAATTCACGGAATCGAAATCCGAGCTACGAGTCAAAAGTTACGGACACCTGAATAGGGCTTGAAAAACCGAGTTGTGTCCTGTGTCCTGGACACTGTGTCCGACACGACACAGAATTTAGGTTTAGGGTTTTCCCTGTGTTCGTGTCCAGCCTGTGTCCGTGTCCTCTGAAACTCACCGGAGGGAGGCAGTGGAGCACTTGGCCGGAGGCGGCGAGGTCGACTAGGGCTGCGGCGGCTCAGGCAACGCTCGGGGACGGCCGGCGGCTGCTGTCGTTGGCTGCTGCTGCGGCTTACTGATGGAGAAGAGGAGGAAGAAGAAGAAGAGCTGCTGGCTGCGGCGGAGCTGGGCGGGAGGCGGTGGCAGCGGCGAGGTGGCGTGGTGGCGAGGGCTCGGCGAGGCGGGGTCTGGGGATTACGGCGGGTGGCAGCGGCGAGGTGGAGGAGACGGAGAGAAGAAGGCAGTGGCTAGGGTTTTATAGAGAGGAGGCGGGAGAGGGAGAGGCGGCAGTTGCGGTGGCCGGAGGCGAAGGGGCGGGGACGCGAGAGGGCGGCGGGTTCTGGAAGTCGGAGAGGAACCGTCGCCGGCGGCGGAACGGCTCAGGCGGGAGGGGAGAAGTCGGGGAGCGGAGAGGTTGGGGGTGAGAGGGAGCGGGTCTCGGGTGGCAGCGGGTCGGGCGGCGGCGGACCCGACCCGACCCGGTAGGGTGAGTGGGCTGGGTATTGGGCTGGGCCGGTCTGTTATTGGGCCGGTGGGCTGGGTTAAAATATAAAACTATAATAATAATAATAATAATAATAATAAAAACATTAACTAATAAATAATTAATTTAAATAATTAATTTCAGGTGTTTAAAAAATAGGTCCAGGGCCCAATAAATTTTAGAAAAATTACCCTAAGTCTAGATTTTCATTTTACACTATAAAATATTATTTTCATAATATTTTAATACTGTTAATTGTCATTTAAAAATCATTTAATAATTAAAACCCTGTTTTTAATTACAGATAAATTCCAGAAAATTCCAGAAAAGTTGTGAAAATTCCAATTTAAAATTTCTTTAAAAATCAGGGGGATTACAATATACCCCCCTTAAGAGGATTGCGTCCTCGCAATCAAAGAATAACCGGTCAACAGAGATGACACGGTTTCAAAATTTATTTGAATCAGAAAATCAAGGTTAAGGGATTTAAACGCATAGGAAAATTCATTTCCCTAAGCAATAGAATTTATGCAATTTCCCAAATGTGGGAAATCTTAGAAAATTACTGTTTTAGAAAACCAGGTTATATTTCAAAACTTATCAAGTTAACAATTCTAGGTTATTATCAAGTTCAAAACTAGGTTATCAATTTTTTTAGCAAGTTAAAAAATTATCAGGTCAAGTCTGGGGTCACGAACCAGCAGGCACAAAATAAAGCAAAACTAGAAACAGAAAACTATAAAAACTTACGCGCATTAGCAACTCCTTGGTTCTGCACGTCTCCCACAGTCATTGCGAAAACTTGGCCGCGTCCTGGTGGATTCCTCTGCTGCTGCTGCTGCTGGGCTTGTTGGAAGAGTGCTGCCTGCGGTGCCAAGGGTGGCCTTGGTTGATACCCTCCTGGTGCTGGTAGAGCTTGTTGGTTTGCTCTTGGTACTCCTCCTCGATGATAAGGACAATCCTTGGCTAAATGTTGATTGGTTCCACAAATCAAGCACAATCCCAACTTGCGTCTGCAGTCCTTCTCAGTATGGCCTACCTTACCACAGTATTGACATGTAGGTACTGTCTGCGGAGAGGCTCTGGGTTGCTGGTGTATGTGAGGCCTCTTTGCAGCTTCTTCTTGTGGTACTTTGGCTGCTGTGGAAGACCGTTTCAGATTGGTCTCTCTCCTGGTGACGCGTTCCATGCGTCGGGCTGCGGCGAGAACGTCCGAGTACGAAGTTGGTGCGACAGATCCAATTAGCTTCTGTAACTCGATGTTGAGGCCGTCGAAAAACTTCTCGGCCTTCTCTTCTTCGGTAGGAATTAAAGAAGGGGCGAAACGACTCAAGCGAATGAATTCGGCATTATACTCCTCCACTGTCATGTTGCCCTGGATGAGACGGTTGAACTTATCTCGGAGTTCTGATCTAGCAACGGCTGGGATATACATCTCTTGGAAGAGTCTGGAGAACTCCTCCCAAGTGACTCGGTCATGTCCGAGCCTCCTCTCTTCAGCTAGCCACCAGTGGTGTGCGTTGTCCGTCAGTTGCATTCTGACGGCGGTCATCCAACGTTCTCTTGGAAGTTCAGCTGCTTCCAATTGGTGTTGTATGTTGGTGAGCCACTCATGCACTTCAGTTGGTCCTTCTTTGCCCGAAAAGGTACGGGGCTTGAGTTGACGAAAATCGGTAATAGATCCCGTTGCTGGTCGCCTAGCTTGTGGGTTCACTTGCTCCAATGCAGTTACTAGGCTGGTTCTCAAATACTCTGCCTCGTGACGCTGAGTCTCTTGATGAATTTGTTGTTGGGCTTGCATCATAGCGTAGATCATCTGGAATATCTGTTGCCCGTCTATAGGTTGCCCTTGTGGGAATACGGGCATCGGTGGAACGAACTGCGGAGGCGGCGGGATGTCATTACGCCGGAACCTTGAATTTTGCGGTGCTTCTTGATCGTTTTGAGAAGATTGCCCTCGGTCTTCGGGTGTCACTCCTTCGTCATAAGTAACCACAGCATCATGTGGTGTACTCAAGGGATTCTCGTCTCCACTTCTTGGATCCATTAGTCTGCATCAAAATAAAACATAAGAAGCGCACTAGATTCAAGGCAAGATGCAAGTCAAAAGTTAATTTGAATACGATACAGATATCAAGAACGTTTTCAAGCAAGTGGATGAGATCCTAAAACTTTATCCTATTCTTATTGCAGGCCTGTTCAGTCCCTAAGTTGAAACCGAACAATTTAGTCGTTGACCTGCATGGGCCACCACAAAAACCATGTCACGCCCCAGTCCCAAAATACCGAGGGACTGGACGCGTGATAATGGCCAGCAGCACGCACCGATGGACAAACCAATTTAATGTATCCATCAGGGCATACTTAAGCTGTATATAAGGTCTATAACAACAAGTCAAAACTAATCTCATCCACAGAAAAGAATATAAAATCAACAGCAATAAGGAAAGTAAATTAAACATCCAGTCTCAGCAAAGTAATTCGGGGAACAACCCGATATAATGTTTGTTACAATTGTTCTCATAAACATGAAAAGAGTTTTAATTAAATATATTAAACTGAGCATAGGGAAGCAGATGTTCAGGAGAAGTCCTCAGCGATCACCTCGTCCTCAGGTACTGGTACTGTTCCGAGAAGTGCTCCTGTTCCGTACACCTCAGGGTAGATCTCGTCTGCTAACCCTGGGGACATAATCCGGATCCAGGTCCTCAGGGGACATAGCAAGGTACAGATAAAACAAGCCAAATATAATGCAGCAAAGCAAAAATAATGAAACAATAAGGACAACTATATAACCATCTATGTGAAATGCAAGTTGAGAGCATCACTGAAACTAAGGCTGATACCACTACAAGCTCTGTGTCAGGGAGCCGGTAGTAGTTATACTATGAGTTATACTATGTGTTTACTATGGATTATATATATATATATTCAGCCTGTAGCCTGTGTGTCTCTCCCCACCCAATGTAACCACAAGTCTCATGTCCATAACGTCTCATGTCCATGTCACATGTGATCATAGCTAATGCATCAAGTCATAATCTAAGAATATAATCTATGTCCATCCTGTATCCTACACAGAATCACCTTGAATATCTCAGGAAGATTCTGTCCATGTATGTGTCAAGTGTCCTGGGTTAATGTACTTGATACAGCAAGTACCAAAATGTAAAGGGGCACGAATGTCCATCTCTAATGACATACACAACTCCGCGTACGGAGTTGGCACCCGACTGTAATCGGACACTAAGTATGCCACACGGCCCTAGGTTTAAGCCTGAACAATAATCACAGAAAATAAAGCAAGAGCAAAATAAATTTAATAAACTGCAATTTATGGCAAGGTACACTTGCCTGGATTTTCGGTTCCAATTGTCGCTCTGGCTACAGCTGGATTTGCAGGCAGTATTCCGGCTGCTGAAACAAACATCACCATCAGGTCCAGAAAATATTAATCAGCTAGGAACGCCTGTCCTTGAGTCCAATTTGGAGACAAGGGCAAAAACGTCAATTTCGGGTCAAGACGGGATCCAGATGTGGGCCGCTTTGCACCGAAAAACGCGTCAGGGTCAAAGGTCTCCAAATCAGTCCAACTTAGTGTCAACAGGTCAGGAACGATGATACGAACCCAACGAAACTTCCAGAATTGGATTCCGATGAGCCGTTCTCAAAATCGTCCGTCGAGCGGGGCCTGTGGGGCCCACGACACGCGATTTTGTCAACGTTCTCAGAATCGAACCAAACTTGACCCACAGGACCAGCGTATTGCTACGAGTCCGATGGTGCAAGTTTCGTCTCGATCCGACGTGTGTACACTAAGTTACAGCAAGATTCAGAAAAGCCGGATACGGAGTGTTGTCCGCGGATACGCACTGATTCCGGTGTGCACGCACATCCGAATCAGCTTCTGCGAAATCCCGCACGTCCGTATTAACGACGCTGACGTGTCGGTGAAGACCGCACGTGACCAAGTCGTCCCGTTTGGCGGGGCGTACTCGATTCCGGGGTGAAACAGGGTTTAGTTTTTCCTGTTTTTGGATCGCGATGTGCGATCACCACAGGACGCGATGCCCCGAGCGGTTTGTCCGGGCACCAAGAGGGTCTAACAGGCTACGCGATACAATTCACGGAATCGAAATCCGAGCTACGAGTCAAAAGTTACGGACACCTGAATAGGGCTTGAAAAACCGAGTTGTGTCCTGTGTCCTGGACACTGTGTCCGACACGACACAGAATTTAGGTTTAGGGTTTTCCCTGTGTTCGTGTCCAGCCTGTGTCCGTGTCCTCTGAAACTCACCGGAGGGAGGCAGTGGAGCACTTGGCCGGAGGCGGCGAGGTCGACTAGGGCTGCGGCGGCTCAGGCAACGCTCGGGGACGGCCGGCGGCTGCTGTCGTTGGCTGCTGCTGCGGCTTACTGATGGAGAAGAGGAGGAAGAAGAAGAAGAGCTGCTGGCTGCGGCGGAGCTGGGCGGGAGGCGGTGGCAGCGGCGAGGTGGCGTGGTGGCGAGGGCTCGGCGAGGCGGGGTCTGGGGATTACGGCGGGTGGCAGCGGCGAGGTGGAGGAGACGGAGAGAAGAAGGCAGTGGCTAGGGTTTTATAGAGAGGAGGCGGGAGAGGGAGAGGCGGCAGTTGCGGTGGCCGGAGGCGAAGGGGCGGGGACGCGAGAGGGCGGCGGGTTCTGGAAGTCGGAGAGGAACCGTCGCCGGCGGCGGAACGGCTCAGGCGGGAGGGGAGAAGTCGGGGAGCGGAGAGGTTGGGGGTGAGAGGGAGCGGGTCTCGGGTGGCAGCGGGTCGGGCGGCGGCGGACCCGACCCGACCCGGTAGGGTGAGTGGGCTGGGTATTGGGCTGGGCCGGTCTGTTATTGGGCCGGTGGGCTGGGTTAAAATATAAAACTATAATAATAATAATAATAATAATAAAAACATTAACTAATAAATAATTAATTTAAATAATTAATTTCAGGTGTTTAAAAAATAGGTCCAGGGCCCAATAAATTTTAGAAAAATTACCCTAAGTCTAGATTTTCATTTTACACTATAAAATATTATTTTCATAATATTTTAATACTGTTAATTGTCATTTAAAAATCATTTAATAATTAAAACCCTGTTTTTAATTACAGATAAATTCCAGAAAATTCCAGAAAAGTTGTGAAAATTCCAATTTAAAATTTCTTTAAAAATCAGGGGGATTACAGCATAGATATTTATATTTACTTGATTATATAGTTAGTGACCATTCTAGTACAGCTTATACGTATTCGAATCGGACCAGAGTCTGGTCGAATGCGTAGCTGGCATGTTACGTATTCCTAGTCCTACATATTTTGGAACTAGGGCGTGACAAATCCGGAAGCATGACTCGTCCTCCGTCTCGGTGACGACATCTGGAAGCCTTTGGCCTGCCTCAAAGACTGGCGCGAGCGAAGAACTAGCTCTGTTTACGACATCGTATTAGACACTATATATATATATATAGAGAGAGAGAGAATAAGGGAGGTGAGGTGGCACCTCACTCTAAAAACAAGGGTGGCGGTGACATGGCACAATTCCAACCACACAAACGAGGGAAGGGGGTTAAGTGAAAATTGTCAATTATGAAATGTGTGGTTGGAATTGTGCCACGTCACCGCCACCCTTGTTTTTAGAGTGAGGTGCCATCTCACCTCCCTTATTATATATATAGAGAATAAGGGAGGTGAGATGGCACCTCACTCTCAAAACAAGGGTGGCGGTGACGTGGCACAATTCCAGCCACACATTTCATAATTGACAAATTGCACTTAACCCCCTCCCCTCGTTTGTGTGGTTGGGATTGTGCCACATCACCGCCACCCTTGTTTTGAGAGTGAGGTGCCACCTCACCTCCCTTATTCTCTCTCTCTCTCTCTCTATATATATATAGCCTCAGCAAACATTGCGCACGTGCTTTAAGATGCAGCCTCAGCAAACAAGTCGGACACAAAATAGCAACCTGCACCGCTCCGATCAGCGAGTATCATGAGCTTGATAAATTTTACGGTGGCCTTTTGTTGCGAAGGAATCACTTATTTCTCGGCTATATAAGAATAACGCTATTCATTTTTTTAAATTGTTCTTTCAAATCATTCATTTTCAAATTGTTCTTTCAAATTATTCATTTTTATGTGTCATCTGACGTGGTAATTAATGTGATAGATGATGTGAAGATTAATATGACAGCTAACATAACAAAATTTAAAATTAACATTAAATTAATATTAATATTAATATTAATATTAACATTAAAATTTTGGATAATTAATTTTATGGGTTCAAATTTGTCATGTCATGGAGGTGCGAATAACATTACTCAATATCTCTATCTCTAGTCTTATAATGATGTTTCAAAATGGTTCAAAAGTGAACCGTTTAAGCCGTTTGTAAATACTGGACTATTTATTTAAAAAATAATATTACGTAAAAAAATTTGTTGAGAAAAATTAATTTCTTTTGAATAACTTAATGGGGAATTGAAGTTGCCCAAATCACCTATGGAAATTCATATATATATATATATATATATATATATATATATATATATATAGAGAGAGAGAGAGAGAGAGAGAGAGAGAGAGAGAGGGGGGGGGGGGGGGTCATTTGGACTCCAGTTCGGACACTAATTTCTGTTTACTGTTATACTTGATTTCTGACACGATGGTAATATATTTTGGATCCCAGTTAGAAGATATTATTCCTCAGTGTCTCCCACCTTAACTACATGAATTAGAAGAAATATTTGATTATATTTATATAATATTATGTAGTTAAACAATTAGTTAAAGGGTAAAAGGGATATGAGCCATAGGCTCATATTCCTACATGAGCCATTGCACACGTGGACCAATAGGAATGTAGTATACTAGTGCACATGGGATGGAGAATTCCATTCCTATTGGTCCACATGTGCATGGCTCATGTAGGAATATGAGCCTATGGCTCATATCCCTTTTACCCTTAGTTAAAACTTATTTAATTTTTATTTTCTAAGTACGTGAGGATATACGTACAACTTACTTTAACCACATGAATTAGAAAAAATGTTTGATTATATTTATATAATATTATATAGTTAAACAATTAGTTAAAATTTATTTAATTTTTAATTTCTAACTACGTGAGAATATACGTACAACTTAGATGGCTAGTCTTTTCAAAACTTTATATAAAGAGTAAAAATATATGCATAATAAATTATAATTAAAATATATTTAAATATTTAATCTATTTTATAATAATATTAGAAAATTTTATTTTACGTGTGCTTTACTAGTCAATTTAAGATGTGTATATATAAAATTATTTCTTTGATTTTTTTTAAATTAAATAAATTTTGTATATGGTCATAACAAATTATCTTTTAGTAATATCACAAAAATATAATATAGATAATATCAAATCAAAAATATTTATTTAAATTTCTAAATCCATGAAATTTAAATAATCTACAAAAATTCAAATAAATAGTGATATTTATTGGTTTTCTGTATTATATTTTGGATCTATAAACATCAAACAACAAATTATGTATAAAATTTTATATGTTATTTAAACTAAATTAATTTTGCATATGGATAATAGTAAATTTAAATTTAAAATTAAAAACCATCTGGAGGAAATTATTCTAATCCCAAATCGTATGCTAAGATTCTATATCACCGTTCTCTTATGTACTTCTGTCCATCTATAAATATAAATAGATGTTTGTAATTATTCAGAATTATAAGTTCTTGACCCATAAAAGAATTTTTCTACAGAGTTGTTTGGTTGGAGTTTGAAGGAACAAAGTCTTGGCAAAAAGTAAATATATGATTATGATTATTATTATTATTATTATTATTATTATTATTATTTCTAAGTTTACCTAGATAATTTGTAGTATATAACAAACTCTAGATATCTTCTTCTTACTAGAAGAAAGAGAGAGATGACAAGGAGTAGGGAAACTAATGGGAACTTGAGGAAGTACACTAGATCGGATGTTCAAAGGATGAGATGGACTCATGACCTCCAAAGAAGCTTTGAGAATGCCATTGACAAGCTTGGTGGTCATCAAAGTTAGTATATTGCCCCTCTCTCTCTCTCTCTCTCTCTCTCTCTCTCTCTCTCTTATTATTTCTGAAAATTTAAATTTGTACATCAATTGAATTTAAAAATTATATCAACATTGTATAGAAATATTTGATAATTAATTATCAACCAATCTTGCAACCCCCTATCAGGGCCGGACCGGAGGATTGGATTGTCCTGTCCGGAGCTAATTTTGGTTGTCCCTTGACCCTTATTGTGAGCCGGTCCTGGGAGGTCATACGTGACCCGACCTTTCGTGGGATCACGATGAGCCTGGGGGCTTGCCCTACAGAGGGGGGTTGCCCAAGTCCGAAGTCTTGTTCCGGTTTACCCCAGGGCCGGCTCTGCCCCTACCAATCTTGCAACCCCTTCCGTGTATGAGAAATCGAGAAGGACATCTTCTTAATGTAACCATTGAATATGTAGATATTCGGTAGTATTGTCCTTGTTGGATTGTATCTCGTTTCCGGTTGAACCCTCAAGAGGGGATGACAATGGAGTTGATAATTTAGTCTCACGTCGGATACGAGGTGGGATCATGAGGTGTAGATAATTGGGATTGGTTCAGACCTTATATGATAATTTTCTTTTAAGACATTTGGACCCAGTGCAATCTTGCAACCTCTACCGAGTATGAAAAATCAAGAAAGACCTCTTCTTAATGTACCAGTTGCACCGCCATTGAATATGTAGAAAGGAAATGAAGTAAACTCCGGTTCAATACTATACCTTACATAGGAATACATGGGTCCAGTCCAATATTATACCTTAACAACTCCGATTCGGATCAGCATAACCAATTTTTATCTGATACCACTATGTTGGGAACGAAACGCGAAAACCGTTCCCCCAAACGTCCTTGCATTAGCTCATTACAATATTAATTGTTAGAGGCACTTTTTAAATATGATATATTGAGCATTATAGTTTGATCATATTTTCTGAAGACTTCTCTTTCTTCTTGGATTTTCCATGTTTGGATGAAATGATATTTGTCCCTCAAGAATTACATATTTGCATGGTCACTTCTATCAATCCAAATAACTCAGTTTTGATCATCATATATATATATATATATACATATATATACATATATATATATATATGTATATATATATATACTTTTTTCTTTGTATTGTTTTTTCTGAATCATATATAATCATATATATTTCCTGGGTTTTTGTAGAGGCTACACCAAAACAAATTCTTCCGCATATGAATACAGAAGGGATCACCATAGGACAAATCAAGAGCCATCTGCAGGTTCTTAGTAATTTATATATTCTTTTGCTTTTGCTTTTTTTTTTTCTTTTTAGTAAAGAATATTGGTTTGATGGTTAATGCAGATGTATAGGAACATGAATAGTGGCATGCGTAGACAAGGTATGGAAATGCTCATCTGAATTTTATTTTTATAATTTTTTTTTCAGAAAATTTTATACGGCGGAAGAAAGTTTAGAGAAATGGGTACCGGAAAAACAAGTTTCAGAAAATTGCATCCACGAAACATACATTCCGCCAGGAATTCTTGCATATATATATTTTTTCTCTTTAAATAATTGATGAGGTTGTGGTGTAATGGTAATTTGTTCAACTTTTATTTAGGAGCTTGCGGGTTCGATTCACGATGGGTTCAAATTTTAATTCTCTTTCTATATATACTCTTGGGGTTATTGAAATTATTCTCTAGAAAGTGGTCCTACACTTATCAAAGTGACATCTCATTGATATTAACTTATCAAAATGACATCTCATTGATATTGTTTCATGTAATAAATATAGATAAGAAATTTTTTGTCAAAATAAAAAATAAATTGTTCTTTTGAACTATTTAACTCTTTCTTCACCTACTTGTGGTGGTAGAAATTTTAGAAAATTCTATGTCTAATATAAGTTTGAAAATTGAAGACAACTTATTATGACTCTTTTACTCCACATGTTTATAATTTCCAACAGATTTGCGGTCCAGAGAAGGAATTAGACAACAAGAACATCAACAGCTTAGTGAACCCCTGCAGTCTCAGGACCTGCACTCTCCCCTTCTGAAAAGGTTGCTTTATATATATATATTCTACAACTCACACACTATAAATTATTTTAATGACACTCCAACTATGACGTCCGGACTTTTGTGGTACCTTAACTTTACACTGCTCGATTTTGGCATCCCAGTTTTGTAAATTATTATTTTAAAACACCTTTCGTCACATTTGAAACACATCGGAACTGCTTCAAAAGAATATCTGGCAGTACAAGTACTTAAATTGCACTTTTGTATTACAAGATATTACTTTTGAAATGATCTCGATGTGCTTCAAAATTGACGAAAGGTGCTTCAGAAGAACAATTTATGAAGTTGGGGTACGAAAATAGGACAGTGAAAAGTTAATGTGTCAAAAATGTCCGAACACTATATGTATATACTTAGCATACCAACTTTCTTCCTTAATTTTGATCTCATTTAATTACTAGACATGATCAAGTGGAGATACCCAGCACATACAGCCAAGGATCATTGCATGATCATACAAATAGTCCATTCTACTATTCTCATGATCATCATTACATGCAAAACAAGTAGATGATTAGAATGGATCAGGATACTATGGCAGAAGAATCCATTCTTGACTATTAATGATCATATGGAGACATTTTAGAATGATATAGGAATATGGCTTGAAAAAAGCTGATGCAATGAATTATTTTTTGTTTCAGTATTAGCCTAAACTGAGATTTTCTTCTTATTTTTACAATAAGAATAATTTACTTTAAACCGCTTGTTCACGCATATGGAAATGGAAAGGAGCACATACGGGATACGAAAATTTTCAAACAGGTACAATAGTAGTCAGTTATGCTCCATAAGTATAGACACGATACATATAGGGGCAACATTTTTCCGTGTCCGTGCAACATAACTATAAACTAAGTAACTCGCATTCCTATTTGTGAGAAATGTTGAAAAGATCAATTTGTGTTCCATGCATGATCACTTGTTATGTTCATTCACTATTCCTAAATATACACTTTATTTTATGCAAAGTTAAGACTTTAGTCTCATAACTGTTAATGATCATATGGAGACATTGAGCAAATCCAGTAATATCTGGCTAGGAAGCCAAGAAAAATTTGATATAAGCATCCCATTGAAGTATTTTCGCGATCATTTCATGCAAAACAAGGAGAAGAGAATAGAGAATGGTACTGCAGAAACTGGTTCCTCATTCAAAGATCATGTACTGCAGAAACAAATTGTTGTTTGATGAAATCGCTTGATACAAAAGAAAAGAAAAGAAGGTAATGTTGCAATAACTTCTAGCATTGTGTTTCATACCACTTTGATTATTGGTTTATTTGTATATCGGTTCTATGTGGACAAGGTATGAATGTCAAATTGTTGTTTGATGAATTGATTGATAGTAAAACTTGCAATAACTTCTAGCATTGTGTTTCATATCACTTTGATACTGGTTTATTTGTATATTTGGTTCTATATGGACAAGGTATGCATGTCAAATTGTTGGTTGATGAATCGATTGATAGTAAAACAAAAGAAAAGAAGGTAATGTTGCATGTGGACAAGGTATGCATGTCAAATTGTTGTTTGATGAATCGATTGATAGTAAAACAAAAGAAAAGAAGGTAATGTTGCAATAACTTCTAGCATTGTGTTTCATAGCACTTTGATACTGGTTTATTTGTATATCGGTTCTATGTGGACAAGGTATGCCCATGTAGAGTAAATGTTGTGTGCTCGTCTGATGTACAATAATTTGGTTAGAAGGATTCTAACTAGATTAGCATTTTAGAATGTTATGATGGTCTGAAATATTATAAGATTAAACTGAGACTAAATGTGGGCTTTTAGATAAGATTGACTTGCTAAGAAATGGCTTTCATCCTTAATTTCTGTATTAAATGTGGAATATGAATAAAATATCCTGAACTTGAAAATTATGTTTTATGCATATTCATTATTCCTAACTACGTTTCATGCAAGGTTAAAAACATGAAACGGGATACAAAACATTTCAAATAGGTATAAAGTATTCACCTGTGTGTGTGAATACAGATACGGACACGGATATGGATACAGACACCATTTTCCATATTCATGGAACATAGCTAACTACTTATCATCAGCTAGGAACAATTGACAGGACTAGTGGTAGGGGGCCCGACCGTCAAAAACCCTGCCTTTTGAACCCGTCCGTCTTCAAAAGAAAGAAAAATGGGCTTGGTGTCGTATGTCAGACACATATTTGACATTCAAAAATACCAAAATTCCTCACACCAAAATCAGTTGGTGTTCTGTCTGTCTGTGCGTTGCATTCCATATCCGTGTCTGTATTGTTGAAGATATGTATAACATAGCGATCAGATTGCAGCGTGAATATTATTGATTAAATGTGGGTTATTAGATAAGATTGACTTGCTAAGAAATAACTTGCATCCTTAATTTCTGTATTAAATGTGGAATACGAATACAATATCCTGAACTTGAAAATTATGCTTTATGCATATTCATTATTCCTAACTAAGTTTCATGCAAGGTTAAAAACATGAAACGGAATACCAAACATTTCAAATAGGTATAAAGTATTCACCTGTGTGTGTGTGAATACAGATACGGATATGGATATGTTGGATTGTATCTCGTTTTCGGTTGAGCGCTTAAGGGTGGTGACAATGGAGTTGATAGTTTAGTCCCACATCGGGTATGAAGTGTGATCATGACACGTAGATAATTGGAATTGATTCAAGCCTTACATGAGAATTCTCTTTTAAGGCAAATGGGCCAGATCAAATATCGTATCTCATGGCCCAACTATGGATTGGGTCACACAGCGTTCCCAACAAGTGGTATCGGAGCCCATGGTGTCACGCCCCAGTCCCAAAATGACGAGGGACTGAGCACGTGAGCAATGGCCAGCAGCACGCACCGATGGACAACCCAATTTATTGGATCCATCAGGGCATGCTTAAGCTGTAGTCTAGCAGTACTAAGTACAAGTCTCAGGTATTACTAATCTCATCCACAGAATAAACACAGATTAATTGCCAGAAATAATGCAATGGGAATAGATAAGCAATATCAAATAAGTGTCTCGGGAAACAAATCCGAGAATTATTCTGTTACATTTAAGGAAACATAGACTGTAAATAAAATACTGAAAAGGAAATACTGTGAATATGTAGCCGGTGCTCAGGAGAAGTCTTCGGCCACTATCTCGTCCTCGGTTTCGGGTTCTGCTCCAAGGAGTGCTCCTGTACCGTACACCTCGGGGTAGTTCTCCTCGGCTATACCTGGGGACATAGTCCATTCCAGGTCCTCAGGGGACATAACAAGGTACAGAAAATACAAGCCAAAATATATGCAGTGCAGTAATAAAATAAACAGCAGGGTAAATATGTAAACCAGCTAGTGATATGCAAGTGAGAGTTTTAGTCATACTCAGGCTGAGACTACTACAGGATCAGTGTCGAAGAAACCATAGCAGTATTTTCTCGAAGAGCCAGAACTTGTGCCAAAGCTCTGTATCAGAGACTAAGACACCTCCAAATAACATTATTTATATTATAATCAGCCTTGATATGGTAATACTCTCCCCACCCCATGTAATCTCACGTCACAGTTCCAGAATATATCAGGTACAAGTTACGCAAGTTTGAACTAATGCAATGAGTCAGACTAGAATCTAAGCATGTAAACTGGAAATGACATAAAAATGTAGCCTATATGGAATCACCAGGTATATCTCAGGCAATTCCGTCACATGAAGAGTGTCAGGTGTCCTGGGTTGAGCAGTTAAGCAAGTTACTTATGAAACTACAAGCAATCAAGTAGAATACTTTAACCAGAATTATCTGAGAATTTGGCAAGATTTACTTGCCCACTGATATATAACTAAGTCCAGAAAATAGGTAGCAAAGCTGCAAGTTTTGGCAAGGTACACTTGCCTGTGGTTCTGGCTCGGGTTGCAGTTTTGACTTCGGCGGGAATTGCAGGCGGTACTCCGGTTGCTGAAACAAATATCACCATCAAATCCAGAAAATATCAATCAGCTAGAAACGCCTGTCCTTGGGTCCAATTTGGAGACAAGGGCAGAAACGACAGTTTCGGGCCAAAACGGGGTCCACCGGTGGGCCCGCTTTGCACCGAAAAATGCGTCAGGGTCAAAGGTCTCCAAATTCACCAAACTTAGTGTCAACAGGTCAGGAACGATGATACGAACCCAACGGAACTTCCAGAATTGGATTCCGATGAGCCGATCACAAAATCGCCCGTCGAACGGGGCTTGTGGGGCCCACGACACGCGATTTCGTCAACGTTCTCAGAATCGAACCAAACTTGACCCACAGGACCAGAGTATCGCTACGAGTTCGATGGCGCAAGTTTCGTCTCGATCCGACGTGTGTACACAAAGTTAGGGCACGTTCCAAAAAGTACGGATACGGGGCGATGTCCGCGGATACGCGTTGATTCCGGTGTGCACGCACATCCGAATCAGCTTCCGCGAAATCCCACACGTCCGTATCGACGAGGCGCACGTATCTGTGAAGACCGCACGCGACCAAGTCGTCCCGTTTGGCGGGGCGTACTCAGTTCCGGGGTGAAACAGGGTCTGATTTTTCCTGTTTTTGGATCGCGGTGTGCGATCACCACAGGACGCGATGCCCCGAACAGTTTGTCCGGGCACCGAGAGGGTCATACAGGCTTCGTGTAAAAATTTACGGAATCGAAATCGGGGTTACGAGCAGGAAGTTATGAGCACCTGAAGGGACCCGGAAAACCGGGGTTTTGAACTATGTCCGACACGCGAGTTCGTGTCCGAATCCTGTGTCGGAGCTGTGTCCGCGTGTCCGGGGCTCTGAGGGACTGGCCGACGGTCGAGGCGACTCGGGGCGGTGGCTGCGGCCCTCGGCGAGGTCCCGGCGGCGTCAAGCGGCGTCGAGCGGCTGGGGGAGGCGGAGATCGGCAGCCGCGGGGAGAGAGAGAGGAGGAGGAGGGGGTTCTGGGCGGCTCCGGTCGGTGAGGAAGAGGGGCTGGGGCGCTGGAGGTCACGTCGGGGAGGAGGATGGGGGTCTCGGGTCGCCGGAGGGGGCTCGCCGGAGTGGGGTAGGGTTAGGGCTCGGTGGTTGGGCGTTAGGGGAGTGAGGGCGGAGGAGGAGGCGAGGGTTTTTTTTATAGGGTCGGGGCTGGGCTGTCGTGGCCGGGGAAGTCGGTAGGGGTGGTCGGCTCTCGCGGAGGGGAGGCGAACGTGGCCGCGCGTTTTCCGGCGCCGACGGAGGTCTCGGGGAAGATGGGGTCGTGGGACAGGGGAGATGGAGCGGGTCGGGTCGGGCGGCGGGCTCCGGGTGAGCGGACCCGCCCGACCCGCTAGGGGTTGGAGGATGGGCCGGGCTAGCACTAATGGGCTCGGCCCATTAGGCTGGGCCCAAACTAAAAAATAAAAGAAAATAATAATAATAATAGTAATAATCAGTAATTAATTAATTAATTTAGGAAAATAGTTTTTAGGCTTTTAAAAATAGGTCCGAGGCCCAATAAAATTCCAGAAAATTACCCTAAGTCCAGTTTTTCATTTTACATCCAAAAATATTATTTTCATAATATTTTAATATCATTTATTATTATTTAAAAATTATTGAGTAATTAAAACCCTATTTTTAAATTACAGAAAATTTCCAGAAAATTGTGAAAAATCCAGTTTTTTTTAAAATTTTGAAAAATCAGGGGGTTTACAATCTACCCCCCTTAAGAGGATTGCGTCCTCGCAATCAAAGAATAACCGGTCAACAGAGATGACGCGGTCGCAAACATCGTTTGAAAATACATCACAAGATATTTCAGGGAAATACCGTTTCCCTAATAATGAAAGTTATGCACTTCCAGGAAAATCTAGTTAAAATTATAACTTTTATGAAAACCAGGTTGTTATTAACAAGTTGCAAATTACTAGGTTGGGGCTGAGGTCACGAACCAATAGGCACGAGCTGCACAAGACTAAAACAGATAACTATAAATCACTTACTCGCATCGGCTTCCTGCACAGTCATCGCGTAAGCCTGCTCTCGTCCTTGAGGTAGATTCCTCTGCTGCTGCTGAGCTTGCTGGTAGGGTGCTGCTCGAGGTGCTGGTGGAGTTTGCTGGTTCGCCCTTGGTGTTCCTTCTCCACGTTGAGTGCAATCCCTTACCGAATGCTGACGGGATCCGCATGCCAAACACAATCCTAGTCTGCGTCGGCATTCCTTGGCGATATGGCCTGCTTTGCCACAGTAATGACAAGTAAGGAGGACTACCACTGGTGGTGTAGATGCTTTCTGCTGTTGGTGCGGTCTCTTTGCAGATTCTTCTTGTGCTGCTTTGGTTGGTGCGGATGGGGACGACCGCTTCAGTCTGGTCTCTCTCTTGGTGACGCGCTCTATGCGTCGAGCCGCAGCAAGGACGTCCGAGTATGATGTTGGTGCGACGGACCCAATTAGTTTCTGCAGCTCAATGTTCAGTCCGTCGAAAAATTTCTCGGCCTTCTCTTCCTCAGTCGGGATCAGGGTGGGGGCGAAGCGGCTCAGACGAATAAATTCTGCGTTGTACTCTTCCACCGTCATGGAGTCCTGAGTGAGGCGATTAAATTTGTCCCACAGTTCTGATCGAGCGATGGCAGGAATGTACATCTCCTGAAAGAGTCTGGAGAACTCCTCCCAGGTGACTCGGTCTGGTCCGAGTCGCATCTCCTCGGATAGCCACCAGTGATGGGCATTGTCCGTCAATTGCATTCGGACGGCAGTCATCCAGCGTTCCCGTGGAAGTTCAGCTGCTTCAAGTTGATGCCGAATGTTGGTGAGCCACTCGTGAACTTCTGTGGGCTCCTCTTTTCCAGAAAAATACGGGGCTTCAGTTGGCGGAAGTCAGTGATTGAGCCTGTAGTTGGCCGTCGAGCTGGTAGGTTGGCCTGCTCCAGTGCAGTTACAATGCTGTCCCTTAAGAAATTAGCTTCGCGACGCTGAGCCTCGTGTTGGACTTGTTGCTGTGCTTGCATCATCGCGTAGATCATCTGAAATATTTGTTGCCCGTCGATTGGCTGTCCTGGTGGGAACACGGGCATTGGTGGAACGAACTGCGGCGGAGGTGGGATGTCATCGCGCCGGAATCGGGAGGTAGGTTGACCTGCCGGCTGGCTCTGTTGAGTTGTGGGGATTCCTCCGACTGGTGTCACTTTGTCGTCGTAGGTGACACCTGTAGCTTGTGGCGTTCTGGCGGGAGTCTCGTTGCATTCTTGTGGGTCCATTTCCCTGTATCCAAAATACCCAATAAGAGGCGCACAGGAAACAAGGCAAGATGCAAGTTTAAGTTAGTTCGAATACGATACAGATATCAAAAACGATTCAAGCAAGTGGATGAGATCCTAAAATTTTATCCTAACTTATTGCAGGCCTGTTCGATCCCTAAGTTGAAACCGAACAATTTAGTCGTAGACCTGCATGGGCCACCACAAAAACCATGTCACGCCCCAGTCCCAAAATGACGAGGGACTGAGCACGTGAGCAATGGCCAGCAGCACGCACCGATGGACAACCCAATTTATTGGATCCATCAGGGCATGCTTAAGCTGTAGTCTAGCAGTACTAAGTACAAGTCTCAGGTATTACTAATGTAACGCCCCGCTCCGCGCCGGCGTTATATATCAAGGTGAGTGGATAGAACTTCGTTCTCTGATTCTTGCACGCCTTAATAACAACCTAAGTTTTTGCTTGCAATGTTTTCTTAAGAGAATGATAGAACCTGCCTTGCATGTTAATGAACGAACTCACCTAGCTGTCTTTAAATCAAAGTCTGCTTAACGAGAATCCTGATCGCTGGCTTAGAGTGCATGAACATGTTCACTATCGTCTATGCTTCGAGAGAACCATACTGTGCCTGAATGTGTTCAAGTGATAAGTCGGATTGCCCCGCCACAGAGAGTGTTTATAGATGGTTCGTCTCGTCTGCATACTGAGAGTTATTGATAGTGTTCCATGCATTCGCACGCGGTCGGACAATGGCTTTTGGTGTAGAGCTGAACTGCATGTGTCACGGCTGCTACAGAGATAGTGGAAAGCAACCATGAGTCACAGCTGCCATTAGCATCAGATAAAAGAGTCATTGGTATGCTGGACTAACCGCTGCCGATCCTGAGATACTCGGGGACCGCCCTGCATATAGCTAAGTCATTGTGTTGGCTTGGATAGAGGACTGCCCCTAAGAATGTGCATTGTGTGTCTAGCTTTGCATAAGACCCTCGAGTCGCACAAGACACGCTGCGCACACCCTGAAACATGAACGGTTTGCTTGCCTGCTTAGTATATGAAACTCTGTTTCCAAACATGTTTCTAAACAAGTAAATCGACTCTGCTAGAACTGCATGAAATGAACCTAGGTAAAACTAGAAAGATCACTAGTAATGTAATGTTTTATAACATGATTACTTAGTGTTGGTTTGAGTGAATGCTTGTTTCTGTTCAGTTGTTTTATCTCACCAGTACTTATAAAAGTGCTGACCCCCCAACAGTTTACTTGCTTGTGCAGGTACTGGATCGTCCGAGGGAGCGATAGGCGTGCCACAGTCCCGAAGACCCGGAATCCTAGTTTCGATTGTTGCCCCGAGAATGCTATCGTATAAGGGGGCATAATGTATGGAACGAACGTGTGCCTTTGCTAAAGGAACCCAAGTTGCCTCGATTGTCCCGAACACTCAGTTGGCTAATGCATTGCATTGCAACAAGTCCCTTTCTGCTGCTTACTCGATTGATGCGATGATAGCCAACTATCAACTTAAACGATTGGCCTTGCACGGGCGCAACCCCAGGCCCGTGTGGCATCACGTCCCCCGAAAGCTCGAACGGGCCATTCGCTTGGCTCCCTTCCTCCCTCGCACCCGCGGGACGGGCGCGGTGATTCGCGTCCGGCGCGCCGAGGCACGGTGATTCGTGCCCGGTTCGTTGATTCCCGGCCGTACGGGGTGGGGCAGGGCGGAGCGGCGGCCCGGGCGGGTCCGGGGCGTGACAACTAATCTCATCCACAGAATAAACACAGATTAATTGCCAGAAATAATGCAATGGGAATAGATAAGCAATATCAAATAAGTGTCTCGGGAAACAAATCCGAGAATTATTCTGTTACATTTAAGGAAACATAGACTGGAAATAAAATACTGAAAAGGAAATACTGTGAATATGTAGCCGGTGCTCAGGAGAAGTCTTCGGCCACTATCTCGTCCTCGGTTCCGGGTTCTGCTCCAAGGAGTGCTCCTGTACCGTACACCTCGGGGTAGTTCTCCTCGGCTATACCTGGGGACATAGTCTATTCCAGGTCCTCAGGGGACATAACAAGGTACAGAAAATACAAGCCAAAACATATGCAGTGCAGCAATAAAATAAACAGCAGGGTAAATATATAAACCAGCTAGTGATATGCAAGTGAGAGTTTTAGTCATACTCAGGCTGAGACTACTACAGGATCAGTGTCGAAGAAACCATAGCAGTATTTTCTCGAAGAGCCAGAACTTGTGCCAAGCTCTGTATCAGAGACTAAGACACCTCCAGATAACATTATTTACATTATAATCAGCCTTGATATGGTAATACTCTCCCCACCCCATGTAATCTCACGTCACAGTTCCAGAATATATCAGGTACAAGTCACGCAAGTTTGAACTAATACAATGAGTCAGGCTAGAATCTAAGCATGTAAACTGGAAATGACATAAAAATGTAGCCTATATGGAATCACCAGGTATATCTCAGGCAATTCCGTCACATGAAGAGTGTCAGGTGTCCTGGGTTGAGCAGTTAAGCAAGTTACTTATGAAACTACAAGCAATCAAGTAGAATACTTTAACCAGAATTATCTGAGAATTTGGCAAGCTTTACTTGCCCACTGATATATAACTAAGTCCAGGAAATAGGTAGCAAAGCTGCAAGTTTTGGCAAGGTACACTTGCCTGTGGTTTCGGCTCGAGTTACAGTTCTGACTTCGGCGGGAATTGCAGGCGGTACTCCGGTTGCTGAAACAAACATCAACATCAGATCCAGAAAATATCAATCAGCTAGAAACGCCTGTCCTTGGGTCCAATTTGGAGACAAGGGCAGAAACGGCAGTTTCGGACCAAAACGGGGTCCACCGGTGGGCCCGCTTTGCACCGAAAAATGCGTCAGGGTCAAAGGTCTCCAAATTTACCAAACTTAGTGTCAACAGGTCAGGAACGATGATACGAACCCAACGGAACTTCCAGAATTGGATTCCGATGAGCCGATCACAAAATCGCCCGTCGAGCGGGGCCTGTGGGGCCCACGACACGCGATTTCGTCAACGTTCTCAGAATCGAACCAAACTTGACCCACAGGACCAGCGTATCGCTACGAGTCCGATGGCGCAAGTTTCGTCTCGATCCGACGTGTGTACACAAAGTTAGGGCACGTTCCAGAAAGTACGGATACGGGGCGATGTCCGCGGATACGCGTTGATTCCGGTGTGCACGCACATCCGAATCAGCTTCCGCGAAATCCCACACGTCCGTATCGACGAGGCGCACGTATCTGTGAAGACCGCACGCGACCAAGTCGTCCCGTTTGGCGGGGCGTACTCAGTTCCGGGGTGAAACAGGGTCTGGTTTTTCCTGTTTTTGGATCGCGGTGTGCGATCACCACAGGACGCGATGCCCCGAACAGTTTGTCCGGGCACCGAGAGGGTCATACAGGCTTCGCGTAGAAATTTACGGAATCGAAATCGGGGTTACGAGCAGGAAGTTATGAGCACCTGAAGGGACCCGAAAAACCGGGGTTTTGAACTGTGTCCGACACGCGAGTTCGTGTCCGAATCCTGTGTCGGAGCTGTGTCCGCGTGTCCGGGGCTCTGGGGGACTGGCCGACGGTCGAGGCGACTCGGGACGGTGGCTGCGGCCCTCGGCGAGGTCCCGGCGGCGTCGAGCGGCGTCGAGCGGCTGGGGGAGGCGGAGATCGGCAGCCGCGGGGAGAGAGAGAGGAGGAGGAGGGGGTTCTGGGCGGCTCCGGTCGGCGAGGAAGAGGGGCTGGGGCGCTGGAGGTCACGGCGGGGAGGAGGATGGGGGTCTCGGGTCGCCGGAGGGGGCTCGCCGGAGTGGGGTAGGGTTAGGGCTCGGTGGTTGGGCGTTAGGGGAGTGAGGGCGGAGGAGGAGGCGAGGGGATTTTTTATAGGGTCGGGGCTGGGCTGTCGTGGCCGGGGAAGTCGGTAGGGGTGGGCGGCTCTCGCGGAGGGGAGGCGAACGTGGCCGCGCATTTTCCGGCGCCGGCGGAGGTCTCGGGGAAGATGGGGTCGTGGGACAGGGGAGATGGAGCGGGTCGGGTCGGGCGGCGGGCTCCGGGTGAGCGGACCCGCCCGACCCGCTAGGGGTTGGAGGATGGGCCGGGCTAGCACTAATGGGCTCGGCCCATTAGGCTGGGCCCAAACTAAAAAATAAAAAATAATAATAATAATAATCAGTAATTAATTAATTAATTTAGGAAAATAGTTTTTAGGCTTTTAAAAATAGGTCCGAGGCCCAATAAAATCCCAGAAAATTACCCTAAGTCCAGTTTTTCATTTTACATCCAAAAATATTATTTTCATAATATTTTAATATCATTTATTATCATTTAAAAATCATTGAGTAATTAAAACCCTATTTTTAAATTACAGAAAATTCTCAAAAAATTGTGAAAAATCCAGTTTTTTTTAAAATTTTGAAAAATCAGGGGGTTTACACATGGTTACGTGGTTGGTTTGGACGTCTCTAATTGGTTTGAGACAGATTGTACTGAACGTTGATGCATATAATTGAATTATACGGGCTCTTCTCAAGGTGGAGTAGGAGCATCCTCTATAAGGTCTAAAGGCGGACCAAACCTAAGGTTAGAGGCAACTGCACGAATTAGCTTCAAAGGTGGGTCTGGCGGGTCCAAGATGGAGCAAGATGTTGTGGTTGGCACAAAATGATTGTCTGGATGAACGTGTCGGGTTAATTCTGGGGTCGAATGGATCGAGATAAAAATATATTGGATCTCCTGGGTGCTCGGCTGGTGGGAACGAGCAAAATTGTAGCAGATGTGCTAAGGTTGCTTGGCTGGCAGGAACGAGCAAAGATAGCCGGGGTGTGCTTGGTTGCTCGGTCAACGGAAACGAGCTAAGGTGGAGATTGTTGGATTGTATCTCGTTTTCAGTTGAGCCCTCAAAGGGTGGTGACGATGGAGTTAATAGTTTAGTCCCACGTTGGGTAGGAAGCGGGATCAATATGTGTAGATAATTGGGATTTGTTCGGGCCTTACATGAAAATTCTCTTTTAAGGCATATGGGTCCGATCCAATATCGCACCTCATAGGCCAACTCCGGTTCAGGTCACACCGCGTTCCTAACAAGATATGGATACAGACACCATTTTTCATGTTCATGGAACATAGCTAACTACTTATCAGCTAGGAAGCATTGACACTTCTAGTATTTGTGTGGTGCGTGTCGTATGCCAACACATATTTGACATGATAAAGACCAAAATTTCTCACACCAAAATCAATTTGTGTTGTGTCCGTCTCTTAGAAGTCAGAAGCGGAAGAGGGGCCGAAACGGGAGCGGAGGAACGTGACTACCTAAAAAATTATAAAGTTGGGAGCGTGATGGGAGTGTGCACTAATAATTTTTTATGTTTATTAATTATTTTTATCAAAACTTATAAATATCTTAATATTTATTAAAATTTATAAAATTCAGTACCAAGTTATAGAGAGATCATTCGATGTTATTTTTTTATGATGTCAAGGTAAGTAATCTTTAGTTTCTTGGTACCAGTGTTCTAAATTTCAGCCTAGGCGGTCGCCTAGGCGCTAGGCGGCCGCCGACCACACCGGATCTCTCTAGGCGGTCCTAGGCGGGTTTTGGCCCTAAGCGGTGCTTAGGCGTCCTGTTAGGCTGATTAGAAAATTAAAAATTTTCAAAAAAAAATACAAAAAAACCAGATTTGAAATTTCATAAAAATAAAATAAAATAAATAAAAATAAAAAAAATCAAAATTCATACCTTACTTGGACCCGCCGCTATTGTTGTTGTTGTTGTTGTTGTTGTTGTTGTTGCTGCTGCTGTTATTGCTGCTGCTATTTCTTCTTCTTCTTCTTCTTCTTCTTGTGAGTTTGATCGATTCCTTGGATTCGATTTTATTTTTTATTTTGGGTTCAGCCTTAAAAATAAAAGGGAGAGAGGAGAGAGAGAGAGAGAGAGAGAGAGAGACAAAGTCCAGCCTCTCCACCTCCTCTCTCCTCTCTCCTCTATCCTCTCTCCTCTCCATATCCTCTTATCTCTTCTCCAACATCTTTTGGAGAAGAAGAAGAAGAAGAAGAGCAGACTAACTTTTGTTTATTACATACATTTTATTTATGTACTTTACATGTTAAAAAATATATAAAAAAATCCAGTTCAGCCGCCTAGGCACTAGGCGTCCCTTTGGCGTACCGAACTCGCCTAACAAAATTTATAACATTACTTGGTACTTTGATAAATGTGTATTAAATTTTTTTCAAACTTTCTTTCCAAAATTTATGTCCTCTTTTAAAATTATGGTCATATTAGGAAAATCGCTCATGTTGTCGGAGAAACGTGCTCCCGTCATCGGAGAAACGTTAAAATTATGCCTAAATGTATAAAATATATTTTTCAAAATGTTAATAATTTTTTGCTTTTCGATACCAAAAAAATTCGATATTCCGATCCGAAACCGCCGATACTGTAGATCCCCGTACTCATATGAATGGTCCGATACGATTCTGATACCGATAGTACGAACCTTTATATAATTGTAATAACAGGTAACTTATTCCTAACCATAACTCCATCTTCATCAAATGTTTCAGGCTTTCATTTGTGTATGTATATTCTTATTACAGATTAACAAGCCTGATGTTCATGCCATTGTGTCCTGAACAACATGACAGCAATGCGTCTTCACAATCTGGAAAAAGTGGAACTTCGCCATCAGACTCAAATGGAGGACTTAATTTGGATCCTTCTCTGTGAATCTGTTCATAAATTTGATTACATATGTATATTATGCCTATGCTCTATTTTCCTTAGGAAGGTCTTAGGATTTTGATCGGAAGTCTCTTTTTGATATATTCATGGCGCCTTCTTGATTATATAGAGAAAGGCCTTGATGAACTAAAAACTAGTAAGAGCTATGGATTTAGTCAGGCCAAGTGTGTTACTAATATTTATGCTGATTGACCCTTGTGCTTACTGGGGTGAGATATATGACCATGGCTGGGTGGTGGAATATCGGTGGATCGAGCTACGGGAACGTATTATTCCTTCCATTTATTTGGTGGGAGTTGGGGACAGTGGACCCAAAAGACATGCAACGCAGTATGCACAAAGTCTCGAGCGTTACGTCGGTCATCTCAAAACAAAAACAAAAAAATTTATGCTGATTTTGAAATCTAAGTCATCTTGGTTGTTTTTTCAGTTATAAAGATGTGCATGCAATGTGCTGATAATATGTATGTTTGATTGCCTACTTCCGTTATAGTTGAAGACCGTTATGAAGAAAGGTCTTAGAATCTGTTCACAAAACTGAGTTATTTGAAAACTTCATCATCACTCTGAGTTCCATAAAAGAATTGACAAAAAAATTATTGGTTGTACTGGTATCAAATTTCTGGCCACGTAACTATGGACAAGAGAGGACATTTCCATAAAAATTGTATGGCTAGTTGGTAAGTAACTAAACCTATATTTTCGGTCGTACAGTTTAAGCTCGTGCAACCAATGTGTGATTATCTAAAAACTTGTTGGAAAATAATATATGACATTTGGTATTATTATACGATGCTTTAAAAATTATAAATGTGTTTATTATATTATACTATATTATCTTTTTAATAGTAAAGATTGTACTATTAAAAATATTAGGATTATTTTACCTAATATTTTTAATAGTACCATGTACCAAAGGGATGGTCCAAAGATTGTACTGGTAGGGAAGGGGAGGAGTTATGATAGGGAATGGAGTCCATGAATCTTGTGAAGGAAAGGGCTTAAATTCCAAAATATTAGGGTTATTTTACCTGCACAAGCCCTGAGGTTGTTATAATATTTTGGTCCGACCTCTATATTAAATCATTAAATGGAAGAGTAACTATTACATTTCATGGTATCACCGGACTTGATATGAGGTCCATGAGGTGGTTGTCTCAGGTCCAAAATATTCATTCTAGTTCTTTTAGTCTGCGTAAGAAGATTTTTTTTTTTGTTATAAGATATATAAATGTTATATACTAGAACAAGATGTTAGATTAAAGAAAAAAGTGATTGAGAAAGTTGATTATACAAACTTAATCAATACTTTTGTCTCCAAAACAACGAGCCGAGATATTTAAGGTGAATATGTGATGCCTTTGATGAATCGTTTGATGGCCTAAGATTTTTCTTTCCTTTTATTTTACCATTATGAACTACTCGAACATCTTCATTTTTATTAGTAATTCATTATGACATATATTATTTTGGATATTAATTTTTTTTTTATTTCTTGAATTTTGTGTAGATAATAATATTGTTTCAATGTTGACAATTTTTTATTTATATTGAATATTAAATTTTAAGGAAACGACTTTTAGAGTTAGGTATTAAAATCTAAAGTCCGCCACTGGATGACATGTCTTGTGTCTTCCATCATGATCATGGTGTGTCTCTGTAGACAACTCACATGTGATGTTTGAAAAGGTTAGGACTAAACTAAGAAAACTAGCAGTGAGTAGGTACTACTAATAACTAACTTACATCTTAAGGTTCACTTATAAATGCATATGGCCTTTGTTCTCTTAGTTGGATTACATTATTATTATTATTATTATTATTATTATTATTATTATTATTATTATTATTTTTTACGGGGTAAACTACGTCCACGTGGGGCCTTAGTCTTTATTGAAAAATAAAGCACTTGGCGCAGGGAGATAGCCCATACAGCCTACAATAGGAAGAGAGGTAGTGTAAACCCCCAAAATTTTCAAATTATTAAATCTTGGATTTTTCCCAATTTTCTGGAATTTTCTGTAATTAAAATCAAGCTTTTCAATTAATGAATAATTTTTTTATTTGCAATAAATAATATTAAAATATCATGAAAATAATATTTTTGGGTGTAAAATGAAAAATTGGACTTAGGGTAATTTTTCTGGATTTTTCTGGGCCTCAGACATATTTTTAAATGCCTGAAAACTATTTAATTAATTAATTAATTAATTATCTATTTTTATTTATTATTATTTATTATTTATTTTATTTTTTTCTTTTATTTTTTTGGCCCGTGGGCCGCGGCCCAGCCCGCTAACCAGCCCAGCCCAACCCGCTCTTATCGGGTCGGGTCGGGTTCAGCCGAACCCGACCCACCGCAGCCGACCCGTCAGCCCGCGCGACCCCGTCCCCCACGATCCCCCGACCCCACCGCCGCCCTCCGCGCGCAGCTCCGCCCTCCGCGCGCTGCGCCGCTCCCCGCGGCCACGTCCCCCCCCACGATCCGCCTTGGCCGGCCCCCTGCAACCGCCTCGCCCCCTATTTAAACCGACCCCGACCCCGGCCGTCTCCCCCACTCCATCACCGTAACCCTAGACGCCGGCCGCCGCTCCACGCCGTGCCTCGCCGACCGCCGCCGACTTCTCCTCCTCCCTCCTCCCGCAGCAGAGCCGCTCCGCCGCCCTCCGGTCGACCCCGCACCTCGACAGCAGCACAGCAGCCAGCCGCAGCGTCTCCGGCCGCCGTCCTGAGCCGCCGCCGCCGCCGTCAACCGACGCGCCGCCCCTCGGCGAACCATCCCCGGCCCCCTCCGGCGCCTCTCCGCCGTCCTCCACCGTTTCCCGACGAAACCCTAACCCTAATCTCTGTTCCTGTGTCGGACACAGGACACAGTGTCCGACACGACTCGGACACGACTTCGACCCTGTTTTCGGGTCCTCTTCAGGTATGTGTAACTTTCGCCTCGTAGCTCCGTTTTCAATTCCGCAAATTGTGTTGTGAAGCCTGTATGACCCTCTCGGTGTCCGGACAAACTATTCGGGACACCGCGTCCTGTGGTGATCGCACACCGCGATCCAAAAACAGGAAAAAAACCAGACCCTGTTTCACCCCGGAACCGAGTACGTCCCGCCAAACGGGACGACTTGGTCGCGTGCGGTCTTCACAGATACGTACGCACCGTCGATACGGACGTGTGAGTCTTCGTGGAAGCTGATTCGGGTGTGCGTGCACACCGGAATCAACGCGTATCCGCGGACATCGTCCCGTATCCGCCTTTTCGGTAATTCACCATAATTTCGTGTATACTCGTCGGATCGAGACGAAACTTGCGCCATCGGACTCGTAGCGATACGCTGGTCCTGTGGGTCAAGTTTGGTTCGATTCTGAGAACGTTGACGAAATCGCGTGTCGTGGGCCCCACAGGCCCCGCTCGACGGGCGATTTTGTGTTCGGCTCATCGGAATCCAAATCTGGAAGTTCCGTTGGGTTCGTATCAGCGTTCCTGACTTGTTGACACTAAGTTTGGTGAATTTGGAGACCTTTGACCCGGACACATTTTTCGGTGCAAAGCGGGCCCACCGGCGGACCCCGTTTTGACCCGAAACTGCCGTTTTTGCCCTTGTCTCCAAATTGGACCCAAGGACAGACGTTTCTAGCTATTTGACATCTTCTGAGCATGATGGTAATGTCTATTTCAGCTTTTGGACTCATCTCTGGATTTTTCCCCCAAGAACCTAATTAATCAGATCCAAACAACAGGCAAGTACCTGCACCTCAAGTTAATCTTTATATATTGTGATAATTAATTCCCTGTCTTACATGTATCCTTGATGATTACACCTAGTGTTAGAAATGCTGGATTTCATGTCTTGAATATTGATAGTTCCTGTCTTATTTTTCATGTCGGGTGGGAGAATACTGAAAGGCATGTAGTTTACCTTTCCCCTTGCCGTGAATAATAGCTGTTGGTACACGACTGTCCATCAGCCGGATCTTGATTAATCGTGAATAATAGCCGTTCATGACGGCCGGATTAGCCTTATAAACCCCTACATGCCAACTAAGTATTCTAAAAACAAACACAAGTTTCATACAGATAGTTTCTAGTCATGTTATCTTTCTTGCTGACTGTGATAGTTTCACTCTGCTCATTTACTTCTATTTTCTCATATTCCTGTTTATAGTTGTGACTCTGAGATATTGACATTCTTTATGCAATTTTCTTAACATGATATTCAATAATTAATTGTCATAATTATTTAGTTTAACCTTGTTGTGCACTGTGTACTTTGCTCCTTTCCTGACTGGATCTGTTGATTTAGGCGATGATGAGGATCTTGCCCCTACCTATTATGGTCCTTATGAGGGTACAGATGATACCTATGAGGAGCCAGAACCCACTCAGGAGACCCCTGCTGCTGAGTAGCTAGTAGCAGCTATCTTTCATTTCTATTTCTTATCTTATTTATCGGGTTTGTCCCCGATTTCATTTGAAATTCCTGTATTAAACATTTGAATTTGTTGTCACATTCATTTCAGTTGCAAAATTTAAGTTTCTATTCTCATTATTATCCTGCCTATGTTAATTTGTGAATGAGTTAGACTAGTTAGATGGATTGACCTAGACAGCGTACTACCGCCGACTCTGCGGCGTAGGCTGAACGTACCCACGTACTCGTGCCCGAACTTCCGGGTGCGGGTCGTGACACGTTTTTATGGTGGCCCACGCAGGTCCTATCCTAAAATAGGGTAATACCCTAGGACAGGGTATGGAATAAAATTGAGGATTCTAGGAAAAGCTCATTCACAGTATAGCGTCCTTATTTCAATTCTTGATATCATTGCTGCTCAATTTTTCCTATCGCCTTTGATTTCCAAGTATTTCTATTCTGATCTTCCTATCCCTTAATCTTTCAGAATGGTCCAGACCAGGAACACAATAGGAGGCACATCAGAACCAGCTGAGCCGAATGTGCCCGAGACTCTTGCACTCCCGCCGCCCCCATCTGTTCCGGCAGTTACCTTAGATGGGGCACAGCTAATAGGAGTGTTCCAGGGATTAGTGGAATCCCAGAAAGAACAGACGGCACTTCTGCGGACCAGCCTCTCAGAAGCTCTTAAACCCCAGGAGTCGTCACTCAAGAGGCCAGGGAGTGCTAAAGACTTCAAGAACCTTAGGCCTCTGGAATTCTATGGAACTGAGGGCATTCTCTATGCCGATGAGTGGATAGAGAATGTCGAGAGACTCCTGAAGACTGCCCGGGTTCCCGATGATCTCAAAGTGGAATCCGCAAGCCTGCAACTGTTCGACATTGCTCGAACCTGGTTCAGAGATGAACCCCAACTATCTGCTCCCGACATCACCTGGGAGGACTTCAAGAGGCTATTCAAGGAGAAATTTTATCCCGAAGTGGCTCGGGAAGCTCTCGAAAGCCAATTCGAGAGACTGGAACAAGGTAACATGACTGTTGATGAATATACTGCCGAATTTAGCAGGTTAAGCCACTTTGCGGAGTACATGGTTCGTACCCCGGAGGACAGAGCCCGAAGATTCAAGAAGGGGCTATCTCCGGATATTCGTCTCGCTGTCACCACCAGCCGAGCTCGCACCTATGAGGAAATCCTGAGCGTGGCACAAGGCGTCGAGAGAGATATGGGGCACAAACTGAAACGAGAAAGAGATACCGGAAATGCGGGACCCAACAAACGCCCTTTTCAACAACAACAACAGCAGAGGGCCCCGCAGCAAAATCAGCGTCCTCCCCCTCGAGCTCCAGCACCCCAGGCTCAAGGACAGAACCAGCGAGCTCCCCCTTGCAACTATTGCCAAAAACCAGGCCACACTTGGCAAGACTGCAGAAAGAGGCTAGGTGCTTGCCTCTATTGTGGTTCCCCAGCACATCAATTGAGGGACTGTCCTGCTGCTCAAGGACGTCCAGCTGCACCAAAGGCTCCAGTCCAGGCCAGGCCCCCAGCAGCACAACAAAGGGGACCCCCGCTTCCAACTCAACAGCAACGCTTTACTCAGCACCAGCAGCAACAGAGGGGTGCACCGCAGCAAGGCCGTGCTTATGCAATGACTCTGGAAGAAGCTGAGACCACAGCAGACGTCATCACAGGTTCTGTGCTTATAAATTCAATACCAGCTATTACTTTATTTGACTCTGGAGCTTCTCATTCATTCATGTCAGTAGATTTCCTTATGAAGCATAGCTTAAGCACTAAACCCCTTAGGAATTGTTACAAGATCATTACCGGTGGAGGAATCATCCCGGTTAGTGATGCCTGTAACAATTGTCCTATTACATTATGTGGAAGAGAACTGTACGCTAGATTACTTGTAATGCCAGTGCCTAGTTTTGACATTATACTGGGTATGGATTGGTTAAGTCAACATCATGCCACAATAGACTGCCACAGAGGTAGTGTAATCTTCAGGCCACCTGACAAGCCAGAATTTGAATTTGCTAGAGGTTCTAGAGAAATGGGTAATAACAAAGTTTGTGGAGCCCTAGTAACAGAAGAATTGTCACCTATCATCTCTGAATACCTTGATGTTTTCCCTGAGGATCTTCCAGGCCTACCCCCAGACCGAGAAGTTGAATTCTCCATTGACTTAGTGCCAGGAGCAGCACCAGTATCTCAGAATCCCTACAGAATCAACAAGAAGGAGATAATAGAACTAAATGAACAAATCAAAGAGCTAGAAGACAAAGGTTTCATTAGGTCTAGTGTCTCACCTTGGGGAGCTCCAGTACTATTTGTGCCCAAGAAGGACGGAACATCCAGAATGTGTATTGACTATAGGGCCTTAAATGCCTTAACAATTAAGAATAAGTATCCCCTGCCCAGGATAGATGACTTATTTGATCAGCTAAGTGGAGCTCGGGTGTTTTCAAAGATTGATTTAAGTCTGGTTACCACCAAGTAAGGGTGAGAAAGGAAGACATCCCTAAAACTGCTTTCAATACCCGGAATGGACACTACGAATTCTTAGTAATGCCGTTCGGGTTGACGAATGCTCCAGCAGTTTTTATGAACCTAATGAACAGAGTTTTCCAGCCATACCTAGACAAATTTGTAGTGGTCTTCATTGATGATATTTTGATCTACTCCAAGACCCCCGAAGAACATGAAGAACATTTGAGGTTAGCATTGGAGACTTTGAGGAAGGAAAAACTTTATGGGAAATTATCTAAATGTGCTTTCTTCCTAGACAAAGTAGAATTCTTGGAACATGTTGTGACTGGAGATGGAATAGCAGTAGACCCTAAGAAGATAGCTGCAGTAGAATCCTGGCCCACTCCAGACTCTGTAGCTGAGATTAGAAGTTTCCTGGGACTAGCTGGCTACTATCGGAAGTTTGTGAAGGACTTTGCTAGAATTGCGGAGCCCATGACAAAATTAACAAGAAAAGATGAAGAGTTCACCTGGACTGATGAATGTCAGCATGCTTTTGAGGAATTGAAGAAAAGACTGACTACTGCCCCTATTCTGACCTTACCTTCTGGAACCGGAGGTTTCGCTATTTATAGTGATGCTTCTGGAAAAGGTCTAGGTTGTGTATTGGAGCAGAATAAGAAAGTAATAGCATATGCCTCTAGACAGCTTCGACCACATGAAAAGAATTATCCAACCCATGATTTAGAATTGGCAGCTATCATTTTTGCTCTTAAACTTTGGAAGCATTACCTTTATGGAGAAAGGGTGGAAATATTTACAGACCATAAGAGTCTAAAATATATCTTCACTCAGAAAGAGCTAAACATGAGGCAAAGAAGGTGGCTGGAACTAATGAAAGACTTCGATATCACTCTTCAATATCACCCTGGGAAGGCAAATGTAGTTGCTGATGCTCTAAGCAGGTATCCTATGGCGATGTACTTGACTATGGACAGACACCTGCTGGAGGACTTGGAAAGTTTAGGTATTGAAGTAATTATCCCAGGAAAAGAAGGCCAAATGATGAACTTGCAGATTCAGTCTACTTTAATGGACAAGATCAAGGAAACTCAGTTTCAGGACGAAGGCCTGCGAAGCCTTCGAGGTCAAGTGCAAGCTGGACTAGTAGAAGAATTCAGAATTCATGAAGATGGATCACTGAGGTATGGCGATAGATTATGTGTACCTCAAGGAGACATAAGAGAAGAAATTATGCAAGAGGCACACAGATCGCAATACTCCATACATCCCGGAGCCAACAAGATGTACAAAGACCTGAAGACGCATGTTTGGTGGCATGGCATGAAAAGAGAAGTAGCCAGATTCGTATCTCGTTGTTTAGTGTGCCAACAGGTTAAGGCTGAAAGACAACGACCTGGAGGATTGCTTCAACCATTACCCATTCCGGAGTGGAAGTGGGAACACATTTCAATGGATTTTGTTTCCGGACTTCCGAGGACACCTAGTGGAAAAGATGCAATCTGGGTGATAGTAGATAGACTGACCAAGTCTGCACATTTTCTACCTTTCAAAGTGGGGCTATCTACAGAGAAGCTGGCAGACTTATATATCAGACATATTGTTAGGCTGCATGGAGTTCCAGTAAGTATTGTCTCCGACAGAGATTCAAGGTTCACCTCTCACTTCTGGAAGAGCTTGCAAGCCAGTTTGGGGACTCAACTCAAGTTCAGCACAGCTTATCATCCCCAAACCGATGGGCAATCGGAACGTACAATCCAGACCCTTGAAGATATGCTCCGTACTTGTGTTCTGGATTTTGGAGGATCCTGGGAAGACTATTTACATCTGGTGGAGTTCTCTTATAATAACAGTTATCAAGCCAGCATCGAGATGACTCCATTTGAAGCGCTGTATGGACGAAGATGTCGTACCCCGCTATCATGGGACGACGTTGGAGAAAGAGCCCTGCTGGGACCAGAGATGGTGATCGATTCAGCTGAGAAGGTAAAGCAAATAAGGGACAGACTTCGAGTGGCTCAAGACAGGCAACGACATTGGGCAAATAGCCACCGAAGGCCCTTAGAATTTGAGGTAATTAAATTTATGAAATTCAAGTCAATTTAAATATTTTGCTTATGGAACTAAGACTTGATTGTGACTTTATTAAAGGTTGGAGAGCTGGTATTCTTAAAGATTTCCCCGACACGTGGCACCATTAGGTTCGGAAGGAGTGGAAAACTCAGCCCAAGATTTATTGGACCTTTTGGCATACAGGAGAAAATCGGAGAAGTGGCATACCGACTGGCATTGCCACCCTCCCTGGATGGAGTACATAACGTCTTCCACGTGTCGCAGCTGAGGAAGTACGTGTCAGACCCCAGCCACATTTTGGATCACTCAGAGCTCGAAGTAGGCCCAAGTCTGACTTACCAAGAACAACCCGTGGAGATATTGGATCGCTCGGAGAAAGTTCTACGGAACCAGGTTATCTCCCTGGTTCGCGTAGCTTGGAAGCACCATTCTCCCGGCGAATCCACCTGGGAGCGAGAAGACGAGATTAGAGAGCGATACCCCTATCTTTTTGAACCCTGAGGTGTATTTTATTTTTCGGCCTTTTCTTTTCGTGCCTTGTTATTCTTAAATTTCGAGGACGAAATTTTTGTAAGTTGGGTAGGTTGTAAACCCCCAAAATTTTCAAATTATTAAATCTTGGATTTTTCCAAATTTTCTGGAATTTTCTGTAATTAAAATCAAGCTTTTCAATTAATGAATGATTTTTTTATTTGCAATAAATAATATTAAAATATCATGAAAATAATATTTTTGGGTGTAAAATAAAAAATTGGACTTAGGGTAATTTTTCTGGATTTTTCTGGGCCTCAGACATATTTTTAAATGCCTGAAAACTATTTAATTAATTAATTAATTAATTATCTATTTTTATTTATTATTATTTATTATTTATTTTATTTTTTTCTTTTATTTTTTTGGCCCGTGGGCCGCGGCCCAGCCCGCTAACCAGCCCAGCCCAACCCGCTCTTATCGGGTCGGGTCGGGTTCAGCCGAACCCGACCCACCGCAGCCGACCCGTCAGCCCGCGCGACCCCGTCCCCCACGATCCCCCGACCCCACCGCCGCCCTCCGCGCGCAGCGCCGCCCTCCGCGCGCTGCGCCGCTCCCCGCGGCCACGTCCCCCCCCCACGATCCGCCTTGGCCGGCCCCCTGCAACCGTCTCGCCCCCTATTTAAACCGACCCCGACCCCGGCCGTCTCCCCCACTCCATCACCGTAACCCTAGACGCCGGCCGCCGCTCCACGCCGTGCCTCGCCGACCGCCGCCGACTTCTCCTCCTCCCTCCTCCCGCAGCAGAGCCGCTCCGCCGCCCTCCGGTCGACCCCGCACCTCGACAGCAGCACAGCAGCCAGCCGCAGCGTCTCCGGCCGCCGTCCTGAGCCGCCGCCGCCGCCGTCAACCGACGCGCCGCCCCTCGGCGAACCATCCCCGGCCCCCTCCGGCGCCTCTCCGCCGTCCTCCACCGTTTCCCGACGAAACCCTAACCCTAATCTCTGTTCCTGTGTCGGACACAGGACACAGTGTCCGACACGACTCGGACACGACTTCGACCCTGTTTTCGGGTCCTCTTCAGGTATGTGTAACTTTCGCCTCGTAGCTCCGTTTTCAATTCCGCAAATTGCGTTGTGAAGCCTGTATGACCCTCTCGGTGTCCGGATAAACTATTCGGGACACCGAGTCCTGTGGTGATCGCACACCGCGATCCAAAAACAGGAAAAAAACCAGACCCTGTTTCACCCCGGAACCGAGTACGTCCCGCCAAACGGGACGACTTGGTCGCGTGCGGTCTTCACAGATACGTACGCACCGTCGATACGGACGTGTGAGTCTTCGTGGAAGCTGATTCGGGTGTGCGTGCACACCGGAATCAACGCGTATCCGCGGACATCGCCCCGTATCCGCCTTTTCGGCAATTCACCCTAATTTCGTGTACACTCGTCGGATCGAGACGAAACTTGCGCCATCGGACTCGTAGCGATACACTGGTCCTGTGGGTCAAGTTTGGTTCGATTCTGAGAACGTTGACGAAATCGCGTGTCGTGGGCCCTACAGGCCCCGCTCGACGGGCGATTTTGTGTTCGGCTCATCGGAATCCAAATCTGGAAGTTCTGTTGGGTTTGTATCAGCGTTCCTGACTTGTTGACACTAAGTTTGGTGAATTTGGAGACCTTTGACCCGGACACGTTTTTCGGTGCAAAGCGGGCCTACCGGCGGACCCCGTTTTGACCCGAAACTGCCGTTTTTGCCCTTGTCTCCAAATTAGACCCAAGGACAGGCGTTTCTAGCTATTTGACATCTTCTGAGCATGATGGTAATGTCTATTTCAGCTTTTGGACTCATCTCTGGATTTTCCCCCCAAGAACCTAATTAATCAGATCCAAACAACAGGCAAGTACCTGCACCTCAAGTTAATCTTTATATATTGTGATAATTAATTCCCTGTCTTACATGTACCCTTGATGATTACACCTAGTGTTAGAAATGCTGGATTTCATGTCTTGAATATTGATAGTTCCTGTCTTGTTTTTCATGTCGGGTGGGAGAATACTGAAAGGCATGTAGTTTACCTTTCCCCTTGCCGTGAATAATAGCTGTTGGTACACGACTTTCCATCAGCCGGATCTTGATTAATCGTGAATAATAGCCGTTCATGACGGCCGGATTAGCCTTATAAACCCCTACATGCCAACTAAGTATTCTAAAAACAAACACAAGTTTCATACAGATAGTTTCTAGTCATGTTATCTTTCTTGCTGACTGTGATAGTTTCACTCTGCTCATTTACTTCTGTTTTCTCATATTCCTGTTTATAGTTGTGACTCTGAGATATTGACATTCTTTATGCAATTTCCTTAACATGATATTCAATAATTAATTGTCATAATTATTTAGTTTAACCTTGTTGTGCACTGTGTACTTTGCTCCTTTCCTGACTGGATCTGTTGATTTAGGCGATGATGAGGATCTTGCCCCTACCTATTATGGTCCTTATGAGGGTACAGATGATACCTATGAGGAGCCAGAACCCACTCAGGAGACCCCTGCTGCTGAGTAGCTAGTAGCAGCTATCTTTCATTTCTATTTCTTATCTTATTTATCGGGTTTGTCCCCGATTTCATTTGAAATTCCTGTATTAAACATTTGAATTTGTTGTCACATTCATTTCAGTTGCAAAATTTAAGTTTCTATTCTCATTATTATCCTGCCTATGTTAATTTGTGAATGAGTTAGACTAGTTAGATGGATTGACCTAGACAGCGTACTACCGCCGACTCTGCGGCGTAGGCTGGACGTACCCACGTACTCGTGCCCGAACTTCCGGGTGCGGGTCGTGACAGGTAGCCCTTTCCAAAGAAATATGATAATACATAAGTAGAAAATAACCAAGAAAAACTACTTCCTAAAAATAGGGTGATCCATCTGATATGAAGAAAGCAGACCGACAAAATTATCCGAAAAATTCACTGCCTGACCAAAGCTCTGATCATTGCCTGTTTCCATAGCCAATTGAGCCGATGCATTTGCAACCCTGTTCTCCTCAGTAGAGATATAGGTAATCTTAGTTGGATTACATTGAATCCAACTCCCTTCGGTGTTGTAAAATTATTGTTTCATGAGATGCAACAAAAATTTATAACCTAAGATCAGGGACGGATCTACAAAATTTTCTTTTGAGAAAATTTGAGTTGCACTTCACTTTATTTACCATAACTAAAGATGCACTCCCACTGCTTTATTATAATGTACAATGTCTTCTATTTCCGTCAAAAACTAACGGTCAACTCCGTTGACCGTTAATTTTTGACAGAAATACCTGTAAACCCCCTCACCCAAAATAAATATTTTGTGTATATTTTATATTATTATAGATATTGAATTTCTTTAGAGTATTCTGTTATTTAATTAGCAAATGAATTTCTTGATATATTTACTTATATAAATATTTATTTAGAATTATTTTTAGGTTATTTTAGATTTTTGAAATTAATTAGGATTTATTTGGATATATATAGTCTTAATATTAGATAGATGCTAATTTAGTGTTAATAGATATTAATAAGATTTTATAAATTATTTGTATTATATTTAATTATATTCAAGATTATAAATTATTGAGATAGATTCAAACTCTACTTTAAATTAATTCAAATCCTGAACCTACTAGGAAAGCAACTTAATGTATATCATATCCTTATTTAAATTCATCATAATCCTATCCAAATTAACCAATCCTAGTTGTATTTAATTAAGTAGTCTCCACCATTATAAATACCTCATCCTTCATATTTTTCTTCCCCAAATTCCTCTCTTTTTCGTCCAAAATCAGTCAAAATTCGTCATAAATTCAGTCTCATTTTCTACTAGTTATGACGAATTAAAAAGACGATATCTGCTAGCTCCGGACTCCAAACGCGCTCTAGTTTTTTTTTATTAGAACGATAATGAGGTTAGATTTCTGATTATATAATTTTTTTTTCTAAATTATGAGTATTAAATTCTGTAAAATTCGTAGAGCACAGCATGTTCGAAAATAGACGTGTTTCGATGTTTTCGCGATTCCGGGAGAACTAGGAATCAGAATCATGAACCGTTTAAAGTTTCGGAAAGCTAATGTCGAGATCATCGACATATAATTTTCTTAGAATTTATTTCCAAGTATTTATATACTGTTAATTCTGTAGAACTTCTAGGTTAGAATTTAACCATCTGTGCACAATACAAAATTTGTATGTGCCATAATTCCCAAACGAATTTGAATTCGGACGAGCTGTAAATTCTAGCATATTTTAACGCTGAAATCTACAGGAAATCATGCATGAAAGTTGAGTTTGTGTCGGTTGACTTTTTGGTCAACAGATCGCCTCGATTTGCGTGCCATGAGTCTCGAGTTGATAAAATTCAGTTTCTTTAGGCAAAATTTAGGAATTAACATAAAAATCAGAATAATAAGATTAAAATAGGATTTTAGAGTAATTATTCCAGAATTAAATAAATTAAAATAAATTATCTTTTGACGTGATAAATTTGTAATACATAGGCTATTTGGACTGTGACTTGGACTCTGATTAATACCAGCAGCAGGACCCCAGGCAAGATACCTTGCCAAATTATTTACAGTACTTTGCATGCTATTTATATTTCTGTTTATTTATTGCATGTGTAGTTCGTTCAGTCATTACTATATATATTAGATATGTTGACACACACTTGACACCTAGTATCATGAGAGGACAATCATTAGGCGTATGGGCTTTTAACCACTCTGGTAAACCGTAGTATATAGTTCGCACTACGGGCGTGTGTCGCGCTGGTCGCTACCTCCGCGGTATGTCGATTTCTGGAGTCTCGCTGGTCGCTACCCCCGCGGTATGTCGATTTCTGATGTCCATTGACGTGTGTGTGAGTTGTGAGGTAGATCGAGTAGCCTACCCTTGCCCATACGTCGAAAAGTTATCCTCATTTGCATTCATATAGATTATCATGTACAGCGTACTTATCTATTTTCAAACCATATGCATGTTTACTGTATTCAAATTGGCTCGTATTTTCTGTATCTTGTTACGTCCCTCTGAGGACCTGGTCCGCTGCCAGGTGTATCTTTTCTTGAGTATTTGCAGGAGCGCAGATTTGGATGGTTACATGTGATCCGAGGATGTCTTCTCTTCGAGCTGTGATGGATAGCTGGTATTCTTATATTGTGTTGTGGTGTTGTACTCATATTGTATTTGCTCTTATATTCGAGTTGGTAGTGGATTTGTTTCCATCCAACTATCATCCTTAGATACTTCTTATTGAGATCTAGTTTCATAGATACTGGTTATTTATTTCTATATGATTTTGGTGGATGAGATTTAGATTTTATCCTGTGACTTGTATTACATTTTATACCACTTGTGGATTTTATATTCATATTACAGCGTACGTATGGAATTGGTTTCCATATATTGGAGTTGCCATATCCATGCGGCTGGCATGCTTACGTGTCCTAGTCCTACGTATTTTTGGGACTGGGGCGTGATAATACCCCTAGCAAATTATCATTATTACCAGTCCCCCTCCTCGGCTTGGGAAAAGGGAAGGATATTTCGGTCAAAAGTTTACGATCAACGGTAATTTTTGACGGAAGTGGAACGAATTGTACATTATGGTAAAACAGTGGTGTGCACATTGAATTATGGTAAATAAAGTGTGATGCAACTCAAATTTTCTCTTTTTTTTATATGTCTTTTTGACCGAATTAGAAATTTCTTGAGGGAGGAGACGAACCGTGTCTATCTTCACGAGCGCCTCCTATCGTAACCAACAAAAGAACATCACAATATTGTTACAAACATCTAAGTGGAAGCCTTAAGTTCATAACTTACCAACCTTTGTTGAGATCTAAGAATTAATTATTTTTTAATTACATAATGATATACATATATATCATTTAGACAACTTATTTTAAACTATTTTCAAATCTCTTTATATATACTAGTAAATTCACGTGCGTTGCACGTAAAATAAATATTTCTATAATAATGTTAAAAAATAATTTAAATATATTTAAATTAAGATTTTTTAAAAGTATGGCCGGTCCTGAGTTCACGGGGGCCCTAGGCGAACTTTCAAAATGGACCCTCATATATAATATATAAAAAAATTAAAAACTAAACAAAATGTACATTAAAAAAATTAATGCTCCACCAAGACTTGAACCTAGGATCTCTAGTGTATAATATAACATAATAACCACTACGTACCACAATAGTACATACTAGTTCTATTTTAGATACAAAATTATTAATATACATATATTTAAATTGATTTTTTGGGCCCTTCTGGTCCGTGGGCCCTGGGCGGTCAAAAAAATATAGTTCATATTCATATTAAAGTAACATGTAATCGTGTCATTATTTAATTTGATTATAGATCATAATCAAATAAATAATACTCTCTTATCAAATTTGATTAATTTTAATTTAGGTTTTAACATAAGTTATATTATATTAAAACATTTGAATTGTAAGATAGTTACCAACTTACGTGCCAAATTTTATAAAAGTTATTTTATAGAGTAGAAAACAAATAACAACTATATATCTTAAATTAATTTAAATATTATTATTTTAATTAATGTTACAACTTAAAACAAATATGGGATAGTACAATTTAGACCAGAAATTATTTATATCAATCCAAATAAAAACTAGATCATATATGTTTAATTTTTTCCATTTTTCTTTGGTTAGCAAAGTTTGGGTCTATCTTCTCAAACAAAAATAATTGGGTTCTATCTTCTCAAACAAAAATAATTGAATAATCATTATGTGAAATTTAAATTCACGATTACGCTAGATTTTTAATTTACTTTGATTTAAATTATGAATTAAAAAATTAAACTAAATTATATTTATTAGATATAAATTTTATCAGATTAAGAACCGTGAACACATTATAAATTGGAGTATAATTCAATTCTGAATTGAACTATAATATATTCAAATTTATTGGAGACTGGACCGCGCTTATTAAATTTTGACTTTAGTTAGACAAAAAAAATTGAAAATTTTAGGAAAAAAAAAAGTTTAGTGAAGAGAGAGAATATAATTTCTTATTTTTGTGGGAGGTACATGCCTAATTTGTTCCTTAGTTAACTATTGATATGTTTACTTTGGACTTTCCTTTCCAAATACCTCTATCTATACTATCCTAAGCTAATAGTTAATAATAAACAAATAAATAATAAATAATTTATAATAAAAATATAACAATAAATTAAAGTATGAAATTTATTTTCAACAGAAAATAAAAGCTCACATAATACTATTTGAAAATAAAAAATGTTTTGCACCCGATCAAATATTTCGAACCATCACAATTTGAAGATCCATATTTATTTGTATATTTTGACAAAATTATTGAGAAAATCAAATACATAACCTAATATCTTTTGGAGCTACTCATATATTTCCTTAGAGGCTAAATCTCTTCCATGACCTCAAGATCTCTTACACATGGATACACATTGTCACATAGATTAGTAACTTAGTTAACTACATAGCTTAGCCAAGACATAACCATCGTATCATATTTTATTGCCTTATTTGTCTGGTAAAATCTTTGTTTACATTGAAGTCTCTAATGTTCATATGTTTGTTAGTAGGGTAGTTGCATGCCCATACTTGATCACATTGTTTTCCGGCTTCTTCGTTTTTGGTCACATGAGCTCCACATGGCATGTCCATGGGACTCATTCACATCCCTAACATTCTTTTCTTGTTTACTCCCTTACCAACATTCTTTTCTTGTTTTCTCCCTTAGAGCATCTACAGTAAAAACACTTCAAACGCATATTCTAAATTATTAAAAATTATGTATATTATTACTTTTGTAGTGTTTCTATAATATTGGTCCACAATTGTACACTCAGAATTATTCTCCTCCCTCATTTTTCTCTTTATTTTTTTTCCTATTTGGTAATATTTTTTCTCTCGTTGTCTTCCTTATTTTTCTTTTTTTGTTTGGTTACTTTTGGTGGACCATCAATTAATATAGAGAAATTATGACACGCTCAAAATCTGGAGTGTCTCGTAGTTTTCTAACAATTTTCAAGTATGCACAAGTGTCCACTACAATCTTCAAGTGTACAAAATTTGATTAAAGTCAAAATGTAGCACTTGAAACCTCTCCCACTGTCGATGTTCTTACTCTAGAGAGAGTCATTCACATCTCTAACATTCTTTTCTTCTTCACTGCCTTACCCAACAGAGAGTCGACCCATTGTACTTCCCCAAAAACATATACAAGATACAAAGAGATCTAAAATAGAAAATTAAAACCAGTGTTGTCAAAACCGGACCGGACCGCTGGTTGAACCGGGTAGGACCGAGTCTGACCAAAAAATTGGTCTGGTCTAACATGGATTATATTTTTTAAATAACCGACATTTTTTTCCTGAACCGAGGTTTAACCGGTGAACTGGTCGAACCGGTTCAAAATTGAACTGGTCATTTTGGATTTTTTATTTTAAAAAAAAGAACTAAAAAAAGTTTATCATATAAGATTTGGAATATTTGGTACTTGATTTGGTTTTGAGAGATCTTATAGTTGTAAAACCAAAACAAACCATACATACTAAGAACGAAACCAAACCAAACCAAACCAAACCAAGAGGTAAATGTGGATGTAGAAGCATAAAAAATCTGGATCAATGCGTCCAACAACCATGCGCCCCAAGATTAACTCAGAAGAAATTATGCCACAAAATGACCATGCGACCAAGAAAAAACAGCATCCATGCGCCCAATACTGGCAACATAAAGGCCTGACACAAAGTTATGTCTGACACAGAATCCTGACAAAAAAAAATTTTTGAATGCCTCAAAAAATGTTAGCACACTAAGAGACAATAAGCTCTCGTCAAAATAATAATGACTCCAGACAGGCGTGCAGCGCCACGTGTATAACACGACAAAGGCTCCATGCGTCACATATTTCATGCGTCTCTGGCCTCATGCGTTCTGGACTCCATGCATCACATGCGTCTCTGGCCCCATGCGTTCTAAACTTCATGTGTCCCATACTCTCTGGCGCTATGAGTCCCGGACTCCATGCGTCCAACGTGGCAAGGTTCTCCGAGACAAAATCTTTATGTTACGACTGAAGTAATTCTCTTCAACTAAATATGGACCACGTGTCAAGCTGACCAAGTCACACAAACAAAAGGTGAGAACTGCCCAGTTTTTCAGTAACAATAAATTACAACAAACGTCCATATGGCAGCTCGACCTGGACTCAAATGCATCATGTTAAGGATGTACACATTACAATATGCCCATCGTATGCGCCTATAGTTACAACCACATCATGTTGAAGGAGCCCCCCTGCGGCCACCAAACAGAAGCACATGCGACACTTATAACCCATTGTCACGACCCGCACCCGAAAATTGGGCATGCGTTGTGTGTACGTCTAGCCTACGCCGCAGCGTCGGTAGTAGAACGCTGTAAAGATCCACAATACTATCTAACAAACTCACGCAAGATATATATATATATATATATATATATATATATATATATATATATATATATATATATATATATATATATATATCTTGCGTGTATATATACAACCTGTCAATGGTAACTCAACTCCAAAAGGAGGACAAGATGAATATATAGCATCAATACTCAATTAATCAAACTAGAGATAGATAATGGCACGATGTTATAAACAGAAGAGAATCACAAGTCATAGTAATAACAAGTCTATAGTCTAACAATAAACATAAATAGTCTCAATGTAATCAACATGCTATAGTCTAATGCTGGAGACATATCCAGTACAATGAATACTACCTAAGTGTCTGCTATAGCTAGATGTGTCTCCTCGATAACTGGTGCCTGATCATCCTGGGATAAGGGTTCTACCTCAGATAGCTCTCCGTCCTGCGGGCCATAATAGGTAGGACACCAATCCTCTAAATAGCCGTCTGGAAAAATATATTCAGTCAGGATTTGAGAGAAGTATAATACTCTGAAAGCAGTTCCATATACATGGTAGAAAATATATAACAACAATAGAAAAGTATACAAGATGCACATGTACTATGAAATAGAAAATACAGCTGAAGGATAACTGGAATAAATAGATGCAAGAAATATAGTATGTACTGTAACAAAAGAACTGGTGATACTATCTAAGTGATTTAGAGTAAAAGTTTATTATGTCATCGGGTTGGGTTGCAGAAGTCTATACTACGGTAACTCAATTATACGTGTATTGTATAATTGGCATGGACACGAATACACTAAATGTTTGATTACATAACCAACTTCTACTACCCCACCCCGACTAATATTCATAGATCAAATCACGACACGTTACGCACACAAATATAATATGAGCACACGATAGATACGAGCACAAGGAATACCCGAAGCACACGATAAAGTACATGTGTAAGAAGTATCCGATGCACACGTCAAATAAATAACATCTTCTGACTCGATCCATATAATACCAGCCTGTGTGATCATGGTGTCAGAATCAAGTAAAACAGATCTAGAACATACGATATATACACTACCAAGTACTGAAACTAACAGAGAATCTACTCGCCTGAGGTCCCGAGCAAATCACACAAAACGGTATCCGAACTGGTGTCGCATATACCTATATATGAATTTATATGTTATTTGGTGTAATAAAGGGATAAACAAGTTAAAATGAGTCAAAAATATGATTTCTAGGTCATGCTAGTCAAACTAGGTCAAACTATCTAATGCTAATCAATACTAAGTTAACCAAGTCAATATCTTGCTACACTAGGTTCTAGGTCTTAACAAGGTCACTATTAGGCTACTACTAGTTACTCCCCTTTCTTATACTAATTAGTAAAAGGTATTCTAATTATATTAGTTAGTACTTAACTAATACTAGTTACTATTTATTATACTATATATAGTATATAATAACTCATGTGTATAGATTTCCAGTTATTATCTTAACTCAAGTCTAATCTTGATATCACATAGAATTCCTAACCTCAATGTCTAATTCAAGAATACCTGTTTACTTATTTAACTAGTCACTAGACACCTTGTGCTACTAACCAAACTTAACACTCAGTATTCCATACTCACTAACTACTCCGACACTCTACACTATCCTCCCATGCACACATTAATCTAGATATCAACATATCCTTATATAGGTACAAGTCCTATACACATGGGTGCCTTAGCATATTACCATCACCTTGATATTACCTTGATCTTGACTTAGTATCAATATCTTTGTGTCAAACCACATTCTAATACCAATCTCACATCCATACCTATGTGTGTATCAACACCCTCCAACACTAACATCATTATTTGGTATCAGTCCTACCAACACTCTCTCATCACTTCTACTGATATTAGGGAACACAACCCCTAGTCCCCAAGCTTAACACAGCCCTCTGATACACTACACTTAAACTCTTGCCAAACTTCTATCAAGTTGACTGATACTTGCCTCTAAGGCTATCCACTGATACCCGAGCATCAGCTAACCGCTTAACTGATACTAAGTATCACTTATCGCCTCTTGAATCACACTTAAACCTACTGCATCTGATAGTTGTAGTATAGCAGTGCTCGAACTACTCTAGTGCACTGCCTATAACAGCTAAAGCTTCTAAATATTGAAGCCTAACAGCCTTGCAACTGCTGTACTGCTGGGTATTGCTAATGCTGCTGCTATTCCTTGCAAGGATACCCGACCCCTCCTACAGCTCCAACATCATACCTGATGCTAATAACTGATACTAAATATCCTTATAAACACACTAAACACACATACATATATATATTCATGTCACGCCCCAGTACCGTAATACGGAGACAGATATGGCCAGCTCCCCCGTACAAGGTATAGAACGTCGTACGACGGCCATGGCTGTAGCTAGACAAGGGGGTGCATACTACAAGCAAGTCACTTTCGATCACACAACACATCTATTGTCTCAATCATTCAAGCAAGAATAATAAATATAGAACATATATGACAAGGAAGTAAGGCATCCCAAACGTCCTGCCACCATATTCTAGAAACCAGCTGTACAAAAATAAGAAAGTTGGCAGAGTATCAAAAGTACATGACCATGATTAGCTGCAGTCTGATTAATTATAATCATGTAGGAAAACTAAATTTCCAGATTCACGACTAACAAGTGCCAGTGACTAAACGCCCAAAATAAGTAAAGTGTGCAATAACGAGCAGGGAAGAAGAGACCCACACGTTTTCCTCAGTGGCCATCCGCCTGGTGTGTGCCATGGTTCAGGGGAAAATACACTTGATCCTCGGGTGCTGGCTCTAAACCTGGCCATGCAAAACCAGTGGGGTTAGACCCCAAATAGCAAGTACCACAAAGGAAGCACGAATAAAAAAATAAAACTAGGTTATGAAATATATATATATATATATATATATATATATATATATATATATATATATATATATATATATATATATATATATATATATATAGTTCTGTCTCGTAGTTTCGGTTCATAGCCTATCGTGACACAATAATCTAATCCTACAACCAAACAAGGACAATAGTTAGACCATCGCACCATGATAGACCATGTCCCTAGACTATTTGACAGAATATACAATACACAAACAAGCTCAGTTACATAATTGACCAATCACTTGTACGACTTACTAGATGGAGTCTGGGTTATCCCAGAGGTGTTATGCATATAATAGGAATCCTCAGATCGAACCATGTTCTAGCAGGGGCTAGCCGAGCCAAGAATCTTCGTATAGCATATAGTAGTATGCACCGGTCCCTCGTAAGTCTACCGTACTAAGATCGCATGGAACATATATAATATAATAGTCGAATATTATCATCCACTAATGAGGATTTAAACAATATCGGGCCAACCTTCACTCCCCATATAATGATCGAGGGTGGCTAGTTAAGCACGATCTCGGAATTCCGTCCCTCCCAATGCTCTATATGTTTTAGTTGCCTAGTTAACCCTACGGTTAGCTGGAATCACATGGCGTGGTCACATGTTACTCCCCTTACATGTCGTACCGTAGTACGGACAAGCTAGATATCAATCCACTTTGTCACTTTGCAGTTCAATTTGGATTCACCTCAGCGTGATGCAACAGTCAAGCAAATCCTAGCCATGCTTGGTTATTGACCAACTATCATGTCCATGCTGGAGGAATTTATTACATCATATGTCGCTTAGCACGTAGGCACACCTCGGTGTGAAACATGTAACATAATCATGTAGAAACACTTAGCACATAATAACACATAGCATATAGTAAGTGTATCAGCACGGATACCAATAGTCGAGTCAAGTTACCAATCATTGGTAAATCATATGAGTTCTAGCACATAGCAATACGTAGGTCGAGTCAGGCACATAGGTAGTCATAGTCACTTGCCCGCATAGTCTATCTTTATTCATAGGCGGGTCAAACATATAGTCAAGTTCAAAATATGGTCACTCAGTTATCATACATTCCAATCATCAATCTCACACCATTCCAATCATCAATCTCACACTTAGAACAACCAAAAAAATTAACAAATCATGCACACAGGGCCGCATAGGGTCAGGGACGCATAGAGTCAGTATTGCATATGACAGGTACCGCATAGAGGTTGCTGCCACATATCAAGTCGTGCCACATGGCCGTATGGGTCACATAAGTTGCATGAGTCATGCCGCATGGGCTTATTTGCATGGGTCGCATGGGTTGCATGGGTCGCATGAGTCACATGAGTCGGGTCGCATAAGCTCAGACCGCATGGGTCACATTAATCGGGCCGCATGAGCTCAGGCCGCATGGGTCACATGAGTCAGGCCGCATGATCTCAGACCACATGGGTCACATGAGTCGGGCCGCATGAGCTCAGACCACATGGGAAGTTTATCTCCCCCAATAGCAGGTTCAGCCATGGCAGAAAGCTCCCAAAAACCAAAATAATGTTTTCTTCATAAAAACTTTATTTTAACTCCGAATCAAGTGAACCAAAAGCCAAATTGCTCGAAATGAAGTGCTCTATCCATCCAAAAAACTACTTTTTTAAAAATATCATGTTCTAGTAGATCAAAACCACCAAAAATTAAGGAACCCATAAAAAATCTTAAACTTCAAATGTAGATCTACTCAAATCCACCCATTAAAACCGAAAACTCCAAGTACTAAAAGTGTTTAGAACTATCATGAGCATATAATAGTCTAATAAAATTTAATAAAAGAGGAAGAATTAAAAATTAAGATATTTTTCCATGTAGTGCAAGGTGTACTTGCCTAAATGAAGGAAAAGAGAAATGAGAGAATGAGAAAAGAGAGAGAAACAAGTTAGCTTATATAGCTAGGGTTTTAGGTTTAGACCATGGGTTCAAATCATGACCAAACCAACCAAATAATTAAACCATGAGTCTAATTGAACCAAAGAATTGATCTAGTCTCCATAACATGTAACCAAATTAACATGCAAGCAACAAATAATATAAGCAGAAAAACTAATATGTTCCAAATACGTATATCAGAAATGGGGAGTGACATCTCTACCCATCTTAGAAAGATTCCGTCCTCGAAATTCAAACCCAAGGCTAGCTAGATAAATCAGAACAAGTACTACACTAACTACAAGCTCATATACACATGCAATCAAATTCAAGCATATAAAGAAAAGTAGTATCACATAGCATGGATAAACGAATTACGGAATTCGAGATACGAAGGCATAAGAACTAATATACCTTCCGAGTCGAATATGTGCGGATACCGGGATCAGATATTATCCTCGCGCTCCCACGTTGACTCTTCCAAAGGGTGATGACCCCAAAAAACCCGGACAAGATGGATAGTCCGATTCTTGAGCACCTTCTCCCTTCGGTCCAAAATGGATACAGGTTACTCCTTGTGAGACAAGTCAGTACCAATGACTAGATCAGAATGGTCGAAGATATGACTCAGATCCGGGGCATACCTACGCAATTGAGACACATAAAATACATCGTGCACCTCACATAGCGAAGGCAGAAGGGCAAGACGATAAGCAATATCGCCCACCCGCTCGAGAATATCGAACAGACCGACGTATCGCGGACTAAGTTTCCTACGAACCCTGAATCTAATGACTCCATGGGTTGACAAAATCCACAAGAATACGTGGTCGCCAACACAAAACTCTAAAGGCCTATGATGCCGATCTGCCCAATGTCGATGCCTATCTTGCACAACCTGAAGTCGCTCTTTGATTTGCTTGACAACTTCTACTGTCTGCGTGATCATCTCTGGGCCTAACATCTTTCGTTCACCTATATCATCCCATGCCAATGGTGAACTACACTTTCTCCCATATAATGCTCCAAAGGATTTCATTTGAATACTTGTTTGATAACTGTTGTTATATGAGAACTCAACAAGATGAAGGTGATCTTCCCAAGACCCTCCAAAATCTAAAGTACCAGCTCGAAGCATATCTTTCAAGGTCTGGATGATTCTCTCTGATTTCCCGTCTGTTTGAGGATGGTAGGCGGTACTGAATCTCAACTTGGTGCCCAAACTCCGATGTAAGCTCTTCCAAAAATTTGAAGTGAACCGAGTGTCTCGATCTGATACGATACTCAATGGGACGCCGTGTTATCTTACTATCTGTCGTATGTATATCTCCTCTAACTGCTCTGTGGATTGCCCTACTCGAAATGGAAGAAAGTGAGTTATTTTTGTGAGATGATCCACTATTACCCAAATTACATCATGACCAGTCGGAGATCTAGGTAAACCGATCACAAAGTCCATCGTGATATGTTTCCACATCCACTTCAGAAAAGGAAGCGAATATAATAATCTTTTCGGTCTTTGTTGGTCGGTCTTCACTTGTTGGAATACCAAACACCAAAAAATGAATTGTGCTATCTCCCTCTTCATCCCATTCCACTAGAAATATTGCTTGATGTCTTGATACATCTTGGTATCTCCTGGATGAATTGAATACTGGGAACTGTGCGCCTCGGTCATTACTTCTCGTCGAATATCTTCACTTGGTACACAAAGACGATTTCCAAACCTAATTGTTCCATCTTTATGAATCGCCAACTCTTTCCTGAGATCAGACTCACATTCCGTCCGAAGCTTCTGAACTTTCAGATCCACTGCCCGAGCTACCTTAATCTTCTCTATCATGGTAGATTATACCTGTAAACTAGCAAATTCTTCTACGTTTTGCGGAAGTACTATCTCGATATGCATCTTTCGAAGATCTTCTAAGATGTGCCGTTGTGATGTCACAACCCGCACTCGCAAGATCGGGACACGAGTACTTGGGTACGTCCATGTAAACCCCCTGATTTTCAAGAATTTTTAATTTAGAATTTTTCACAATTTTATGGATTTTTCTCTAAATTAAAACTAAGGTATTTTAAATTTAAATAAATTTTTTAAATAATATTAAATAATATTAAAATATTATAAAAATAATATTTTCTAGTGTAAAATGAAAAACTAGACATAAGGTAATTTTCTGGGAATTTATTGGACCCCGAAAGTATTTTTAAAGCCCTAAAAACTATTGTATAATTAAACCAAAATAAACCCTAATTAAACCCGGTTTATTTGAAATAAACCAAACCGAACCAACCCAAACCGGTTTAGTAAACCCAACCCTGACCCTGCGGGTCAGATCCGGGTCTAACCCGCGACCCAAAACCCGCTAGACCCGTACCCGCAATTCTGTTGTTGGATCGGGCCGGATCTGCCCGACCCGACCCGTCACCGACCCGACCCGAAACCCCTCATCTCCCCCGACCGCTCAGCCCCGCACCCGCGCCGCTCCGGCTTCTTACACCCGTTATTGCCTGCCGATCGCTCGCCTCCGCCGCGGAACCACCGGCCGACTCCTCAGCTTCGCATCCCCGCAACGCCCAGCTCCTCCTCTCCCCTCCCGCATCGGCCACCCGCTTCACCCCCCTCTTTCCCTCCGCCTATAAAACCTCTCCGCCTCACTCCGCCCCTGCCTTCATCTTCTCCGGTGACCCCAGCCCAGCTCCTCCGCCTTCCCTGCTCTCCTCTGCCACTGCCGAGCTTCGACAAGCCCGTCCCCAGCAGCCCCTCAACTGTTATAACCCCAGCCCGTCGCCTCTGCCCTAGCCGCCCTGGGCTCCGCCACCACTCCCCCTGGCCTCCTCCTCCATCTCCCCCGGGCCCCATTTCTACCTCCTCCTCCCTCGACAACTTCTCCTCCCTCGACAACCCCTCCAGCAGCCCGCCTCCACCAGCGCAGCCCGCTGCCAGAACCCCTCCGCCTCCGCCGAAGTCGCTCCGACGAGCCAGAGCCGCTCCGCCTCCGCCCATCCCTGGCCAACGCAGCCCCCGGCGAGCCCCCAACAGCAGAAACCCTAACCCTAGGCCCGGACACATCCTGGACACCGACCCTGTATCGAATCAACACGCGGACACGCGCAACTCGGTTTCACGGAGCCCTGTTCAGGTAACCCGATCTATCTCCTCGCTGCCCCGATTTCTGTTCCGTCAGTTGTGACACGTAGACTGTGTAACCCTCTCGATGCCCGCGCAACCCGCTCGGTGCAACGCGTCCTGTGGTAGTCGCGAACCGCGATCCAAAAACAGAAAAACCAATGCCCTGTTTCACCCCGGAACTGAGTACGCTCCGCCAAACGGGACGACTTGGTCGCGTGTGGTCTTCACCGAAACGTGCGCATACGGATGTACAAAATTTCGCAGAAGTTGATTTGGATGTGCGTGCACATCGAAATCAACGCGTATCCGCCGACAACGTCCCGTATCTGTCCGTTCTGAAACACGTCGTAACTTCGTGTACACACGTCGGATCGAGACAAAACTTATGCCATCGGACTCATAGCAATACGTTGGTCCTGTGACCCAAGTTTGGTTCGATTCTGAGAACCTTGACAAAATCGCGTATCGTGGGCCCCACGGTTTTACTTGACGGGCAATTTTCTGATCGGCTCATCGGAATCCAATTTTGGAAGTTCCGTTGGGTTCGTATCATCGTTCCTGACTTGTTGACACTAAGTTTGACAGATTTGGAGACCTTTGTTCCTGACACGTTTTTCGGTGCAAAGTGACCCACATGTGGATCCCGCTTTGACCCGAAAATATCATTTTTACCCCTGTGTCTAAATTGGACTCAAGGACAGACGTTTCTAGCTAATTGATATTTTTTGGATCTGATGGTGATGTCTATTTCAGCAACCGGAGCAGTCCCTGCAAATCCCACTATTGCCAGAGCTACAATTGGAGCCGGAACCACAAGCAAGTGTACCTTGCCAAATCCGGCAGTTTTGCTACTTATTTCCTTGATTTATTTATACATTGTTGTACATGCTTGACCTAGGACCGTGTGACTTACTTAGCGTCCGATTAATAGTCGGGTGCCAACACCGTACGCGGAGTTGTGTAACGTCACATAGAGATGGATATCGTGACCCTTTGCATTCTCGTACTTGCATTATCAAGTACGTTATACCCAGGACACCTGACACAAATCATGAGACAGAATCTTCCTGAGATATTCATGGTGATTCTGTATAGGATACAGGTTTTATGACATAGACATTATATTCTTAGATCATTATATGACTTGCTGCATTAGTTTTGATCTTGCGTGTCATGGACATGAGACGTGTGATTTTATTGGGTGGAGAGAGACACACAGGATACAGGCTGATTTTATATATATATATCACTACATAGTAAACTACATAGTAAACTATATAGTATAACTGCTACCGGCTCCCAGACACAGAGCTTGTAGTGGTCTCAGCCTAAGTTCTAGTGTTGCTCTCAACTTGCATTTCACATAGATTGTTATATAGTTTACCCTATTATTTCATATATTGCTGCACTGCATTTATTTTGGCATGAGTTATTTTGTACCTTGCTATGTCCCCTGAAGACCTGGATCCGGATTATGTCCCCAGGATTAGCAGACGAGATCTACCCCGAGGTATATGGGACATGAGCATTAGCAGGAGCAGAAGCAGAATCAGGTGCATACAGTAGAGCAGAACCAGGAACTGAGGATTAGGTGATTGCCATAGATCTTCCTGAGTATATGTTTCTTCCATACTCAGTTTGTGATGTTCTTTACATTCTTGTTTAAATGAACAATTGTATCAGACTTGATTATCGGATTGTTCCCCGATTTAATTACTTGTGACTTGATGTTTGATGTTTATATTCCTTTTGTTGATATTGATATATTCATTCTGTGGATGAGATTAGTAAACCCTGATCGTTGTATTACAGCTTAAGTATGCCCCGATGGATCCATTAAATTGGGTTTGTCCATCGGTGTGTGCTGCTGGCCATTGCCACGTGTCTAGTCCCTCGATATTTTGGGACTGGGGCGTGACATGGTTTTTGTGGTGGCCCATGCAGGTCAACGACTAAATTGTTCGGTTTTAACTTAGGGACCGAGCAAGCCTGCAATAAAAATAAGATAAGTTATTAGGATCTCATACACTTGCTTGAATCGTTCTTGATATCTATATCGGATTCGAATCAATTTCTTGACTTGCATCCTGCCTTGATTCCTGTGCACCTTTTATAGTTTATTTTGGATGCAGAGTAATGGAATCACAATCAAGCAACGAGACTCCTACAGGAACACCAGAAGGTGCTGTGGTCACCCACGAAGATGAAGTGACACCAGAAGATAGATGTCAATCAACTAAACAAGGCAATCAAGTAGATCAACACTCGTCCAGCAGGTCCAGCAGCAGCAGAAAAATCGACTACAAGGACGCGGACAAGCCCTGACGATGACCTTGGAGAACGCTCAGACTCTTGGAGTAGCTAATGCGCGTAAGTTTTTATAGTTATCTGCTTCTAGTTTTGCTATAGTTCGTGCCTGCTGGTTCGTGACCTTAGACTTAACCTGACAGTTCTAACTTGCTAATAATAGATAACCTAGTGATAACCTAAAATGTTTTATAATTGTTAATCTATTATATTTTATAAAGTATAACCTGGTTTTCTAAAAACTATACTTTTCTAGATTTTCTTTCTTCTGGAAATTTTATAACTTCCATTTGCTTAGGGAAATAATTTTCCCTATGTGTTTTAATCCTCAACTTGATCTCCTTAATCATGATGTGCTTCGAATAATATTTGCAACCGTGTCATCTTTGTTGACCGGTTATTCTTTGATTGCGAGGACACAATCCTCTTAAGGGGGGTAGATTGTAAACCCCCTGATTTTCAAGAATTTTTAATTTGGAATTTTTCACAATTTTCTGGAATTTTCTGGAATTAAAACTAAGGTATTTTAAATTTAAATAATTTTTTTAAATGATATTAAATAATATTAAAATATTATGAAAATAATATTTTCTAGTGTAAAATGAAAAACTAGACATAAGGTAATTTTCTGAGAATTTATTGGACCCCGGAAGTATTTTTAAAGCCCTAAAAACTATTGTATAATTAAACCAAAATAAACCCTAATTAAACCCGGTTTATTTGAAATAAACCAAACCGAACCAACCCAAACTGGTTTAGTAAACCCAACCCTGACACTGCGGGTCAGATCCGGGTCTAACCCGCGACCCAAAACCCGCTAGACCCGTACCCGCAATTCTGTTGTTGGATCGGGCCGGATCTGCCCGACCCGACCCGTCACCGACCCGACCCGAAACCCCTCATCTCCCCCGACCGCTCAGCCCCGCACCCGCGCCGCTCCGGCTTCTTGCACCCGTTGCTGCCTGCCGACCGCTCGCCTCCGCCGCGGAACCACCGGCCGACTCCTCCGCTTCGCATCCCCGCAACGCCCAGCTCCTCCTCTCCCCTCCCGCACCGGCCACCCGCTTCACCTCCCTCTTTCCCTCCGCCTATAAAACCTCTCCGCCTCACTCCGCCCCTGCCTTCGTCTTCTCCGGTGACCCCAGCCCAGCTCCTCCGCCTTCCCTGCTCTCCTCCGCCACTGCCGAGCTTCGACAAGCCCGTCCCCACCAGCCCCTCAACTGTTATAACCCCAGCCCGTCGCCTCTGCCCTAGCCACCCTGGGCTCCGCCACCACTCCCCCTGGCCTCCTCCTCCATCTCCCCCGAGCCCCATCTCCACCTCCTCCTCCTCGACAACCCCTCCAGCAGCCCGCCTCCACCAGCGCAACCCGCTGCCAGAACCCCTCCGCCTCCGCTGAAGTCGCTCCGACGAGCCAGAGCTGCTCCGCCTCCGCCCAGCCCCGGCCAGCGCAGCCCCCGGTGAGCCCCCAACAGCAGAAACCCTAACCCTAGGCCCGGACACATCCTGGACACCGACCCTGTGTCGAATCAACACGCGGACACGCGCAACTCGGTTTTACGGAGCCCTGTTCAGGTAATCCGATCTCTCTTCTCGCTGCCCCAATTTATGTTCCGTCAGTTGTGATGCGTAGACTGTGTAACCCTCTCGATGCCCGTGCAACCCGCTCGGTGCAACGCGTTCTGTGGTGGTCGTGAACCGCGATCCAAAAACAGGAAAATCAACGCCCTATTTTACCCCGGAACTGAGTACGTCCCGCCAAACGGGGCGACTTGGTCGCGTGCGGTCTTTATCGAAATGTGCGCGTCGTTGATACGGACGTGCAGGATTTTGCAGAAGTTGATTTGGATGTGCGTGCACACTGGAATCAACGCGTATCCGCCGACAATGTCCCGTATCCGTCCATTCTGGAACACGTCGTAACTTCGTGTACACACGTCGGATCGAGACAAAACTTGTGCCATCAGACTCGTAGCAATACGCTGGTCCTGTGATCTAAGTTTGGTTCGATTCTGAGAACGTTGACAAAATCGCGTATCGTGGGCCCCACGGCTCCACTTGACGGGCGATTTTGTGATCGGCTCATCGAAATCCAATTCTGGAAGTTCCGTTGGGTTCGTATCATCGTTCCTAACTTGTTGACACTAAGTTTGACAGATTTGGAGATCTTTGTTCCTGACATATTTTTCGGTGCAAAGTGGCCCACATGTGGACCCCGCTTTGACCCGAAAATATTATTTTTGCCCCTGTGTCCAAATTGGACTCAATGACAGGCGTTTTTAGCTAATTAATATTTTTTGGATCTGATGGTGATGTCTATTTCAGCAACCGAAGCAGTCCCTGCAAATCCCACTACTGCCAGAGCTACAATTGGAGCCGGAACCACAGGTAAGTGTACCTTGCCAAATCCTGCAGTTTTGATACTTATTTTTTTGACTTATTTATACATTGTTGTACATGCTTGACCTAGGACCGTGTGACTTACTTAGCGTCCGATTAATAGTCGGGTGCCAACACCGTACGCGGAGTTGTGTAACGTCACATAGAGATGGATATCGTGACCCTTTGCATTCTCGTACTTGCATTATCAAGTACGTTATACCCAGGACACCTGACACAAATCATGAGACAGAATCTTCCTGAGATATTCATGGTGATTCTGTATATGATACAAGTTTTATGACATAGATATTATATTCTTAGATCATTATATGACTTGCTGCATTAGTTTTGATCTTGCGTGTCATGGACATGAGACGTGTGATTTCATTGGGTGGGGAGAGACACACAGGCTACAGGCTGATTTTATATATATATATCACTACATAGTAAACTACATAGTATAACTGCTACCGGCTCCCAGACACAGAGCTTGTAGTGGTCTCAGCCTAAGTTCTAGTGTTGCTCTCAACTTGCATTTCACATAGATGGTTATATAGTTTACCCTATTGTTTCATATATTGCTGCACTGTATTTATTTTGGCATGAGTTATTTTGTACCTTGCTATGTCCCCTGAGGACCTGGATCCGGATTATGTCCCCAGGATTAGCAGACGAGATCTACCCCGAGGTATACGGGACAGGAGCATTAGCAGGAGCAGAAGCAGAATCAGGTGCATATAGTGGAGCAGAACCAGGAACTGAGGATTAGGTGATTGCCATAGATCTTCCTGAGTATATGTTTCTTCCATACTCAGTTTGTGATGTTCTTTACATTCTTGTTTAAATGAACAATTGTATCAGACTTGATTATCGGATTGTTCTCCGATTTAATTACTTGTGACTTGATGTTTGATGTTTATATTCCTTTTGTTGATATTGATATATTCATTCTGTGGATGAGATTAGTAAACCCTGATCGTTGTATTACAGCTTAAGTATGCCCCGATGGATCCATTAAATTGGATTTGTCCATCGGTGTGTGCTGCTGGCCATTGCCACATGTCTAGTTTCTCGATATTTTGGGACTGGGGCGTGACATGGTTTTTGTGGTGGCCAATGCAGGTCAACGACTAAATTGTTCGGTTTCAAATTAGGGACCGAGCAAGCCTGTAATAAAAATAAGATAAGTTATTAGGATCTCATCCACTTGCTTGAATCGTTCTTGATATCTATATCGGATTCGAATCAATTTCTTGACTTGCATCCTGCCTTGATTCCTGTGCGCCTTTTATAGTTTATTTTGGATGCAGAGTAATGGAATCACAATCAAGCAACGAGACTCCTGCAGGAACACCACAAGGTGCTGTGGTCACCCACGAAGATGAAGTGACACCAGAAGATAGATGTCAATCAACTCAACAAGGCAATCAAGTAGATCAACACTCGTCCAGCAGGTCCATCAGCAGCAAAGGAATCGACTACAAGGACGCGGACAAGCCCTGACGATGACCTTGGAGAATGCTCAGACTCTTGGAGTAGCTAATGCGCGTAAGTTTTATAGTTATATGCTTCTAGTTTTGCTATAGTTCCTGCCTGTTGGTTCGTGACCTTAGACTTAACTTGACAGTTCTAACTTGCTAATAATAGATAACCTAGAATGTTTTATAATTGTTAATCTATTATGTTTTATAAAGGATAACCTGGTTTTCTAAAAACTATAGTTTTCTAGATTTTCTTTCTTCTGGAAATTTTATAACTTCCATTTGCTTAGAGAAATAATTTTCCCTATGTGTTTTAATCCTCAACTTGATCTCCTTAATCATGATGTGCTTCGAATAATATTTGCAACCGTGTCATCTCTGTTGATCGGTTATTCTTTGATTGCGAGGACGCAATCCTCTTAAGGGGGGTAGATTGTAAACCCCCTGATTTTCAAGAATTTTTAATTTGGAATTTTTCACAATTTTCTAGAATTTTTTGGAATTTTTCTCTAAATTAAAACTAAGCTATTTTGAATTTAAATGATATTAAATAAAATCAAAATATTATGAAAATAATATTTTCTAGTGTAAAATGAAAAACTAGACATAGGGTAATTTTCTGAGAATTTATTGGACCCCAGAAGTATTTTTAAAGCCCTAAAAACTATTGTATAATTAAACCAAAATAAACCCTAATTAAACCGATTTATTTGAAATAAACCAAACCGAACCAACCCAAACCGGTTTAGTAAACCCAACCCTGACCCTGCGGGTCGGATCCGGGTCTAACCCGCGACCCGAAACCCGCTAGACCCGTACCCGCAATTCTGTTGTTGGATCGGGCCGGATCTGCCCGACCCGACCCGTCACCGACCCGACCCGAAACCCCTCATCTCCCCCGACCGCTCAGCCCCGCACCCGCGCCTCTCCGGCTTCTTGCAACTGCCGCCACCTGCCGACCGCTCGCCTCCGCCGCTGAACCACCGGCCGACTCCTCCGCTTCGCATCCCCGCAACGCCTAGCTCCTCCTCTCCCCTCCCGCACCGGCCACCCGCTTCACCTCCCTCTTTCCCTCCGCCTATAAAACCTCTCTGCCTCACTCCGCCCCTGCCTTCGTCTTCTCTGGTGACCCCAGCCCAGCTCCTCCGCCTTTCCTTCTCTCCTCCGCCACTGCCGAGCTTCGACGAGCCCGTCCCCAGCAGCCCCTCAACTGTCAGAACCCCAGCCCGTCGCCTCTGCCTTAGCCCCATGGGGATTCCGCCACTACTCCCCCTGGCCTCCTCCTCCATCTCCCCCGAGCCCCATCTCCACCTCCTCCTCCCTCGACAACCCCTCCAGCAGCCCGCCTCCACCAGCGCAACCCGCTGCCAGAACCCCTCCGCCTCCGCCGAAGTCGCTCCGACGAGCCAGAGCCGCTCCGCCTTCACCTAGCCCCGGCCAGCACAGCCCCCGACGAGCCCCCAACAGCAGAAACCCTAACCCTAGGCCCGGACACATCCTGGACACCGACCCTGTGTCGAATCAACACGCGGACACGCGCAACTCGGTTTCACGGAGCCCTGTTCAGGTAATCCGATCTCTCTCCTCGCTGCCCCGATTTATGTTCCGTCAGTTGTGACGCGTAGACTGTGTAACCCACTCGATGCCCGTGCAACCCGCTCGGTGCAACGCGTTCTGTGGTGGTCGTGAACCGCGATCCAAAAACAGAAAAACCAACGCCCTATTTCACCCCAAAACTGAGTACGTCCCGCCAAACGGGACAACTTGGTCGCATGCGGTCTTTATCGAAATGTGTGCACCGTTGATACGGACGTGCGAGATTTTGCAGAAGTTAATTTGGATGTGCGTGCACATTGTAATCAACGCGTATCCGCCGACAACGTCCCGTATCCGTCCGTTCTGGAATACGTCGTAACTTCGTGTACACATGTCGGATCGAGACAAAACTTGTGCCATCAGACTCGTAGCAATACGCTGGTCCTGTGACCCAAGTTTGGTTCGTTTCTGAGAACGTTGACAAAATCGCATATCGTGGGCCCCACGGCTCCACTTGAAGGGCGATTTTGTGATCGGCTCATCGGAATCTAATTTTGGAAGTTCCGTTGGGTTCGTATCATCTTTCCTGACTTGTTGACACTAAGTTTGACAGATTTGGAGACCTTTGTTCCTGACACATTTTTCGGTGCAAAGTGGCCCATATGTGGACCCCGCTTTGACCCGAAAATATTATTTTTGTCCCTGTGTCCAAATTGGACTCAAGGACAGGCGTTTCTAGCTAATTAATATTTTCTGGATCTGATGGTGATGTCTATTTCAGCAACCAGAGCTGTCCCTGCAAATTCTACTGCTGCCAGAGCTACAATTGGAGCCGGAACCACAGGCAAGTGTACCTTGCCAAATCCTGTAGTTTTGCTACTTATTTTCTTGACTTATTTATACATTGTTGTACATGCTTGACCTAGGACCGTGTGACTTACTTAGCGTTCGATTAATAGTCGGGTGCCAACACCGTACGCGGAGTTGTGTAACGTCACATAGAGTTGGATATCGTGACCCTTTGCATTCTCGTACTTGCATTATCAAGTACGTTATACCCAGAACACCTGACACAAATCATGAGACAGAATCTTCCTGAGATATTCATGGTGATTCTGTATAGGATACAGGTTTTATGACATAAACATTATATTCTTAGATCATTATATGACTTGCTGTATTAGTTTTGATCTTGTGTGTCATGGACATGAGACGTGTGATTTCATTGGATGGGGAGAGACACACAGGCTACAGGCTGATTATATATATATATATATCACTACATAGTAAACTATATAGTAAACTATATAGTATAACTGCTACCGGCTTCCAGACACAGAGCTTGTAGTGGTCTCAGCCTAAGTTCTAGTGTTGCTCTCAACTTGTATTTCACATAGATGGTTATATAGTTTACCCTATTGTTTTATATATTGCTGCACTGCATTTATTTTGGCATGAGTTATTTTGTACCTTGCTTTGTCCCTTGAGGACCTGGATCCGGATTATGTCCCCAGGATTAGCAGACGAGATTTACCCCGAGGTATACGGGACAGGAGCATTAGCAGGAGCAGAAGCAGAATCAGGTGCATACAGTGGAGCAGAACCAGGAACCGAGGATTAGGTGATTATCATAGATCTTCCAGTGTATATGTTTCTTCCATACTCAGTTTGTGATGTTCTTTACATTCTTGTTTAAATGAACAATTGTATCAGACTTGATTATCGGATTATTCCCCGATTTAATTACTTATGACTTGATGTTTGATATTTATATTCCTTTTGTTGATATTGATATATTCATTCTGTGGATGAGATTAGTAAACCCTGATCGTTGTATTACAGCTTAAGTATGCCCCGATGGATCTATTAAATTAGGTTTGTCCATCGGTGTGTGCTGCTGGCCATTGCCACGTGTCTAGTCCCTCGACATTTTGGGACTGGGGCGTGACAGTCCAGCCTACGCCGCAGCATCGGCGGTAGAAGGCTGTCTAGGTTATCATTATCTATCTATCTATCTATCTATCTATCTATCTATCTATCTATCTATCTATCATACTATACAACCAGTACCACCATGTACTCAATCACAATAATCTAAAAGAAAAATGAACAATAAAGATAAACAAAAATATTCTACAAGAAGGGAACTAGGCAAGATATGAAAAAAGAATACTAACTGAACTCTACAATAGTCACCTCAAGTCCATAGGGTAAGAGCAGTCCTGTCTATAGCACCATTCTGAGATCCCAGAATGGAGAGCACAACCATTACTGAAAAATATTATCCAATCAGAAAAGAAGTAAAGTACATACCTCTAAAAGCAGTTTCATAAACATAATAGAGCATATATAACAAATAATAGAAAAGAATATAAGATAACTAGCAATAGAAAATGACAATGAACTGGAGTGAACAAGTAATGTACTGGAAAGTAAAGAACAGACAATATGAATAGCTGCAAGTGATAAAAGTAGATATTCTAGCTAATGTGCCAGAGAGTACAAGTTCATTATGTGATCGATTTAGGTTGAACACGAATACAATATGGTAACTCGATTACACGTGTGATATGTAATCGACATGTATACGAATACACTAGGCTTGATCACATAACCAACTCCTACTCTCCCATCCCCAACCAGTACTCATGGATCCAATCACGACATATTACGAACACGAATAAGGACACACTAAATACGAGCAATATATGTACACGAATATGAGCACACTGAACATGAGCAGTGTGTGAATATTCCATGACAGGATCCATTTAGTACCAGTCCGTGTAGCCACTGTGTCAAAATCAAGTAAACAGTTCTAGAATATGTTATATATACACTATCATGAAAAAAAACTAACAGAGAGATGTACTCGCCTGAAATCTGGGGTAAAGTATCAACATGTATCCGAAATGGTGCTCCGAAGACCTAAATATGGAAAGTTACATCAATACAAGGTTTTGGAAAGATAATAAGTTAAAATAGTTCAATTATAGGTTATAAAACTAATTCTAAGTCAAATTAGTCAAACTAGGTCAACTATAAGTCAACTAGTCAATCTTGTCAAACTAGTTATTTCTAGGTTGTATGAGTCCATCCCTAGGTTATTAGGTCCAAACACTATGTATATAGGCTAGAGGTACCTTAGATTTGGAGGTAGAGGAAAGTTTAGTCTGAGGTACATCGGACCGTTTAACGTATTGGAACGGGTTGGAGAGGTTGCTTACAAACTAGCATTATCGCAGACCTTGGAGGGTGTCTATAATGTGTTCCATATCTCATAATTAAGAAGATATATGGCAGATCCTAGCCATGTATTGGATCATTCAGAGATCACTGTAGGACCGAGTTTGTCTTATGAAGAGCAGCCGGTTGAGATCCTCGACCGCAGAGAGAATGTGCTAAAGGAGAAAACTATTCGACTAGTCCGTGTTGCTTGAAAGAATTATTCACCGAACGAATTGACTTGGGAGCGAGAGGATTCGATCTTAGAGCATTTTCCTCACTTACGCGAGTCTTCAGGTATGGACTTTACATACTGCGTTATTATTTTTCTAGATCGTGCCATATTCTTAATTTTGATGACAAATTTTTTTAAGGTGGATAGGTTGTAAAATTCTTCACCCAAAAATAGGTATTTTGTGTGTATTCTATATTTATTGTGTTTATTTATAATATTTTAAAATCAATTTAAATCCATTTGTTGTATTATGACACTTTACCGTAGTTTGAACATTAATGACACAGAATGACCCCAAAATCTATATCGTCCTTCGTAGGAAGTAGCCTATACGGGAGACACTACCCGTAGGATCTTCATGTGATACAAAATTCGATCATTTAGCATTTGTATGGCACTATCATAACAACCGTAGTTTATTGTGTTTAAAATTTAGATATTTTTTATATAAATAATTTATTTGTGATTATTTTTCCATCCAACCTTTTCAAATAGAAATCCATAATTCCTCCATGCCAATTTAGGCCATTTTTCTCTTTTGTGGGATTTATTTATTTATTTATTACTATTTTAATTCCATGAAATTAAATTAAATCTTTGTCAAATTAATTAATTCATTAGTTGTTGACTTTAAATTACTAACTAACTAATTAGGAAATCTCCTAACAAACTACCAACCTAATCCTACCCCTCTCCCCATACCCGCGGCTACCCCCTCGTACTCGCGCACACCCACGCGACCCCCCCTCTCCCTTTATCTCTCCTTATATACATATATATATATATATATATATATATATATATATATATATATATATATATATATATATATATATATATATATATATATATATATATATCAACCTAATCCTAATCCTACCCCTCTCCCCATAGCCGCGGCTACCCCCTCGTACCCGCGCACACCCACGCGACCTCCCCTCTCCCTTTATCTCTCCTTATATATATATATATATATATATATATATATATATATATATATATATATATTCTCCTTCTCCTCTTTCCTTCTAAAATCCTAACCTAAAATCTTCTCATCTAAAATCCTAATTTTCCTCTTCACCTCCTTCCTCCATCACCATAGCCGCCACCTTCACCACCAAGGCCGACCTCCCCCCTTCACGTGGACACAACAACACCTCCTTCATCCAAGAACCCTAGTTCTTCATCATTATTCTTCTAGTAAGTCTTCTTCTCCCTCAAAACCCTCTCTAATGTGTATGATAGCATGAATAATTATATAAATAAATAATTTTTATATTTATTTGTAATCCATTGTCATGTTCTTCATTGTAGGGTTTATTTTAGGGTTTGCATGCCCATGAATGCATGTATGCACCCATAGGTAGAAAACTTGATTAAATCATGTTAATAATAAAAAAATATGATATTTAAATTATTTTTAACCATATTTGTACTGTTTATTCTAGATTATTAAATTATTATTATTTTTGGAATAAATTACATATACAATAAGAATTGTGACCTAGTTTTATGTTTTCTCCAAAACCCCGTATCGAACCCTTTTAAAATTTTGTAGATAATTAATATATGATGCTATTAACCTATATTAAATTCAGTTTTAAAATATATTTTCTAAAAATATTATTTTTGATTTAAATGATTTTTATGCATAAAAAGTCACATAGTTGACCTAGTTTTGATGTATGCATGTTGGAGACCCTTGGACTTTGTTAGGACTTAATAGTAGATGGAAAAACTAATTTTTTTAGGTGAATTACTATTTTTTCAGAATATATATATTCTAAAATTTATTAAATAAATTTAAAATTGATGTCTATGATGTCATAACAACCATGTATTACCCTTTTTGCATGCATATTAGCAAGTTTGGTTGCCAACCCTAATAGGATCAACTTGTAGATAGTAAAACCCTAATTATTTTGGTATAGATAAAAAAATAGTATTTATTATAATTATTACTGATTTTACCATATTTATTTATAGTTATTTTCTATTTAGAAAAATTAGAATTCTAGGTGTTTTATGTAACAAGTTGACCTAGTTTTGACAAAACTTGACCCCGATAATTTCAGACTTAAACCCCAACCAAAAATATATATTTTATATATATTAAATTATATTATATTATTTTAATTCTAATTTTAAGTACTTATTCTAGAATTATCCATTTATCAAAAATTGATTTTATTGACTTGTCGGTAACATGTTATGACCTAGTTTTGGTTGCTACTTAGTTTTGAACTCATAGAAATTGTAGTAGATGACTCTATCACTAAAAAAATTATTTTATAATAAAAATTTTAGAATTAATATTTTTGATAATTAATGTCTTTAAAAATGATTTTCGGTAATGTTTAACGGCTAGTATTATTTTGAGGGTTAGTTACTTGCATGTGCAATCAACGTAGAATTAAAAACTAGTTAATAACCTAATTTTAACTTGATTGTAAGTCAAATTAGAGTAATAATTAATTGGTAGGTATTCGAGACGTTCCTGTGGAGAGCTCAAGACCAGAATTATTGTGTTCGCACCTTGGCTCGGAAGGCAAGTACACCTTGCTTGTTTGTATTGTACAATTTACATATGCCTAGATATTTTTATTTTGTTAGCTGTGTACACGCGTCTTAGAGTAGTAGACATACCCATTATGTTATGAAGATATGTGGTATCTTATGACCTAATACTGTTTTAAACACGTTCACTCAGTGAGTGAGTGCATGGACTGGCGTGTTGACTGGCCATCGGTATGTGAGTTCGTGTCTTGTGTTAGCTGTTGGGGTTAGTTTGGGTTCTAGCTTTTATTGGCATCGTTGCATTCTGTCTGCATAGCGTATACGGTTCAGATAGTTCATTGGGAGGGAAGAATCTGCTAGTGAGCGTATGGGATTTTTGTTTCTTACTGTACTGTAAAAATGGTGCAATTGTGTAACCCCCGAGTTCTTCAGAGTGCCTGGTGGGATGACTGTTCTTCTATTTCTCCCCCCTCATACGTCATTAGAGATGTCTGGAGTATATTTTACATAGATGGTTTAGTTACCCTATTTATTGTTTACTGCTTTACTTTCATGCATGTCGATTCTTGTGTACTTATTATGCCCCTTTGAGGACCTGGCACCTTTTCCAGATCCCGACGAGGACTTATACCCGACGGATTACGAAGTTGGAGATTTTGCAGACGAGGACTTTGAGGTGGAGCCACATGAGTTTCTTTGAGCATTCATTCATGGATGATAGTTGCTTAGTATTTTGGGACTATTTCTTTATTGCTTAGTTGTATTCTTTTGTACTCATTTTAGTGGATTGTTCTTCACTAGATATTCTTTTGTAGTAGATTCTGAGACTTATTCTATTTTATTCAGTTTCCTATTCTGTGATATTTTATGGATGAGACTTGTCACCACCCCATTTCCAGAGCCGGATATTTTTTTTATTTTAATTTGGTTAATTATGTATTATTTATAATTAATTGTATTTATAATTAATTAGTGATTGCATTATTTTTATTTGATTATTTTAGGATTTTGGCTAGCCTGGACCCATGTCCGACCCAGCCCACACCCTTGTGAGAATTATTTTGGGGCTTAGATTTATTATTTTATTTTTAGGAGGTTAGTTGGAGAGATTTGGAGCTAGTTTGAGTGCTTTTGGAACCCGAAACCCGAAACCAAGTGAGTAGGGGCATTTTGGGAATTTGGAACTTTGTAAACCCCCATTTTTATGTGTGGCCGGCCCCCCCTACCTACCCATTCCCGACCACACAGCAAGGAGCAGCAGCCCTCTCCCCCTTTCTTCATTCTTCTTCATTTTCCACTTCTTCTTCATTCTTCTTCTTCTCCACTTCTTTTTTCTTCTTCCTTCCTTCTCCAAGTAAGTCTTCCTTTCATTTTTTTTCTTCTTTCTTCCATTCCTTCTTCCTTATGCTAACCCTAACCTTGCATTTTCCCTAACCTAGGTGGGTAGAGCCTAGATTTGGTGTTGAAGCTTGGATTTGAGGCTTGGAGCTTGAGGGAGATGGATTTGGAGCATTCTTGAGATTTTGGCTTGGGATTCCAACTCCCAAGAGGTAAAACATAACTTTTCCCTTACTAATTATTTTTGTGTAGTATAACTAGTATTGTAGAACCCTCTTAGACCCTAAGCCTACCCGTAGGAGGAAGTTGGAACTAGTTTGGGTAAGTTTAGAGACTTTGACATTAGGTTTTGTGTCGAATTCGGGTGGAATCCGAATTTGGCCCAATTTTGGATGATGCCCTAGGTTAGACGGACCTAGGTAGACATTGTCGGGTGTCTAGAGGGTGAGTGCGTGTCTTTGTTCGGACACGGGAAGCCGTGTCGCAGAGAAACGGGCGTTTCGGGCGAATTTGGGGCTTTTCGTCGTCGTCGATTCTAAGTGCGTGCGCGTTTCCGCCACGGGCCTAGAATCAACGCGGGAGCGCATTTTTTGGATCTAGGCATCGTGTAGAGTGCATGGGTAAATTTTGGGCCGATTTCGAGTTCGTTTGGTGTGCGTTTCAGGAGGTTTTCCGAATCGCGCACCACGTGTTCGTCAAAATGACCGAACGGCCATTTTGACTTGGTTTTCTTGTTTTGGGCTTGTGTGCGCATTGGGTTAGTATCGGAGAGTGTGTGCTAGAGTTTTCGAGTTATATTTTATATATTTTAGGGTGTTGGTGAGTATCGGGGTCGTTGGACGTGAGTGGGACGTGTTGTTTGTGTGTTGTTGTGTGTTGTGTTGTGTTAGTGTATATGTGTCTATATATATATATATATATGTATATAATTATATATATGTGTGTTTATGTATACATAATTGTATATATGTGTGTGTATTTATATCTATGTGCTAGTGTATGTGTGTAGGTGAGTGTGTGTGAGTGAGTGCTTGTGTGAGTGTGTAGGTGAGTGTGTGTGAGTGTGAGTGAGTGTTTATAGGTGTATATATATGAGTTTATGTATATATGTATATATATTTATATATATATATGTATGAGGGTTTGTGTGTGAGGTTGTGTGTTTGTGAGAGTGTGTGCTAGTGTGTGTGAGGGTGTGTGTGTGAGGGTGTGTGAGGTTGAGTGTGTGTGAGTGAGGATATATAGATATATATATATGTTTAAGTGTGTGAGTGTGTGTGTATATATATATATATTAGTGTATATATATATAGATATATGTGTGTATGTATATATAGATATGTGTTTGTATATAATTATGTGTGTGTGTGTGTTGATTTGTGTTTGAGTGTGTGTTAGTATGTATATAGGTTAGTGTCTATATATATCTATAGAGTTATATATATATGTATATATATGTATGTATATATATATATATAGTGATTTATATATATATAGGAGTGTGTGTGTGTGTGTGTGTGTGTGTGTGTGTGTGTGTGTGTGTATGAGAGAAGAGGGGGGGGGGGACTGAATCTGGTAGTGGCAGCAGCAGCTTCAGCAGCAAAAGAGCAGCAAGCAGCAGCAGTTTTAGGTAGCTGCAGCAGCAGCACAGCAGCAGCCTAGCCAGCTGCTGCAGCAGCAAATCCAGCAACAGTGGCAGCAGCATACGCAGTAGCAGCCGCAGCAAACGCAGCGCTAGCAGCAGCAGCAGCAGCAAGCTCCAGAGTAGCGAGGGCTAGTGAGGAAGGAAGAGAGATTGATATATATATATATATATATATATATATATGTTGATAGATAGATAGATAGATATATCAATAGATAGATAGATAGGTAGATGGATAGATAAGTTATTAGATAGTTAGATAGTTAAATAGCTAGGTAAATAGATAGCTAGCTAGATAAATAGATATTAGATACATAGATAGATTGATAAGATATATAGATAGATAGATAGTTAGATATTTAGATAGATAGTTAAATAGATACATAAATGGTTAGATAGATACATAGGTAAATAGATACATAGATAGTTAGGTAAATAAGATAGATAGGTAGTTAGTAGATACATAGATAGATAAATCTATCTATGGATAGATAGATAGGTAGGTATATGGTAGATACCTATATCTATATGCATAGATATATATATATACCTAGAGCTAGATATATATTATAGTTAGATATATATATATATGTGTATGGGTAAGGTAAATGGGTATTAGTATATATGTGTGTGGATATCTATATATATAGGTATATACCTACTTAGATATATATAAATATGGTAGATATCTCTACTACCTAGCCTAGATTAATAACTAGGTGCATAATTAGTAGCTAGATAGCTAGTTAGAGGGGTTTTAGAGCGAAACCTCAATACCTTGAGATACCGAGGTATCTCAATACCTTAAGATAACCAAGGTATTGGGTTTCGAGCGGGGTTTTTGAGCAATAGCCTAGGAAATATATTGGAGTAATTTATATATTTATATATATATATTTACGCGTGCTAGCACAGGTTTTAGAGGGTATAGGCGGGGTACGTAGCCTAGGTTGAGGTATCGGATACCGAGGGTATCCCGGTATCTCTAGGAGGCGAGTTTGAGAGTTTTCTAGCTTAATGATCTCGGTTTGACCTAGAATTTCAGGAGCACCCTAGTTTGACCCAGACTTGACCGTAGTTGACTCGGTTGACCGCCAAAGTCAACTTTTGACCTAGTTTTGACCCAGAGTTGACTTTTTGGACCTAGAGTTGACTTTTTGACCCAGATTTCACCGGTTTGACCCGTTTGACCTAGAACGACCCTAGAAGCCTATTTTTAGTTATTTTATATCTGTTTAACTCTTTAGAACCCTGTTTAACCTTGCTTTTCGCATTAGGTCCTTGCGACACCGGTTCGGATCGCCAGTTGCTCAGGACGTCATGCGAGTACATTCTCTGATAGTTTTCATTATCTGATGATTATTATGATTCAGCTTCTAGTATAGTATTATCTGATTACTCTGGCACAACACGGGACACTGACTGGTATTTTTGGATTCATTTACTTACGACACGTACATTTCATATTTCTGGCCTCTATTCTGGAATCACTACTGGCATCACCTACAGGCATCACTACAGGCATCATTCATGTTCAGGCTGGACTCATCTTGATTTGCGTGTCGGGTCTTGGATCCACTTGTATTAGTCGGGGCGGGAAAATACTCGAGTAGACATGTAAACATTCCTGTCTGGCATCATCAGGAATCACTCCCTCTGGTCTAATCTGGAATGATAGCAGCCGCGCACCCAGTGCGCGGTGAGCCGTACTTACCCCTAGCCGTTTACATGTCGAAACAAGTATTTCAAAGACACCGAGTTCATTCTTTATAGTCTGGACTCACTTGCATTCTTGTTGGTCTCACTTACATATTTCTGGACTTGACTCACTACATGTTTTTCACGCTGGACTCACTACACGTTCATGTGCACGGACTTGATCTTAGCTTAGATTTTCTGTATCTTGTAGTTATTACTATCTTGCTCTGATATCCATGCATCTTTACCTTTATGCACCAGTTATACATATTTCCTTGTTTTATACTTGCTTTATTCTTCTTGCTACTTGCTATAACTGTTTTATAGTTTTTATCATTTAAATGGAACTGCTGTTAGAGATGTACTTGCTCCAGTCCTGACTGGACATATTTTTCAGAGTATCCGGAGGATTGGTGTCCGACGTTTTATGGACCCGAGCCTGTCGATGGTGCAGACAGGGACCCTCTAGTTTAGGAGTGATTTCCGGGTTGGTAGCCGGGATCACTGAGACCTTGCTATTGTTTTTATTAGCTTTTAGCACCGGATTTGTCTCCGGTTCTGGATTGAGACCTTGTTTGTATATTATTTTGGATATTGTTGTATTATTATTTGATGTTGTGGTTGTTGTAGTAGTTGTTGTTGGTTAGACTTTATAGTTGTTAGATCTCTGTGTTATCTTATCGTGCTTAGATTCGTGATTGAGTATATTGTGATTATCTTTATGATATTGCTCCTCCGTTTGGAGTTGAGATCTTGACAGGTTTATATATTGATTGTGTGGTTGCCCTCCTTTTAGAGAGGTCATGACCGATTTTTGTGTGAGATTATTATCTAGATAGTTGACCTAGACAGCGTTATACCGCCGATGCTGCGGCGTAGGCTGGACGTACCCGCGACTCATGCCCGATTTTCCGGGTGTGGGTCGTGACAAGACTAGATTATACCTGCCTATGATAGTGAGTCTTAGTTATATTTTATAGCATTTTTTGACTGGTTAGGTCCATTAAATTGGGTTTTTATACTTGTTCGAACAGCTGGCATGTGTACGTATACCTGGTCCTACGTATTTTGGGACTGGGATCTGACATATTTTTAGTGGTGGCCCATGCAGGTCGAGTTAGCCATTTCGGTTACGTAACTGTACCGAGCGGGCCTATACTTAGGATTAGAGTTTTAGGTCTCATCCATATTTGACTATAACTCACATTCCTCCAAATTCGTTCTATTTGAATAAATGCTTGCATCCTGCTTGATTCATGTACTCTTCCTAACCTTTCGTTCATCTCTTGCAGAGAGATAAATTTGCGTAACAGACGTGCGGCTACCAGGGGTAACACATATCCAGGGGTCGATGACCAATCACTAGGAGAAGCATCAACGACTCCTCGACTTCCAGGACCGGACAGACAGACTGATAATATGGTTCCACCAGCTCCTCCCGTAGTGCCTAATGGAGCTCCCCCAGCTCCATCAGCACCACAGGACGGCCAGGCGCTGATGTTCTAATTCTACCAGATGATGATGCAGGAACAGAGATAGCAGGCTGCCGTACTGGCTGTCGAGCAGAGGCAGCAAGCGGAAGAGCAGAGGCAGGAAGCCGCCGAGATGAGGCAAGGATTCCTGGTAGCACTTGAAAGGATGGCTGCACCAGCACCCGTACCAGCCCAGGCACTAGCTCCAGTGCCACAAGCGCGTGTTGGTTTAGTTAAGTATTTTGTGCAAGTGAACCCTAAGCCATATAAAGGCAATGAGAGTCCAGAGGAGACCACAACTTGGATAACCAATACCAGAAAGCTTTTGGAGGCATCACATCTGCCTACGAACTTATGGATGACAAGCGTGAGGACTCAGTTAGATGGGAACACTCATCACTGGTGAAAATCGATGGAGCGTCAATTGGGTACACACCAGACTTGGGAGCAATTTTTGGAGTACTTTGAGAAGAAATACTTTTCGGCCACTGTGAAGGATGCATTATACAACCAGTTTCTCTTAGAGCAGGGGAACAAGAAGGTCGATGAGTATGACTCAGAGTTTAGCCGCCTCGGTAGATAAGGCTCCGTTCTGATACCCAATGACTTGGAGAAAGCTAAAAGATTTTATACGGGCTGACTAAGGAGCTTCAACACTATATCAGCTCACAGTCTCGGATCTCCTATGCTGACTTATTGACGGAGGCCAGAATTCAGGAGGCCATCAGCAGGGGAAAATAGAATCAACAGAGATTCAACAAGTAGCAGCAAGATGTAGCAAGGAGGGACTATCAGACGACCAATGGGACAACATCAACAATAGAGGACGGGACTCTACCAGCTTAGAGAGTCACTGACTTACAATTTCTGCGGCAAGAAGGGGCACTTATAAAAGGAGTGCAGGAAGAAACTGGGGACTTGCTTGATCTGCGGAGCGGGATAACATCAGGCTCAGGATTGTTCGCAGCGTAGAGCCGTAGTTCCATTGGGAGGGCAACAGCCAGCAGTACCGGCACCGGGAGCAACCAACCAGAATTGTTGTGCTCGTATCTTGGCTTGGTAGGCAAGTACACCTTACTTGTTTGTATTGTACAGTTTACATATGCCTAGATCTTTTTATTTTGTTAGTTGTGTGCACGGGTCTTAGAGTAGCAGACGTACCCGTTATGTTGTGAAGATACGTGGTATCTTATGACCTGACCCTCTTTCAAACACGTTCACTCAGTGAGTGAGTGCATGGACTACCGTGTTGACTGGCCATCAGTACGTGCGTTCGCGTCTTGTGTTAGCTGTTGGTGTTAGTTTGGGTTCTAGCTTTTATTGACATCGTTGTATTCTGTCTGCACCGCGTATACGGTTCAGATAGTTCATTGGGAGGAGAGAATCTGCTAGTGAGCGTATGAAATTTATGTTTCTTATTGTACTGTAAAAATGGTGCAACTGTGTAACTCCCGAGTTCTTCAGAGCACCTGGTGAGACGACTGTTCTTCTATTTCTTTCCCTCATGCGCCATTAGAGATATCTCGAGTGCATTTCACATAGATGGTTTAGTTACCATATTTATTGTTTACTACTTTACTTTCATGCATGTCGATTCTTATGTACTTGTTATGTCCCTCTGAGGACCTGACACCTTTTCCAGATCCCGACGAGCACTTATACCTGACGGATTACGGAGTTGGAGATTTTGTAGACGAGGACTTCGAGGTGGAGCCACATGAGTTTCTTTGAGCATTCATTCATGGATCATAGTTGCTTAGTATTTTGGGACTATTTCTTTATTGCTTAGTTGTATTCTTTCAGTATTCGTTTGTACTCATTTTAGTGGATTGTTCTCTACTGGATGTTCTTTTGTAGTGGATTCTGAGACTTATTCTATTTTATTCAGTTTCCTATTCTGTGATATTTTGTGGATGAGACTAGATTATACCAGCCCGTGATAGTGAGTCTTAGTTATATTTTACATCGTACTATGACTGGTTATGTCCATTAAATTGGGTTCCAATACTTGTTCATACAGCTGGCATGTGTACGTATACCTGGTCCTACGTATTTTGGGACTGGGCTTGATAAAAACATCCGAACTTATAATTGGGGTACAATTAAGATAATCTAGCTCTAAATTTTTTGACATTGACGTGTGTCCTCCACAGTTTTATCCTCCTCTTTTTTTTTTCTTTTTTTTTGATATTTTCTTTCCACCGGGTTAGAAACTAAGTTCCCAAGGGAGGATTCGACCCGCACCCATCACCACGGAAGCCCCCCATCGTAACCAACAGGCCAAGACATGGCCTGCCCTGAGATTCAGAGGGCCTGTTCAGAAACTGAATATAAGGCCCTATGTTATAAAAATAAAACGATGTCATATATTAATGGAGCTAAGTTTAATTTAATTCTTCTTAAAAAATGACCAATGTGTATAAGTAAAATTAATAAGAAAATATCGTTTAACTTCCATATATTGAGAAGAATTGTACTGATTGAACGACTATAATGTCGAAATATTTGAAAAATACTACTCAATTCTACAAAATCTACATAAATTCATTTGCAGAAGAAGTTTGTTAGCAAAGAGAAGACGAAATATGTTGATCAAAATGTTTAATATAAATATTAGCAAGATATTTTTTTTTTGATTCGAATGCATTTTGGTTTGAATCATCTTTTATTTTTCAAAAACTCATATTTTACTTATTATGATTATGTTCTAAAATATACTAACTTATTTTTTCCAAGTTCCAATCTTATATTTATTTTCTGCAAAGGCTCCAGGGTGCTGGTATGCAAAAACTATTTTAACAAAATAAATTCAAATAATGCAAATTGAAAAAATTTAAAATCACATTTATCCCCAAAAACTTGTGTTTTACTTGCTAATTGAAATTTTGTTCAACAATATATCAAATTATTTCTTGAAACATGTATTCTTTTCTAGTAAAGACTAGAGGTTTTTGGATATAAAAGCTATTTCAAAAATAAAAATAAAATAAAATAGAGATGTAAGGGATTGAACCTTTACCTTCCACATACAAAAGAACACTTTGCTACTTGAGCTAGATTACTAGATTATCATTTTTAACTATGCATTATAAAAATATTATAACAACGAAGTTCCAAAATTAAGAACCCTCTATATTAGAGGGTCTTGTTCGATCGTTTCTGATGAACATGCTCAGAAACGCTCTTGGACCACGACCCCACGGACTCCTCTCTTTTTTATCGAATACTGGAAATACTGGCCAACCTTGGTCATTCAGCATCCGAGTTTAAAACATAAAATCTCAAATATCCTTGGATAACCAAATCAATAATGCTAAGTTTACTACCAAATGCTTACAACCTTCTTACAACTCTCTCTCCCCCCTGCTATGTGGGCCACATCCGGCCCCATCTCTCCCTCCAATGAACGGCTGTCACGTGGCATTTTTACCACGTGGCGGCCACCCGAACAGCCAGCGGGTCCCACCTCTTCCCCCTCCTCCAATGGGTGACCTCCACGTGGGCGCCACGTGGCCGCCACGTGGAGGTTGTAAGAGGGTTGTAGGCATTTGGTTGTAGCCATAGCATAGTCCTAACCAAATATGCTGAAAATTATATAATAATATATATTAATTTTTTTTTCTTTTATGTCAGGTTCGATCCAACGACCTCCCCTAGATAGTATTTTAGAAACTCCAAAATAAATATAATAAATAATTTTCGTATTTGTTTTCTTAGAGAACGTGGACAGTGTTTGTCCACGAAAAACAAATACATTTATTTCCTCTGTCGACGCCACCCCCACCCATATAGGTCCCACACCCCGTCCACGTGGCACGTCTGATACGTGGGCCCCACGTCCCCTGTTTTGGAAACACAAGGGTCAGAAAGTGGTGAGACCCTTCCTTCTCTTATTAGTGCTGTGTTTCTGTATGTGGTGTGTGCAGGCAGCATCGCCACCATTCTTAAAACTGTTAAACTTCATTATTTATGTACTCAAGGAAGACGAGAGGTGGTGGGTGATTGTGTACCTATATTCTACATTCATCTTCATTTCCATCCCAACTTGACCGAGACTTAGAAAAGTCTTCCTAGTGCTATATATAGTGCTGGTGGTGGTGAGAAGTCCTTTCACTTCACTTCATTCCATTTCTTTCTTTCTTTCTTTCTTGCTGGGTGGTGGGGTGGACTGGAGTGTAGTGGTGTGTGCACAGTGTACTCTCTTAACCTCTTGTTTTAAGACCCTCTTGGGGTGCCTTCATCTTTTCTTAGGTACCATCCCTTCTTCTTCTTCTTCTTCTTCTTTTTCCTTGATAGTATATATCACATGTTTGTTGGTACAAAATATATCGCATGTTGGCTGTGTAGGTTCGATATATAATACGGGTAAACACATTTTTTTTTCCCAATTATGGCCGGAGTTAAAATAAAAATAAAAATATATCGTATGTTTGCCTTTGTATCTTCATTTTTTTTTTTTCAATGTTGATAGAATATAATACCATATATTAGAGCATCCAGTTGGAGAGGTTTCAATGCTACATTTTGACTCCAGTCAAATTTTGTACTGCAGTCGACACTTGTGCATACTTAAAAATTACTATAAAGCTACGAGACACTCCAGATTTAGAGCGTGTCTTAGCTCATCTATATTAACTTGTGAGCACGCCAAAAGTAATCAAACATGAAAGAAAAATAAAGAGAAAAAATAGAAGAAAAATATTACCAAATACGGAAGAAAAATAAAGAAGAAAAAGATGGAGGGAAAAGAGGAGATTAATTTGGAATGTACCATTGTTCACGGGGAGACTCTAAAAGTAATAATTTACATAATTTGGTGTATGTGTTTGGAGTGTTCCCATTATGAATGCCCTTACCTTGCTATCTTCATTCTTGTTCTTGTTTCATCAATAATGATTAGCTGTGAAGGATATACCATATATTACCTTGATTTGCCTTATTCCTTTCCTAGATACCATCTTTGTTTTCCCTTCTTTCTTGTTGATATGATATATCATGTTTGTAGTTGTCCTGTCTGGGTAGGTTCGATAACACGGGGAAGCGTATTATTCCTTCTGATTATGGTCGAAGTTTAAAAATAAAATAAAATCATATGTTTGCCTTGATATCCCAATGTTGATAGGATATACCATATATTTCCTTGGTATCTTCATTCTTGCTCTTGTTCTTGTTTCATCATATTGTCAATGATTAGCTGTAAAGGTTACATGTGGGAAAAAAAATTAGATGGGCAGATTTTTTTTTTTTTTGGTTCTTTGGAAACTCTTAGAACACTAATACCAGCAATATATTGTGGGATTTTGGCATGTATGTTATTGATTGTTTGTCTAATTACTGTTGTCTCATCATGCTTGTTATGGATTGCATAGTTAAAATGATAACATGCTAGGTAATTTTGGGGGCATATCACATATGGATTCTTGTTTTTGTTATGAATAGTATTTATGTAGTTAATTGTTTGATTCATGGAGCACTGATAATCGTTTTTTATGGGACAGCTAGTTTGTATCAGCAAGGAATTTGAATCCCCACTGAAAAGATTGCAGTCTGAAATCTGTTGTGAAGAATAGATGCACGGAATTGAAAGTGAAATGGCCATACAAATGTTGAGGGTGGTTTCGCCGGTCGAAGTCTTGGCCTGGCACGGGGCGTCAGAGGGCGTAGGCCGAGCTAGGCCTTCGTTGACGGGGAGAAGAGCCCACGGGAAAACCAGTAGGAAATTGCGTGTAGTGTCGATTCCGGTAGTGAACCCGGTGGCGAAAGATGTCACCATGTCTTCGGAGCAGAAAGTCTATGATGTTGTCCTTAAGCAAGCTGCTCTGGGGAAGCAGCAGCTGCAGTTGAAGTCCAGTGGATCTGTGGGTGTGAATCCTGAATTGGTTGTTCCGGGATCCCCCAACTTGTTCAAGGAAGCTTACGATCGATGTGGGCAAGTGTGTGCTGAGTATGCCAAGACCTTCTACTTGGGTTAGTCCTCATGAATCTCAAGATCTTTTTTTTTTTTTTTCCAGTGATCTTGTACAATTAAATGTGGTACATGAACTGGTTTGTATTCTAAATTAAAATTATGTTTTTTTTAGGAACACTGCTGATGACCCCTGAGAGGAGAAGGGCCATTTGGGCTATCTATGGTATAACCAATCATACCATTCAATATAGTGACAATCATGTTTAGTGATAGTTATTCCAATTTTATTGCATTCAAGTTCATATAAATTGCATACATATAGATACATTGGACCTGGAACTACTATAGTACTAGTTGACTACAACATCAACATCAAACAATACAAAGCAATAGATTGAAAGTCTGAAACAATACAAAACAATGGATTGCCACTTAGCTAGCCTTTAGTTCCATCAGAGCTGCTTGTTGGGGTCTCAACGACAGTTTTCAATATATGAGAGTTTGAGCAAATGCTTATCCTCATATGGCAACCCAAACTGGCCCAAAATAATTCATTCAGTACTTGAAAAAACCACTAGCAACCTTTTGTTTCCTTTTAAGTTTTTCGCCTCGTTTCCACTTTTGGGGGGAACAACTGATAAGCGATCGTTGTCAGTTAATTTTTATATTAGATAATCTGGTTGATATAATCTAGAATAGCATGGATAAGTGAGTTAAGGTTTAGTTTTACTATTTTTCTTTGAGTAGTCTAGTTTCTCTAATAATCTTCATTTTCATTATTATAAGTTATCATGATACAGTAGATATGTGAACGGACACTTGTAAGATATAAGAGGACTTCTAGGTTGTGGACAACATTTACAAATTCATATACAAATTTAAGTGGTCATCTTCTTTCCTTATGAATCTGAAAGAGTTATTATTTTTATATCAAAATGATTTCGAAATTCTTTAATATTTGAGTACTCGAGTAAGCAAAGTACTTTTATTGAAAGGAAAGAAACACTATTTAAGAAAAAGATTTGATGATTTATACGGCAGACATGTTTATGGACACATGGAACATATACGATGAATAATAAATTGCTGAAAAAACTTGACGTATTCATAAATAAATATAAGTGGTCGTTTTCTTTCCTTGTGAATCTTGAATAGTTAACTTTATATCAATGAAAGATTTCAAAAGTTCTTTTAATTAGTAGATGCTTCGAGAAAACACAGAAGATGATATCTAGGAGAAATAACTTGAAAGGGATAGAAACACTAAAAAAGGTTTAACGATTGGTGTATGATGTGTGTCTTTTGGCAAGCTGGAAAAAACTTTGAATCATGCAGATTCGTTGGAAATTTCATTTCTAAATTACTATATAAAGTATGTTCCTGTTAACATTTGCAAATTGTAATCCAAAAGAACAAACTTTGAGCTTAGACTGAAATATTGGGTTTAACGATGTAACTTAGCAGAATCTGATCGAAACACTGTTGTAGATGCCTGGGAGGAAGTTGGGCGGGAGGAATATTAGGTGCAAACTATGTTGCAACAAGTAGGGACAAGGACACATTCGGGATATGCACCTTTTCAGATAAATACGGTAACTAGTCACATATGCAAGTATGGATACAATACGAATACCATTTTTCGTGTCCGTGCAACAAGGGCGCAAGTATTAAATTGCACAGAGTATTTTACTACCAAGACCAATGTCACCTCTATGTTTTTATATTGGGAAGAAACCAGATTATGGATGAGTTCTTGACTTTCTGGCCGCACACACAAATACAATCAAGACTTAAAATCAATTACGCAATCTCAACTACCCATAAGCTCATGTTGCCAAAAGAAAAGGTTAATAATTTAATGAATTATGCTTGACAAAATTTTAAGGCAAACGACGTTGGAGTTTTGCCCATGCTCATTCTGGTCGCTTGCACGAGCACCGTTCCTAGTCCCTTGATTTGCGCAACCTTGTGTAGTAGTTGCTTGACTTTCTTCCAGTGTAGTCAAAGGCGCGCCTCAGGCGCGCCTTGCTCCTAGGCGCAGGGGCAGCGCCTCAGGACACTCCAGACGAGACGCAATTCTTAAGGCGCGCCTAGGCGCGCCTTGAAAATCTTGTGAAAGAATAACATGTTTAGACTATTTTTTTAACTGTTGTACTGTTTTTAGACTATTTTTTGAACTGATGTACTTTTTTTTTATTGTTTTCTCTCTCACTCACTCAATTCAAAGTGATTGCAACCTAGACATGGGAGAATTTGAAGCACACATGTTTATCAATGTAGAAATCCAATGTGAATATATATATATATATATATATATATATATATATATATATAATTTTTGCGCCTCGTGTCGTTCGGGCGCGCGCCTTAAGTGCGCCTTGCGCCTCGGGCGATTTGGACCCTTTGTGCCTTAAGTGCGCCTTGCGCCTTTGACTACCTTGCTTTCTTCCTTGATTCTCGAAACTCACAGCGACTCCTGTATCTATAGTGTGGTGTAGGAGGACGGATGAACTCGTGGATGGGCCAAATGCATCTCACATCACTCCTTCGGCTCTAGACAGGTGGGAGACAAGGTTGGAGGATCTATTTGCTGACCGTCCATATGACATGTTTGATGCCGCATTGTCTGCTACCATTTCAAAGTTCCCGGTCGACATCCAGGCATGTTTTCTGTACATAAGCTGTAATATTGTACTTTCTTGTTAGCAGAAAATAGTTTCCTCCCTTTGAAGCCTGCACTTACTACTTCACTTCTTCATTTGACACTTAGACCTGGTTAGTTAGCAAGATTAGTATTAAATTTCCGTTTATTTTCTGTAATTGGCCCTTTCCCAATGTATACTATTAAGACAATCACTAGAGGCGCACTCTAGAGTTGCAATACAGTTCGATTACAGAAACTAAAATAGGAACTCACAATAAGAACTCGCAATATGATTAGGAACTCATAATAAGAACTTGCAATATGATTATGACACTGTACAATTTTTTCTATATTTGCCCTTGATCTTTTTGGTTTAGGCCCTTAAAAAATGAAGGGATGAGATGCATGTAATCCAACGGTCTGTCATTGATAAATTTTAAAAATTAGTAACTCATGAGTTACTCTAGGATTTTTTGTTGCAATGAGGATAGAGCATTAAATATTTTAAAATTTCCAGGTTTATGCCCATTTTGGTATAGAGTTGGATTCTCTCTGCATTAACCCTATGGCATAATTTTATTTTGATAAAATCCCCTTAGAATGTGTGCAGAGGATTCAAACTTGGTGGGTTGTTGTGATACCATGTTCCTTAACCAATGGTTACCAAAAGCTCGAGCTACTAGAAATGGGCCAAAATTATATAGTAAATATTTTAAGGTGGGAGAGCCTAGAGCGTGCACTTGGGTAAAGTCCAGTGAATGAGGCATGAAATATAAACCATTTAATTGATGGAGAGGGGGTTCGAAGCCATAACATTTTGCTTTGGTTTCATGTTAAAATAGCTGCAAGTGCACCAAAACTGTAGAGTTGTAATGATGGTTGAGGGTTAATTTTTTTTATTTTTTCAACATATACCAAAACTAGCTTCTGGTTTATGTATTGATTAAGATTCTTCAAATTGATCTAGAGTACCAAATGCATATAAACCGATGGGATACTAAAGAGAAATGGATGGTCAAGAAAGAGAAGCAATTCAAGTCTATAATTTTGATCCCTCTGCTTTTTACATGGCATTGCAAGGAAACTATAAAATATACATAAAAGTTAGCTGTTTCCCCCTTGATTTAGTTTTCATTTAACATCCTAAAATGTTGCTTATACCATGTTACTGATCTACTTCCCCATATATGGGACTTTTTGTTGTTGCTTCAGCCGTTCAAGGACATGATCGAGGGAATGAGGATGGATCTAAAGAAGTCGAGATACAAGGATTTTGATGATCTCTACCTCTATTGCTACTATGTAGCAGGAACTGTTGGATTAATGAGCATTCCTGTGATGGGCATTTCCCCAGACTCAAAAGCCACGACAGAGAGTGTCTACAATGCTGCTCTAGCATTAGGAATTGCAAACCAGCTAACCAACATACTCCGAGATGTCGGTGAAGAGTAAGTAACATAAAATTAGACGATGCCTGCGATTTCAAGTTACTATATTGATGCAGATAATGTAATTCAGTGCAAGAAGAGGACGGATTTACCTGCCTCAAGATGAGCTTGCACAGGCTGGACTATTGGACGAGGACGTGTTCAAAGGGAAGGTGACGGACAAATGGAGGAGCTTCATGAAGAGCCAAATCAGTAGGGCAAGGAATTTCTTCCTTGAAGCAGAGCAAGGCGTCCTTGAGCTCAGTCAAGCAAGCCGATGGCCAGTAAGATCTCCTTCATACGGCTTCTACATGTGTCTGAACTGCATTTTTCTATTTTTTGAAGAAAAAGGATGGAATCAAGGAGATCCCATCCAAATTTCATTAAACAAGAAGTATATATACAGAGAGTACATATATAATAATGATTATCTTAGGAATTAAACACCTGCCAATCGGCCCACTTAATTCTGCTACATTTATAGTTTGTCCCTATGTTGCACGAATATGGGTACGGATACGGATTAGGGCACGATACGGATTAGGGATACAACAATTTTCAGATAGGTATAAGTAGTCAACTACGTTAACACAATACGGACACGGATACTGGTACGGGTCCGTACGATAGAGGTATCCTTCATACGGCTTCTACATGTGTCTGAACTGCAATTTTCTATTTTTAGAAGAAAAAGGATGGAATCAAGGAGATCCCAACCAAATTTCATTAAACAAGAAGTTTATATACAGAGAGTACATAATAATGATTATCTTCGGAATTAAACACTTGCCAATCGGCCCACTTAATTATGCTACATTTATAGTTTGTCCCTATGTTGCACGAATATGGGCACGGATATGGATACTGGATACAACAATTTTCATATAGGTATAAATAGTCAATTATGTTACACAATACGGACACGGATACTGGTGTTACAGACACGATAGAGGTATGGAGAACAGTTTGCCATGTCCATGCAACATGACTTTCCTAAACATAATTTGTAGTTGATTCCTGTTGACTGAGAACTTGTTTAACTGGGGAAAACTCATGATTTTCCATGACTTCTTGTAGGTATTGGCTTCCTTGTTACTGTATCGCCAGATTCTGGACGAGATTGAAGCAAATGATTACAACAACTTCACAGAGAGAGCTTATGTTGGCAAAGCCAAGAAGCTACTTGTGCTGCCTGTTGCCTATGGGAGATCGCTAATCAGCCCGTCGTGCCGAAAAGCCAATATACTCTTTTGGTCTCAGGTGTAGATGATGAAATAGGAAAGATGTCATATATTAGGTCGTAGAACTCGAGGGATCCTTGTGGTTACCGAGGAGAGAGATAAGATCCTGGCTTGGTGGCAGAAGATCAGTGGATCGAGCCACGGGAGCGCTTCTATTTATTTGGTGGGAGTTGAGAGACAGTGGACCCAAAAGACATACAATACAGCGTGTATAAAGTCTCGAGCGTTACAAAGTCTCGAGCGTTACATCGGGCATTTAAGCCAACTTCTTTTTGTTGTTGAAGTTTTGTTGTTATTACTATTAAGAAGGCTTCCTCTGTATTTTTGTTGGCAATGTAACCATAAAAGAAACGCATTGTGCACAAAGTTCCGAGCCAGCTACTTTTTGTTGTTATTACTGTTAAGAAGGCCCCCTCTGTATTTTTGTTGGCAATGTAACCATGAAAGGAAAATGTTAAGAAAACATCTGTCATAGGAGATGCTCGCTCCTTGTCATCATTGTGTATATATGCCTCGATGGAAATAATGAAGAGTTTTTATGTAATTGATATGTTATGTTGGAATGTAATCTATGCTCCTGTTGTTAGCCTGGCAGGAGAGAGAGTGAGAGAGTGTTAATGTTGTAGATTGTTGTAGATTTTATGAAAAGAAAAGAAAAAGTCCGTACATCGATAAGTCAATGGAGACTAAACCCGTTTCTCGAGAAATATAAAGTGATTAAAATCGTTAGAAAAGTACATTAGCAGAAAAATTATTAAAATAAACTGGTAGTCAAAATTATTTGAAAGTTAGTAACAAAGTTGTTAAAGATAAAAACAAAGTTCTAGAAAGATGGAACAACTTGCTGGGTGGTCGAAACTATAATTGTCCAAAACAAGATTTGATTTGCTCCGTCAATCTGTTTTCAAGAACCAATAAGTTCCGAAGAATTTTTGGGCAGTTCTTTGTCACCTCCCTTCGAGAACTAGCATAGATGTACTACTGGACTCTTGGACTAGCGCCTAGCGTTGATGCAAAATAACTTTGGCTTTTAGAGACAAAATTCACTTTTCTCTTTTGGCTTCCTTAGAATTCTGTTGTGTCTCTAACACCCACAGAGTGCTGGAGCAGCTATCTAAATAGGGGAACAACCCCTTGAATGTGGTAACCGTCACTAAAGACGTGGACCGAAGACCATGGAGTAACTCTATATTAATTGGGGAGGTTACTAAATTAACTCCATATAAATAGGACAATTACAAAACTGAACAGTCATAGCTACAACAAAATTGTAACGTTGAGACAGAGTAGCAGTTCCGTGACACTACCTAAGTAGCTTGGTGGAACTGCAACACATAAGGTCCGCAGAACCACAACATAGAAGTCACGAGGCAATGCAACTCCGTAGAACCATGCGACTGCTTCTATGGACCCGTTGCTTTGCGCCCTTCACGACTCATGTGCCAGCTCTGTACGTGCAAGGTGCAATATGTTCCATCCGAGTTTGAGTCCGAACTAGGCCCCTCTAGCTCCCAAGAGATTCCTCCATAAAATAGATGACATAACAAATACTTGTTGTGGAATTTGAACCTTGTCCACTGGAAAATTTTTGTACCATACAAACCACTTGAACTTACATACCTCATATGTACAAGTCAATAAATAATAGCTTAAATATTAAAATACACACTTGAAGTTTACTTCAATATAGAATATAGTGGAACTGAAGCGCACTAATGACAAAATTCAAATAAACCCCAACAATTGATTATATTTGATTCGTTGTGAAGTGTAGATGTGATACACGTGCATGGTTAATCATGTTAGGGCAATAACATCTTTTGGTCGACACAACTAAACAACGCCAATGGGTCCCGGTTGTTTGCCACACTCTTTAGTAGTTGACTTAATCTATCAATGATGACTAAAGAGTAGTGGATTGAAGTGGAATGAGATCTAGGCTTCCTTACTTGGATTCTTGAAGTAGGGCTTGCCCTGAGCTCATTGGGGCCTTAGGTGAACTCTCGAAATAAGGAATCATACATAATGTGGAAAAAAGTAACTAAAATAAAAATAAATATAACAAAAATATTGTTGCTACCCAAATTTGTACTAAGGACCTCTAGTGGGTTAGTGTAACATGATAACCACTACATCTTTGTTCTATTCTAGATATGTCTATGTTGGTGTCCTTTTAGTCTTTGGGTCCTAGATCATCCTCTATCATGTCCCGGGCCAGAGCTGCCCCTAGTGTCATCTCTAATTAGGGATTGGAAGAATTAGGTTTGGAAGATGACGTGTGTTGATGTGGGAAGAAGAAAATAGGAAGATGAATATAGAGAGAATGAAGATATAAGTTGTAATAATTTGCCCCTAACAAATTTTGATGTACCCTTAATAAATAATTGACTTAAGTGTGTTGTCCCCTATCCTGACAAACTGCGTACTGCCCTTAACATTTGCCCTTTACATATTATGTCTTCACACTGCTTGGTTCTTCCTTTATTCCTAGATTGAGTGAATAATGTTGTTAAGCTTGCTTAAAATTCTATTATATGTGAGTATTTGGAACGAGATATGACTAGGCGGGTAAATTTGGATTCAATAAATGGCTCGAATTAAGTCAAATGTGTTCAATCCATAACCGACCCATTTACTAAGTAGCTAGACAGATCGACTTGTTTATAAACATGTAAACCCAAGGGTAGTAAACATATACAAGCCTAGTAATTGTACGCTGAAGTAACATCTTCAAAAATCGACAAATATAAGTTGACTCTACAGGCATTTCTCAAAGCTTGGCAGGGGGCTTGTGCAGATAATAACTCTCCAACTTTTTTGATTCCTTCTAGAAATGAAAAAATATTTCTTCTGAGCAAAATAACATTTTCGGGTCCTTGCAAGTCAAATATTCAAGTTCAGGTACCATTCATTAATAGCAGGCCAAAAATTTGAATTACTACCTATATATATGTAGAATAAAGCAATAATCAAATAAAATTGTGCAGACTAATGGAAACATTGTTGGATTGAACACTAAATAGACTAGTAAAGCAGAGACATGGACTACATTTATCAACATCAACCGACTTATTGTGGGAGGTCAAGGTCAGATTGATGGCCGAGGTGCGATTTGGGGCCTTGCGTGGTTCAGAAAGTAAGGATTGCAATATCAAGAGCACCTTCTTACTTTTGTCTTTCAACCAAAGCTTCATATAATTAATCTCACTTTTTCTTTTCTTTTTATCTATTTTTGAAGACATGCCTTGCTCCTTTTGTAAGTAATTTTCCCTCTTTCCTATTCTTTTATATCACTTATGACATAATTAGTTGTATCATTGACTTAATGGTCATGATTTGTGATTTGGTGTTATATATATATATATATATATATATATATATATATATATATATATATATATATATATAATACAACAGTCAAAGCCTCTACAAGGCTAATATATACACTTCCTTTTTCTACTAATTGTAAAATATTCGTTAGAGGACGAATGACAATCTAGTAGAAAATTCCTACTGCAATATTAGTGTAGGAATTTATTTTGCTATAAAATTAAAATTTTTTTACAAACTAATGCGGAAAAATTTATGTTGTAGACTCTACAATTCCTGAGCTGCGATGGTCTTCAGTTAAGCGACATATATCTCAAGGATAGCACAGGAAAGCATCTTGCCATAGACAAGAGTAAGTGGGTCAAGATATATGGAATCACCGCAACATCACCCAGTGACAGCCCCAATGTCACGACCCGCACCCGGATATTCGAGCACGAGTACGTGGTTACGCCCAGCCTACGCCGCAGAATCGGCGGTAGAACGTTGTCTGGGTCATTTCTAACTATCTAACATCTCAATAATATAATATGGTACCTGTCAATCATCTCAACTCCAAACGGAGGAGCAATATGGTATCTCACCATTATATCAAATCTCAATCACAAAACAAACTAAGGAAAGATAATGCACGAATGGAATAACGAAGGGAAGAAAGATACAATCCACAATATAAAATAATAGTACATCTGTGAATCTCAACAAAAGAATAGTCTAATACAAGAATTACCAAACATAAACTAAACATCCTCGATCACTGGTACTATGTCCTCTGGATCTAGGGGAGTATCCTCTAAAGTCTCACCCTCCTGTGGGCCGTAATACGTGGGACACAGCTCCTCTAGCCAATCATCTGAAAAATATATCCAGTCAGGATTGGAGCGAAGTACATACCTCTGAAAGCAGTTTCAAATACATAATCGAGCATATATAACAAGCAATTAAAAAGGATACAAGATGCACAAGTAGAAAGAATATACAATACAGGGTGAACAGGCAATAAGCACAATAAGAACTAGAAGTAAATACGAGAAATAACTGCAAGTAGAGAACAAGAAAACTAACTATGTGGTTTAGAGTGCAAGTTCGTTATGTGATCGGCTTAGGTTGCACATGAGGTATAAAGGTAACTCCATTATACGTGAGGTGTATAATCGACATGCACATGAGATCAAGAGGGCTTTGATCACATAACCAACTCCTACTCCCCCTCCCCAACCAATACTCATAGATCCAATCATGACACGTTACGTACATGATCACGATATAGTCACACTAGCACAAGAAATAGTGGATGCACAAGAAGCACATGAAAGTCAATACCCGATGCACACGATGAAATACATGTGACTGGGTACCCGTTGCACACGGTAGGGGATAAAACGGGATCCATATAACACCAGTCCGTAAAATTACTGTGTCGGGATCAATGTATACAATTCTAGAACATGCATATATACAATATTATGAATTAAAAACAATCAGAGAAATGTACTCGCCTGAAGTCCTGAGCAAAGTGTGTCTTTCGATGCCCAAGATGGTATCTCACAACCTATATATGGTATGTTGCATCAATTTAAGGTTTAATGATAAAAATAAGTAGAACTGATGCAATTCTAGGTTGATACGCCATTTCAAAGTCAAACCAATGAATTCTAGGTTGCAAGAGTCTAATGCTAAGTCACTAAGTCGATACACTATGAAACTATGCTAAACTAGCTAAGCTAACACACAACAGTACATTCAAGGAGTCGTATCCTAAGATACACAAGTTTTCTAATATAAAAATAGGTTATATATATATATATATATATATATATATATATATATATATATATATATATATAAGTCAAATATAATAATAATATCTCAAAACAATATAATTAGGATACCTTGGCCTTGCACCAACGCGTATCGCAACCAACTCGATACTCAATCACAATACCTTGGGTATCGACTCAAAACCTTGGTAATACCTTGGTATCCCGAGGTAGACCAAACTCTAAATTAACTAATACGTATATATCCAAGCTAATACTAGCTATGCAATACACTATACTATATCTAACTATTATAGGATAACAATTAATACAATATATACATACACCTGTAGCTTAACTAGCTAATAGCTAACAACTCTACTAACATACATACATAAATATAGTTAACTGTTAGACTAATGAGGTATATATCTACACTAATATAAACAACTAACAGAAAACATAAATAACTACTCATACAATACCTTGATCACTTAACTGACCAATTATTTATATACTACTAACCATATCTAAACTTGTCATCTTCACTAACAAGGTAACTAACAATTTTAAAAAACTAATAGATCGACTACCACTTAAACCAATATTCCTATCAATAGTACACATAACTATTCTTAGGTCCTACTGAACTAACTGAACCCAACACTGGACATAACTTAACCCTACTGAAACTGGAACCCCAAAATCAACCCATCTTGAACAGGAACTCAAGGATACTAAAACTGTACATAATGCAGACACTGATACACAGTGCCTGATACACTGTGATACCTGAAATATCATCCACTGAACTGCACATTATCTCACTCCAAACTGTGTGCAACTGTACAATTACCCTCCATTGCCCGAGCTTCCTGCATTGGCTGCACGAGCACTCTGCTGTGCTCAAACTGCTGGTTAACTTCATTAGTCCCTGCAGCAGTCTCTGCAGCTGCTGTCTCTTTAATCCATGCAGCAGTCTCTGCAGTTGCTGATCTCTTTAATCCCTGCAGCAGTCCCTGCATAGCTGCTGATCTCTTCCTCGCTTAGCCTCTGTTGCAGCTGCGGTTCTTATTGATTTAAGTGCATTGCTCACAGTGGTTGATCTCTGTGTCGAGTTCCCCCCCCCCCCCTCACTCACTCAAGCACACACAAACACACAAATCAACACTTAACACATATAAACATTAACACGACTATGAATATATAGCTTTACTTATAATTACATCTAACTACATACACTACTCTCATATATACATTAATACATAGGTAAACAACACATAATACATATAAACATATAAGCCAACACATTTATATATATACACATAAACCTATATATATATATATATATATATATATATATAGACACACACATATACACAAATCCCAAGTGCACATATATACACCAACATATATATATATATAGACCTATACACAAAGTTTTATATATATATATATATATATATATATATATATATATATATATATATATACACACACACACACACATAGACATACGTATATACATAAACCCAAAATTCTCTATTATATACTCGATATACTACATAGGTAGCATATACATATATAATTACATATGCACGTATAGTAAAATAAGTCAAACAACAAACACATGGTGCGCATTGCACCCGTATCACACTTTCTCTATGATACGCTTGCGATACGGCTCCAACACACAACCAAACGCATCCCAGAGGACACGTACAAGTCTAATACATAAATTATGAACAATATGTATAGTAATTAGAGTGTCTACGTGTCTGTGTCACAATGGGATATGCACAAGGTCCCGTGTCGGAGAAAAATCCCCAAAATCAACCTATTTCGTCAATTTTACGAGATACGACCTACACGTATCCAATTGTGGACACGACACTAGTCACAAACAAACAATCAAGTGTCAATTAGATCTATTAGATCAATTGACAAGCACTACATGTGCCAATCTCGGAATTTCCTCAAAATTGGCACCAAATTGGTCATAACTTTCACCGTAGGTCTCCAATTGACCCAAAACCAAATCCTATAGGTAGCCTATGCATGCGGGTTGGTTTCTCATGGTAAAATATCAGATCTAAAATATATTAAAAGGGGAAAACTGAATTATACCTATTAGGAGATGGATTCCCAATAAAAAGTCCCCAATTGACAAGTAGCTCCTCTCCTTGTAGATCTTGGCCTCCTCCTCCTTGCTTCTTGCTTCTTTCTTATAGATCCTTGGTGTAGCAACCTCAAAGATGAAATTAGAAGGGGATTGGTGAAGAATTGGTGGAGAATTGATGAGGTAATGGAGGAAATTTGGAGAGGGAAATTGTAGATCTAGAATTAGAATTTGGAATAAAATAAATAAATTTCTCTCTCCTCAAGGAGGGGCCCAGCCTATATACACTCTTCATGCCATATGAAATGACACAAATACCCCTTGGGGCCTCTCATGAAGAATTTAATTAGGGAGGGAAGGTTCTAGTTTAATGGTTTCACTAATTAATTAAGCCTCCTAATTCATGGGCCTAATTCATGGGCTCAATCTAAACTTGTCTAAAAGTTTGGTTCATGCATTCTAATAATTGAGTTTGGTTCACTACACAAGTCTAAAACAACTATAACTAACAAACAATAATTAATATAAAATTAAATAAATTATGCATGCATAATATTAAATACAAATAACCCTAAAATAAATAATACCCATTAACAATTACCAAACTACCCTTGGATGAAAATGTGAGGGTGACAAACCTACCCACCTTAGAAAAAATTTGTCCCCGAAATTAAAGAAGAAGCTATCTATCAAAAGCAACAATACAATGCAAGAAAGAATTATACCTCACAGCTTGAACAAATTCGGATATCGCTCGCGCATCTTGGTCTCTCGCTCCCAGGTACTCTCTCCTAGCGAGTGATGCCTCCACACAACGCGCACCAAAGGAAACGTCTGGTTCCTCAGCACCTTCTCTCTCCGATCCAGTATCTCCACTGGCTGCTCTGGATAGCTGAGAGTAGGGCCCACCTCTATCTCCGAATGATCCAACACATGACTGGGATCTGCCATGTACCGTCTCAACTGCGACACGTGAAACACGTTGTGCACTCCCTCCAATACAGGTAATAAGTCTAGTCTATAAGCGACTGCACCGATCCTCTCAAGAATACTGAAGGGACCGATGAATTGCGGACTAAGCTTTCCGCCTCCACCAAAATGAATCGTGCCAAGTGTCGGAGAAATCCTCAAGAAAACCATACCGCCAACCTATCACGAAACACAACCTTAGCACTCTAACAAGCAACAATCAAACATAAGAAAGACAAAACTAAAGCTATACCTCAAACTCCAGAGGTCTCCGGTGGCTATCGGCCCAATATCGCTGCCTGTCCTGTGCCACTCGATGTTTGTCCCTGATAAGCTTTACCTTCTCTGCTGCATCCACTACCATCTCTGGTCCCAATAAAGTCCTGTCACCAACATCATCCTAGGACAACGGAGTGCGGCACCTCCGTCCATACAATGCCTCGAATGGTGACATCTCGATGCTGGCTTGGTAGCTGTTGTTGTATGAATACTTTACCAAGTGAAGGTGATCCTCCTAAGAACCTCCAAGATCTAAAACACAGGTGTGTAGCATGTCCTCGAGAGTCTGAATAGTCCTCTCCGACTGTCCGTCTGTCTGAGGGTGATAAGCGGTACTGAACTTGAGCTGAGTGCCCAAGCTAGCCTGCAAACTCCTCCAGAAATGGGACATGAATTGGCTATCCCGATCTGATACAATGCTCACTAGAACATTGTGCAATCTGAAAATCTGGCGCACATATATCTCCGCAAGTCTCTCCGTAGATGTACCCACTTTAAATGGCAGAAAGTAGGCTGATTTGGTCAACCTGTCCACGATGACCCAAATCGCATCCTTGCCTCCTGGAGAACGCGGAAGTCCTGATACAAAATTCATAGTAACATGCGTCCATTTTCACTCCGGAATGGGCAATGGTTGAAGCAATCCTCCTGGTCTCTGTCTCTCCGCCTTGACCTGCTGACAAACTAAGCATCTGGACACGAAGCTAGCTACCTCTCGCTTCATGCCATACCACCATACATGATCCCTCATGTCTCTATACATCTTGCGGGCACTGGGATGTATAGAGTATTGGGAACGATGCGCCTCCTGCATGATCTCCTCGCACAAAGCTCCTTTCGGTACGCACAACCTGGTACCGTGTCGCAATGATCCATCATCTGCGATGATAAAGTCCTCTGCCAGCCTGACCTGAACCTGTGCTCTGATGCTCCTCAGAGACTCATCCTCATACTGTCCGGCTCTGACTCGGTCCATCAGCTCCGACTGAACCTAAAGTCCCCACATCTGCGCTGCGACTCCCAGAATCAATACCTCAATGCCCAAACTGTCGAGATCTGCCAATAAATGTCTGTGTTTAGTCAAGCACATAGCCACAGGATACCTGCTCAAAGCATCCGCGACTACGTTGGCCTTTCCTGGATGGTGCTGCAAAGATATGTCGAAGTCTTTCATCAGCTCCAACCATCGTCGCTGCTTCATGTTGAGCTCTTTCTGTGTAAACACATACTTTAAGCTCTTATGGTCTGTGAAGATCTCTACTCTCTCTCCATATAGATAGTGTTTCAACAATTTGAGAGCAAAGATAACCGCTGCCAAATCCAAATCATGGGTAGATAGTTCTTCTCATGTGGGCGTAATTGCCTGGAATTATAGTCAATCACCTTCCCGTGCTGCTGTAGTACACAACACAAACCCTTCCCTGATGCATCACTGTAAATAGAAAATTATCCTGCTCCTGATGGTAGTGTCAAGATGGGAGCTGTAGTCAATCTCCTCTTCAGCTCCTCAAATGCTGACTGACAATCCTCAGTCCAGACGAATTCCACGTCCTTCTTGGTCAGCCTAGTCATCGGCTCTGCTAGTCTGAAAAAGTTCTGAACAAACCTCCTGTATTAGCCTGCTAATCCAAGGAAGCTCCTGATCTCTGCTACTGAACTCGGGGTAGACCACGATTCAACTGCTGAGATCTTCTTCGGGTCTACCGAGATTCTATCTCCTGTAATGATATGCCCAAGGAATTCAACCTTATGTAGGAAGAATTTGCACTTCGATAATTTGTCATATAACTTCTCCTTCCTGAGGGTCTCCAGAACAATCCTCAAGTGCTGCTCATGCTCCTCTGGGGTCTTCGAGTAAATCAGAATATCATCTATAAAGACTACAACAAACTGGTCTAGGTACTGATGAAACACCTTGTTCATCAGGTTCATGAACACTGCCGGGGCATTGGTCAACCCAAACGGATCAAAATATTGTACTTAATTTTTTTGTCTAGGATCTCTTTTGTTATTTCAACATCAAAAACTTGTGATGGCGAACAAAATGACGACTCTACTGGGGACCAACTTCTCTTCTAATGAGAAGACAGTGACGCAGTCCGATGCGGCCAAGTTGGGCTCGACCCAAAGGATGCTGGTGGTATACTTCGACCAGCAAGCATTCGAAAACATGCTCTCCGGGGACAGTGCGAGTCTTTCTCCAAGGCAAACAAAGCCTAAGAATACCAATAGGACATGGGTAGCAAAGGTTGTTGTCCCTCACCCAACTGTGGAGCATGTTCTTCCCACTACTCTTCCTTTTGCCGTAGACGCACATCATGCGTCCTCCCAGACTTGTCATGTTCATACGGAAGTCAAAAAAGGCGCTCAGCGACCAAACTCTGGCAGAGGAAAATAGTACGATGCCAGAAGTTTAGTTGCTGAGACAAGATTCATGCGAAAACAACAAAAGCCGTATAAGTCTATAGCCGTAGGCAAAAGTCCATATGTGGCACCAATCGGTGGCCGCAGGCAAATGACCACATGAGGCCAACACAGTAGCAAAACCTCCGTCTTCGATCGAATCTTACGCAGCGCTGACTCCATGCGCCTTGCTGAGAAAGGGGATGATGTGAACCTGCACTCTTCATAATACACACTATTGTCTGCAAAATCGAAGGAGTCCAGGGAAGTACGAGCTTGTCCAACTCAAGCAACTGCTCATATGGCCGGCCGGCAGCACACTCTGCTTGCTGTTGCACGAGCCCCTGATGGAAAGTTATACGAGACCGACCCATGGGTCCGCACGCAATGGCAAACGGATAGGGTCAGTCTCGAAAGTCTTCTATCTGCGACTTGGGAAGAGTTCTTGTATGAACCTCAGGACAGGGAGCAAAGACAACACCTACTCACCTATGTACTCGGTCAAATCGGGCTCATAACAAGGGTGTAAAGGTGGACCAACCCTCGCTTGATTTGCGTAACGTAATCAACCATAAGCGCAAAGCGAGGGAAGCAACCATGGCATGTGAGGTATCCCCTCCAGGATACCCCTGTGCCAATATCATCATTAACTGCTGTTGTGCTAAAGCAGCAGTGCCAACAAACAGGAATTTGGCATTCCAACAGCTGCAACCAAAGGCACCCACCCGACAGTGTCCCAAAAAACATGTGCAATTACTATAGAAGGAGGAGATGCCCTTCGCCTCGTGTTATTCCGCTTGGAAGTCTCCCTCCACAAGGGGAGATCGGAAGTCTATCGCCTCAAGCCCTTCGCTTTCGGTCGACATATCGATAAGGCGAACCCAAGAAGGACATGCAACAATACCTACAGAAAGAGTTTTCCAGGGAACCCGCTCCAAGAAAAAACTATCATCTACTGGGGGTGGTTCTTCCTCGGGACCCCTAATGATTCTGCAAGATGGGGGTAGCAATCCCCTAGAACTCCATGATAACCCGACATTCCGAGGGGACAGTGATTCCCAAGGAATTAATATCGAAATCCCTGGGGTAGTCATCCTCACCAGGAAGATGCATCTTCCTACGCTGGGGGTAGTGCTCTCTCGCAGTCCGAAGAGGATGCGACGCTGACAACTTTTCCAGACGACTATTCGATGCAAGAGTCCGAAGTAGAAAGTACGACGTCCACGGTTCCATCTGCTGCCTCCCATATAAGAACAACGTATATGGTGGGGGACAATCACGAGAGCCCCAGCGATCGACAGCGCCTTAAAACTCTCGAGGCTATGATGCACACCATGAGTGCGTCAATGCAAGCCTTAACCCAAACAATATTAGAGATCAAGACAAGCATGATCTCACAACCACTAAGAACCTCGGGACAAGCTAGTCAAGAACCTGGGGCAAATGGAGACTCAAATGCTACCGCTCCACCCATAAATGACGATCGCATTAGGCCCAGATCATGCAAGAGGTACGAGAACTGCGAGCCCGCTTGGAGTACTCAATGGAGAAATGAGACTCACTATAAGAACTCGAGATTCGACAACCATATCCCCTCGAGTGGAGAGACGTGCCCTGTCCACCTAAATACAAGCCCTTCAACTTAAATCTATTTATAGGGAAGATGTCTCATCGTCAGTACATAAGCTACTTTGAGACAACAATAGGGCATCTGCCCTGCAGAGATGCTCTCCTCACCAAGCTCTTTATCGGGGCATTATCGGGGGTCACCTTCGATTGGTCCTGCAGCCTCCATGATAACTGCATATCGTCATTCGACGATCTTAAAAGTCTCTTCCTTATCCGGGGGATGTCACATGACGATGTCCTCCTTGCGAGAAATTATGCAAAAAAAGGAGCCTATACGGAAATATGTTGAGCAATACAAGCAAGCCGCGCTAAATCTATCCCCAGGTAATCTTGAATCAACTATGATGGACATGTGCCGGAAGAACCTACTTTCGGCGGTCAGGTTATTGATGGGTGATACCCAATTCAAAGACTGGACGATGTTCATCATAAATATCGTCGACGTTGAGAAGAAGGTTAAGGACGTCCGTCTCTTGGGAATATAGATCCTTGTTACTTATAATAGGAGAAAATGTCCCAAAAACAACAATAACAATAGCGGCAGCATCTCCCGAGATAGCAAGGAAAAGCAGGCTCTGGTCGCCAATATAACCAAGAAGTCCGAGCAAAAGCCCGCCGAGGCTCCAAAGCCGAAAGAAATTTATTCCTTAGAAGACGATGATGTCATGGCTATCTTTGATGTACTAATGAAGGAAAACAAGCTTCGGCTCCCTGACGTCAAGCGTCCTGTTGATGCAGCCAAGATGAATAGTCTAAAGTATTGCCACTACCATCGTTATGTCCACCATGCGATACGAGATTGCTACATCCTGAAGTGGTACATCCAATGTCTGCTCGATACCAAGGGCGTCATCTTGGATTTTGATTACAAAATAGTTGCCGCAAACATGGTATCTCTCCAGTTCGGCAACTTTTCGGCTACAGAAGCCTAAGACGAAGTAATCCTGATCCCCCGGGCAACGATAGAGGTCGTCAATCTTCCGTCGACTCGTAACCAAATAGCCGGGATGATACCTCTTACCACGCCACATAGAGAGGTCATGTGGGTCCATCCAGAATTGATGAAGCAGACAACACCTTATGCCACCAAGACTAAGGGCAAAAATTCCAAGTCCTACTACACGGGTTCTCTTCCTCCCGAAGAAGCTATAGCAGGAACAATAAGATCAGGCCTGGCGTACCAACGCGAGTATGACACCCCTGACGATGGTGCACTCCCAATTGTCTCACCTGTAATATCGAATCTGGGTCAATTCCAGCCTCCGACAGCGGACAAGTCCAAGCAAAAAGAAACTCGCTTTTACATACCGCTGCACAAAGATATAAACCAAGGGCTGGAGAAGCCCTACAACTTTGACATATTGGCACAACTGGCTAATACTCCAGCGAAGTTGTCTTTATTCGAGCTTCTTCGACTCTCCAAAGACACTCGGGCTGCTCTTAGTGAGGCATTGAAAAATGCCGACACCTACCTGGCGCAGGTCAAGCTCCAGCTCAGGATCCTGCCATATGCCCCCACTGCAATAATGTGATGGAGGCGATACCCAATATTACATTCTCGCAATGAGACATGTTATTAAAGAGCAATCTTCATGATCATCTTCTGTATTATACAGGATACATTGGCGCCATCATGGTGGACTAGATTCACATAGACACCGGTTTGTCAATCAGCATCATCCCACAAAGTTTGCTTCAGACCTTGGGCATCCCAATGCATAAGCGACCAATACTGTCATCAGTGGCTTCAATGCGGAAAGAAGCTACCCTCTGGGCAAGATTCGCTTGAGGTACAAATCGGTGATCTAAAGATAGAGGTCACCTGCTAAGTCATAAACATAGACGTATCCTACAACGTTCTTCTAGGACGTCCACGGATACATCAATACATGATCGGACCTTCAACCTTGCACCAGTGCTTGAAGTACATGGACGATCACGGCATCATCAAGACTAAATTTGACGACGAAGATCCTTTTAAAGGGGTAGAGGCTTCCTACTCTGATTCACTCCTGTACAAGCAAGTCCGCCAGGATGAAGGAGGGAACGACGCCGACGACGAAGCAAAAATTGACGTAATATCAAGCAAACCTTTGATGTTCCACCTAAAGGGATGTGCTTGTGAAACAACCCCTTCCCTCATTGTAAAGATACACAGGAAGGTACCACAACCTCTGACGATGTGACTGCCAAATTGAAAGAAAGACCCAGTGCCAGCTTCTTCCCCCGAACCCTTGGTAGTCAAGCTACGTAGGAGGCCTCCAAAGCCCTCACCCGCATCGGAGAAAAATCTCGAGGAAGATGAACTAGAAGAGTACGTAGCATCTCATGCTAACACTCCGTCCCTAAACAATATAATTCCCCTAAAGAAGATCCCCTACTTTATGAATAAAGGGTTATCTTTGAACTACTCCGATGTTATTCACTTGAGCATATTGTACTCCCTAGAACATGGTATAGGCCTGCAACTACATACACAGGTAACTACTACCTATGCAGTAAACCAGATCCTCCCTAGCCAAGGTTTCTACTTCATGGTTCCAGCAAGGAGGAGGGAAGATAAACCCATCATCTTCAGCAGGATTGAATGCCCCCAGTTCTTCATCCCGGAGAAACAAGAGCCAGAACCTGATACTGACAAAATACAACTCTATCGGTTCAGTGGTCAAGCCAAACACCTCATCCAGAAGATGTTTTATGATCTTAAAAGCAACCGAGGTCTGAATTACGGCAAAGGTCGACGACTGCCCTTATGCCTTACCGCTCTGGCAGGCAAGTTCGAGGATTACTACCATAAGACCAAGCATGACTTAGGGTATGTGTCACCTTCACTTTTTTAAATAAGAATATTTTGATAATTTGGCATGGATAATTATATTTTTTTAGGATTATAATATTAAATATTGTGCATATTGTAAATATTATTTATTATTGTTAGATTTATTTTTTGACTTGTGTAGTGGAGCTAACTAGTTTAGTTTAGATCCATGGGCCAATATTTAATTCTAGTTAGAATTGAGCCCAATAGTAAGCATATTCATTAGGAGGATAAATTAATTAGTGAAACCAATTAGACTATAACCTTTTCTCCTTAATTATTTTCTTTATGACAATCCCCAAGGGGTAATTTAGACTTTTCATAGTAGCTTTGAGGAGGGGCAAAGGGCCAGCTACCATAGGGAGGAGAGAGACTCTCTCTCTCTCTTCTCATTTGTCATTCCAAATCTAGATCTTAAATTTTTTCTCTTCTAAATTCTTTATTTCCACACCAATCCCTACTCAAATTTCTTTCCAATCTTTTTCTTATTCATTATTGGAGGCTAGTAGAATAAGGATCTACAAGGAGGAAGCAAGGATCTATAAGGAGGAGCAAGAATCTACAAGTTGGAGGCTTTTTTCACCCAATTTAGGAATTTTATTGGGAATCCATCTTCCAATAGGTAAAATTCAGTTTTTTTCTATAATTAGACTCTAAATCTATAATTTAATCATAAGAAACTATCCCATATGCTAAGGCTACCTATAGAAATTAGAATTAGGTTTATAGGAGGCCTATGGAGAAAGTTATGTGGTATTTGTGTCAATTTTGGGGGGATTTCGTGATTGACACATCTTATATTTATCAATTGGTCAATTAGACAAAATTGACATGTCTTTGATTGTGTGTGACTAGTGTCGTGTCCATAATTGGATACGTGTAGGCCATATCCCGATAATTGGGCGATACGGGTTAATTTGGGGGAGTTTCTCCGACACGGGGGTTTGAGCTTTTCATATTTTGACACGGACATATAGTTGAGTAGTTAGCTCTTCGTATTGTTCATAATTATGATTTTAGACTTGCTCGTGTCCTTCGGGATATATTTGGTTATGTGGTGGAGCCGTATCGTAAGTGTATCATAGAATGTGTGTGATACGGGTGCGGTGCACTCCACGTATTTGTTTTATTGTATCTCAATTCAATATACTTGGTAATATCTATTAGAATAATATATTTATAATATTTGTATGATATATATGTGTATATATATTTATGGAGATATCTATGTTGTATTTGGAGGTGTTGGTGGTCATGAGAGATAAGAGGGTGTATATGCATTTACTAGTATTGTAGTTATGTATATACTTAGTGGATATATATATATATATATATATATATATATATATATATATATATATATATATATATATATATATATATATATATATATATATGTACACTTGGTGAACTCGATTTGACAGTCGAGGGGAGAGTAGTATTAGAGGTGTGTTAACCCCTAGTGGTACTGATACATTAGTGTATCAGTCAAGAGATATCAGTATATTTGTGTCAATTTTGGGGGAATTTCGTGATTGACACATCTTATATTTATCAATTGGTCAATTAGACAAAATTGACATGTCTTTGATTGTGTGTGACTAGTGTCGTGTCCATAATTGGATACGTGTAGGCCATATCCCGATAATTGGGCGATACGGGTTAATTTGGGGGGGTTTCTCCGACACGGGGATTTGAGCTTTTCATATTTTGACACGGACATGTAGTTGAGTAGTTAGCTCTTCGTATTGTTCATAATTATGATTTTAGACTTGCTCGTGTCCTTCGGGATATATTTGGTTATGTGGTGGAGCCGTATCGCAAGTGTATCATAGAATGTGTGTGATACGGGTGCGGTGCACTCCACGTGTTTGTTTTATTGTATCTCAATTCAATATACTTGGTAATATCTATTAGAATGATATATTTATAATATTTGTATGATATATATGTGTATATATATTTATGGAGATATCTATGTTGTATTTGGAGGTGTTGGTGGTCATGAGAGATAAGAGGGTGTATATGCATTTACTAGTATTGTAGTTATGTATATACTTAGTGGATATATATATATATATATATATATATATATATATATATATATATATATATATATATATATATATATATATATATATATATATATATGTGTGTGTGTGTGTGTGTGTGTGTGTGTACACTTGGTGAACTCGATTTGACAGTCGAGGGGAGAGTAGTATTAGAGGTGTGTTAACCCCTAGTGGTACTGATACATTAGTGTATCAGTCAAGAGATATCAGTAGGGTATCATTTTGGTTCAGGTATCAGTTGATATTGGTATGGGGTATTCAGATGTTGAGAAGGAAGGATAGCCGAGTACTGAGAATGTAATATAGACTAATACTTATTGATCGTGCACTGTTTGTAGATGATAGGGGAGAGGGTTACTTGTTGCAATTAGAAACAGTTGCAGCAGTAACATTAGCATATATCGGCAGTAAGGTGCAGGCACTGCACTGAATTGGAGTACAGTTCAGAGAGGGGCACTTGGGTGTACTGAGGTCAGGTTAAGAAGGAGTTTTTGGAAGAACTGTGGTGTGATACATAAGTGTAGCATCGGGGGTTGTCCACTGTATCCAGGAATTAGGCTAGAAGAAGTATATCTAAAGGGGTGAAGGCTTGAGTGTGGGTAAATGCTAAGGGTTGTACTGATACTTTGAAGTGTTAGTATGTGAGTAAGGGACTTGGTCGAGTAGCATCAGTATACATGTGTGTGTTCTTTGAGGTGTGGATAGTCGGGTTGTGTAGGCCTATTTCAGACAGGGAGTACCACTATTTTTGTAGGTCGTGTTCATTTGTATGTGTAATAGATGTTAGTTCAGTTAGATTCATATTAGATGTTAGTGTTATCAGTAATTTTTTGTACATTGGTGTCACGCCCCAGTCCCAAAATACCGAGGGACCGGACGCGTGGCAATGGCCAGCAGCACACACCGATGGACAAACCCAATTTAATGGATCCATCGGGGCATGCTTAAGCTGTAAACTAACAGTAGGGGTCCAAATATACTAATCTCATCCACAGAATGAATATAACAATATCAGAATCATAAAGCAAGAACATATCTCAATAAAATATAAACTCGGGAGATAACCCGGTAATGAGTCTGATATATATGTCAGGATACAAGAATAAAGATAACTACAGCAAATATTGAGTATGGAAACAGTATATACTCAGAAGATAACCTCGGTGATCGCTCGTCTACGGAATCTGGTACTGCTCCAGTAACTGCTCCTGCTAATGCTCCGGCTGCGGTCCCGTATATCTCGGGATAGATCTCGTCTGTAAATCCTGGGGACATAATCTGGATCCAGGTCCTCAGGGGATATAGCAAGGTACAAGAAAGCTCATGCCAAAATAAATACAGTGCAGCAGATAATGAAATATATAGGGTAAGTATGTAATCATCTGTGTGAAATACAAGAGAGAACTTTAATAGTACTCAGGTTGAAACAACTACAAGCTCTGTGTAGGGGAGCCGGTAGCAGTGATATCATGAGGTGGTCTAGCTCAGCGGGAGACTGAGTAGCCGGCATAACATAATCAACCTGTAGCATGTGGGTCTCTCCGACAATAGATGGAACAATAAGGGTATACTAAATAACCAGCTAAGTGATATGCAAGATGAGAGCAGCACTAGAACTCAGGCTGACGCCGCTACAAGCTCGGTGTCGGGGAGCCGGTAGCAGCAGTAATAATGAGTAATGGGCCAAGCTCGGGCTTCAGAGTCTTGTGCCTCACAATAATAGGGGTGTATATATATATGGTCAACTTGTAGCCTGTGTGTCTCTCCCCACCCAATGTAATCACACATCTCATGTCTATGACACGCAAGATCAAGACTAATGCAGCAAGTCATAGAGTATCTAGGAATATAATGCATTTGCCATAAAGTCTGTATCCTATACAGAATCATCATGAATATCTCAGAAGATCCTGTCCATGAATAGTGTCAAGTGTCCTGGGTATAATGTACTTGATAAGACAAGTATAAGAATGCAAGGGGTCACGAATATCCATCTCTAGATGACATACACAACATCGCGTACGGTGTTGGCACCCGACTGATAATCGGACGCTAAGTACGTCACACGGTCCTAGGTTAAGCATGCACAGCAATAGAAATGAAACAAGGAAAATATATAATAATACTGTAGAGTTTGGCAAGGTATACTTGCCCACTGATGTATAACTAAGTTAAGGAAATAATAGCAAAGCTGCAGGATTTGGCAAGGTACATTTGCCTGGGGTCCTGGCTCCAACTGTAGCTCTGGTCTCAGTGTGATCTGTAGGTACTACTCCGGTTGCTGCAATAAATATCACCATTAGATTCAGAAAATATCAAATAGCTAGAAACGCCTGTCCTTGAGTCCAATTTGGACACAAGGGCGAAAATAATATTTCTGGGCCAAAGCGGGGTCCACATGTGGGCCGCTTTGCACCGAAAACTGCGTCAGGGTCAAGGGTCTCCAAATTTATCCAACTTAGTGTCAACAAGTCAGGAACGATGATACAAACCCAACGGAACTTCCAGAATTGGATTCCGATGAGCCGATCACAAAATCGCTCATCAAGTGGAGCCTGTGGGGCCCACAATACGCGACTTTGTCAACGTTCTCAGAATCGAACCAAACTTGGGTCACAGGACCAGCGTATTGCTACGAGTCCGATGGCGCAAGTTTCGTCTCGATCCGACGTATGTACACAAAGTTACAGCGTGTTCCAGAACTGACGAATACGGGACGGTGTCCGCGGATACGCGTTGATTCCGGGGTGCACGCACCTCCGAATCGACTTCTGCGAAATCCCACACGTCCGTATCAACGACGCGCACATATCTGTGAAGACCGTGCGTGACCAAGTCGTCCCGTTTGGCGGGGCGTACCCAGTTCCGGGGTGAATCAGGGCGTTGTTTTTCTTGTTTTTGGATCGCGGTGTGCGATCACCACAGGACGCGATAAACCGAGCGGGTTGCACGGTCATCGAGAGGGTTATACAGTCTACATGATGCAACTGATGGAACAGAAAGCAGAATCACGAGGTGAGAGGAAACGCTACCTGAACAGGGCTCCGTGAAGACTGATTTCCTGTGTCCGAGTCCTGCTTCGTGTCCTGCGTTCGTGTCCGGTGCTGTGTCTGTTGTACTATTTCGTGTCCGCTGCTCCTATGGTTTAGGGTTTGGGGCTCAATACTGGGACGCCGGGGCTGGCCGGAGGAGGGCGTAGACGGCCGGCTAGGGCACGTGCTAGTCGGAGCTGGGTGGAGGTTGGTGAGTGGTGGAGATGTGACTGGGCGGCTCAGGCGAAGGGCTGCGAGTGCGTCGAGGTGTTGTCGAGAGGCTGCTGGGGGATGGGGAGATGGCCGACGGTGGAGGTTCGAGGTGGAGGATCGTCGAGGAGAGGGGCGGGAGTTAGGTGGATCGGGGAGGAGGAAGTGGATCGTGGTCGAGCTGTGAGCGGGGAGGAGATGGGCGGAGTCGAGGAAGACGGTGGCTGGGGGGTCTGACTAGGGCAGGGCGCTGCTCAGGAGGCCGGGGCGGTTGTCGACGAGGCAGAGTCGGGGAAGAGGCGGACTCGGGTGGAGGTCGGTGAGTCGGCTGCGGACGTGGAGGAAGGCGGGCAGCGCGGAGAGGATTATCGGCTGAGCTCGGTGGCGAGGGGAGGAGATCGAGGCCGGCAGGGGGTCGGCTCGCCGCGGGAAGGGGGAGGTCGGCTGATCCGGCGAGGGGGGTAGACGACGACTAGGTTAGGGTTAGGGTTAATTAGAATTAGGAATTTGGGGATTAGGGATTTGTTTCTTTTATTTTCTTTTTTTCTTTAGTGGAGAAAACCTAGGGAATCATGTATTTATACATACAGGAATTGGACTAGGGTTTGTCCTAGGTTTTGGCCTGGGTCAACGCTCCTTGGGCTTGGCTTCGGCTCTCATGGGGATGTCGGGCGTTGGCACGGGTTTAATTCGGTTTAATTCTACATCGGTTTTCAGGGCTTTAAACGGGTTTTCGGAGTCCAATAAATCCGCAGAAAATTATCCCATGTCTGGTTTTCCATTTTACACCATAAAATATTATTTTTATAATATTTTAATATGAATTAACTATAATTAAAAATTATTAAATTGCCAAAGGCCTAGATTTTAATTACAGAGAATCCCGGAAAATTACAGAAAATCCAAATTAACAATTTTGAAAATCAGGGGGCTTACAATTGGTTAGTGGTATTAGTGAAGTTAATAACAGTGAGCTCAGACACTGTGTGAACTCTAGAAGGGGAGTTTGGGCACATAGTTGTATCAGTGGGTACTGATACAGAGGTGTAGGATGGTAATACACTCATGAACAATGCAGATAGGCATATAAAGAGGGCTCGAGCAGTGGTTTTGCACTACCGGTGAAGAATGGAGTTTGAGGGCCAGCTAGTATCACAATGTCAAGTAAGTGATTATACAAGTAAGTCTTGTGTATATAGTTACCAGTTAGCCAAGACAATTAGGTAATATCCTTGAGTATCAGGGGGTAGAAGATGTTCAGTTGATGGTTATTGTTGTTGCTTGGTGTGGTATAGTATCAGATATTAAATGTTAAGTAATGTTAGTAGACTAGTGTATTGGTAATCTTTAATAGATATACATAATATATTAGTTAATATAGGGTTATCAGTAAGTATTTCACTTAGTATTAGATTAATATATGTTAAGCAGTTAGTTAATTGGCTACATATTAGTTATACAATTACTTGATATTAGTAGAGGGTTGAGGTCCAGTCAAGAGGTGAGATTAGAGTTAGGTTTTAACTTTATATATATATATATATATATATATATATATATATATATATATATATATATATGTACTTAGTATAGCTATTGTTAACTTAGTTAGTAGTGATAACTATTATAAATTAAGATATTGACCTAGTATGAGTTAGAAACCCTAGAGTAACAAGGTAATGACATAGTTAGTCTATTAAAGACCTAGTTTTGGCCTAATAATTGTATTTCATCATAGTTGATGATATTGTACTTCTAAAACACCAAATAATATTATTATTTTGATATTTAGGCCCTTGTGATTCCATCTTGGACTTCGATCCTCGTACATTGCTTAGGGCCACAAGCGAGTACATTCGCTGACAGTTTTTATTATGTTGATTATTACTATAATTATAGTTGTAGTGTATACTTGATTCTGACACAGTGGATACACGGACTAGTATCATAGATACCTGTCATGAGGAGTCGTGATTGGAATCCATCGTACTAGCTGGGGACGAGAAAATATTAGCAAGATTATGTGATCATACCCCCACTTTACATGCATCATAGCTCACCCCAGATATCACGTAGGATGTAGCCTGACCATTTACATACCTCATAACTTATTATATATGATTAGCCTAATTATTGCTCGCATCATAGCTAACCAGATAGTTAGCCTAACCTCACATGTATCATAGCCAATCATATATAACAATCCTGATCTAGTCCCAAGTCGATCACATAGCAAACTGATATTTCACAATACTTAGCTAAAATTTTTATTCTTTTATTCCAGTTCACTCATTTCTAGTATTCATATATATCTGTTCATTGCTGATTAGTTCTATATGCTGATTACATGTCTCTTCAGTATTCCTTATTTTTTAGTATTTCTTCATCATGTATTTTTTACATTATTTTATAGTTTTTGTCAATATAATTGAAACTGATGTTTAGTGTTTGTGCTTTGCTCCAATCCTGACTGGATAATATTTTCAGAGGATCTCAAGGATTTATACCCTACCCACTATGGTCCAGGAGTAGATGGAGACTTTATCCCAGAGATTTCAGAGGAGCCACTCTCCTTAGAGGAGACACCACCTACTATGGTTTAGGCAGCATTTAGTCCAGTTTATCTATGTTTTGGATTATTCTAAACTGTAAGACTTGGGTGTTTTATATTGAGACTTATTTATGTTGAGTCAGTTAGACTCTAGACTTACTATTGTATTTGAGTTATGTTCTAGACTTATGTCAGAACTTCTTATTTCTTTTTTATCTTATTGTGCAATTTACTTTCTTATAGTTTTTATGATTAAGTATCTTATGTTTAATGATCATATTCATTGTCCTCCTTATGGAGTTAAAATTATTAACATGTTATTTTGTGAGTTGTGATTGTAGTTTTGAGACCTAGACAGCGTTCTACCACCGATGCTGCGGCGTAGACTGGACGTACCCACGGCTCATGCCCAAATTTTGGGTGTGTATTATGATAAGTACAGTAGCTTACAGACTAGACTTGTTGCCTACACTAGAGGAAGTATATGACGTGTTCCATGTGTCACAGCTGAGAAAAAATATGGCAGATCCTAGTCAGGTATTAGATCACTCAGAGATCGAGGTGGGTCTGACTCTCTATTATCCAGAGCAGCTAATAGAGATTCTAGATTGCAGGAAGAAGGTGCAACGAAACTAGACGATTCCCTTAGTATGCGTCGCGTGGAGACATCACTCTCCGGGAGAGTCTACCTGGGAGAGGGAAGCCGTGATGCGCGAGCGATACCCTTATCTCTTTGAGCCGTAAGGTATTTTCTTTTCTTGCTGTGATTGCTTGGGTAGTACTAGTTCTTCCTTAAATTTTGAGGGCAAAATTTTCTAAGGAGTGTAGGATTGTAACCATCACTTTTCAGGATAAGGGTATTTGTATAATTTATAATATTTATTATTGATATATCTTTATTTCATAATAATTGGTATAATTGTATATACATAAATATTTAATGTAAATGATGGTGTATGTTTAGCTCTTAGTTAGAGTAATTATTAGTGAACCCAACTAGACTTGAACCCAACTAGATTTGTCATGACCAATAGTGTAACCCATTTAATTAGTCTTGGTTGACTAGTTAAAGTAGAAGGAATGAATAAAATATCACATTCATTAAATATTAGAACCTTAATTAGTTAAACCCTTCATGAAATTAATGAGGGGCAAATGGGATATTTTGCATGGACCTAACCCTAGCTAGGGGTGGTCGGCCCTATAATAGAGGGGAGGAGCCTCATTAACTCCCATCACTTCATTTATTTCCTCCCCCATTTATTTTATCCTCAAATTTTTTCATTCCCTCCACCAAATTCCTTCAAACCAATCCCAATCACTCTCATTCTTATCACCAAGGAGAGCTAGAAGCTTGAAGATTGCAAAAGGCTTGAGGAAGAGGAGTTTTGCTAGGAGTTGGTGTTCATTCCTCACTATTGTACCCACTTGAAGGAGCTATATTGGAAAATTATCTCTTAATAGATAAAATCTTATTTCCTTATCATTAAAATTCTAGAATGTTATAAGATACCCATAGGAACCCTTATTTGGTTTAAGACTACCCATAGGAAGAAAAACTATGTGCATAGGAGGCCTATGGAGAAAGTTACATTGAGTTTTGTGTTCATTTAGGAAAAACTCTGAGATGGCACACCAAGTATTTGACGGAATGCCAAATTGGTCATTCCTCATTATTTTATATTGCTTATGGTATTTTAGATGTGTCATGATGTTTTGGTAGTGTTTGGGAGCAATTTGAGTGTGTATCAAGAAAGTATCACATGAGTATCAATGTGTGATACCCATTTATGGCTTGATGCACACCAAGTGTTTGTTGTCATTCATTTAGCTTGAGTATGAGCCTATTTAGAGGGTTATGATGTGTGTGTGTGTGTGTGTGTGTGTGTGTGTGTGTGTGTGGTAGTGAGTGCAGGCAGTGCACTCTAGTACACTGCAGGAGATAGGTAGCAGCTGCTACTAGCTGCTTTAGAGGGGACAGTCGGGTCACTGTGACAGGGTAGTGTGTAGATTTTGTGGATGTTCAGGTGGTTGGTGTTGTCAAGAGGGAGCTCGGTTCAGCAAGGAGAAATCTATGTGTGTGGATATGTTTGAGTATCAGTGGGTAAAAGTGGTATCATATTGATGTTGTGGTATCAGTTGAGTACCAATACTGTGTGCTCGAGTATATATGGCAGTGAGGAGGACTGACAGGGACTAGATGATCAGGTGAGGTGCACACTAGTATAGACCAGCAGCAGTGATATGGGTTCAGTGTGCAAGCAGTGCACTTTTGTGCACTGCCACAAGCTTGGCTCGGGTTTACAGCTGGGAAGTGCACATCAAGTAAACCATTGCAGGGAGGAGTGTAATTCCTGTACTGGGTATTGGTAAGTATAGGTCAATAACTCTAATGATACTTGAAGGTTCGCATAGTTTGTATCCTAATTAACCTTATGTGGCAGTGCTCTACATTAGTGGCATAATGGGTAAACTATAGGCTGCATACAACTGGTTGGCAAGATAAATCTGGTTGAGGGAGATACTACATAGGTCATCCTGGAACTCTGTTAATGGTCCAAACAAGTATAAGGATATGTGTGTGAGATACTCTAGCTCTGTGGTAGGTTATGCAAGGAGTATGGTTAGCAATTAAGCAACAAGGGTATGTATCCTATTGTATGCCAGTGTATCAATGGAGATGATGTAAGAGTTAATATCACTGCAAGTGGTTAGGTAAGTGTGGAGGGGTATCTAAGGGCAGGTATTGAAAGGACTTGGAGTACCAGCAGTCATGTAAAGCTTGGGCATTTAGTTCAGAGTTGGCAGTACCATTACTTAGGCAATGCATGTGATGAAGGATTGTGTAGTCCACTAAAATTGCAGGGGGTAAATTACCCCAGGTCTAAGACAGTATAGGGATTGATACTTAGTATCATATGTAATGATTGTATTGTAGAGGAGTAAAGGATATGGGGGATATGGGTAGTATGTTAAGTGCGTTAGTGTAGGATATGGTATAGGTTAGAGTGAGTGTCCAGAGTAGTCTAGTTTGATGGAGTATGCATAGGCATGACTATAGAGTTATATTATATGGGTATTAGTGATATGTGTAAGTCGAGTGAAGTATTGGTGTGAGAGTGGCATTAGAATATAGTTGCGCATCAACCATGGTGTGTGATACCAAGTGTATAGATACTAAGGTATTATAATATTAAGTAAGTACTAGGGTATTAGTTTATAACTTAGATACTAGTATATATGAGTTATATATATATATATATATATATAGTATAGCTAATACCTTCAAGGTATGGACCTAGAAACCTAGGTATAGCGTAGTATCACCTAGTATTAACTAGTTTAACCTTGTTAACCAATCTAGAAGCTAGTGTGAACCTAAAATCAATGTATCGACCTAGTTTGATTAGTATGACCTAGTTTTGACTAGAGTTGACTATTTTGACCCTAAAAGTCAACCTTTTACGTAATTTGACCTAGTTTTGACCTAGAAACCATAATTTAACTTATTTAAACTTGTTTATCCCTTCGTTACACCAAATGACATGATATTTCATATATAGGTCTGTGTGACACCAGTTCAGACACTGTTTCGTATTATTTTCTCAGGACCTCAAGCGAGTGTATTTTTTGTTAGTTTTCAGTACTTGATAGTGTATATATCACATATTCTAAATTTATATTACCTGATTCTGACACGATGTTACACGGGATGATTTTATATGGATCAAATCAGGAGATATTATTTATTGACGGGTGCATTGAATATTTTTTGTACTTGTATCTTATCGTGTACATCATGTGTTCCTTGTGCTCGTATCTATTTGTGGGTCCCGTGTGCTCACACAATATTCTTGTGCTTCGTGTGCTCATATCATATTCATGTGCATAACGTGTCGTGATTGGATCCATGAATATTAGTAGGGGAGGGGGAGTAGGAGTCGATTATGTGATCACACCCTTCAGTGTATTCGTGTGCATGCTAATTATACAAGACACATATAATTGAGTTACCTTAGTATATCCATGTACAACCCAAATTGATCACATAATGAACTTGTACTCTAAAGCACATAGCAGTATCATCAATTCTCTTATTTTACAGTTATTTTATTCACAGTTCATACCTTGTTGTCTGTATTTACTTTTTTAGTTATCTTTGTGTTTATATGCCTAGTTCAGTTGTATTTTCATTTTTTACTTACTTGTGCATCTTGTAATCTTTTCTATTGTTGTTGTATATCCTCTACTATGTATATAAAACTACTTTTAGAATTTTGTACGCTGTAATCCTGACTGGATATATTTTTCTAGACGACTATTTAGAGGACTGGTATCCTACATACTATGGCCCGCAGGACGGAGAACCAGTTGAGGTAGAACCTATAGGCCAGGACGATCTGGTACCAGCTATCGAGGAGACACACTTAGCTATATCAGACCCTTAGCTAGTATCTATTTATTGTACTGAATATGTCTCCAGCTTAGACTTTGACATATTATTTATATTTGAGACCATTTATGTTTATTGCTAGATTCTAGGCTTGGATATTATTATGACTTGTTATTTGTAAACACCCGGTTTTTTTAAATTTTACATATAGATTTTTGGGATTTTCTGTGATTTTTAATTAATTATAATAAATGTTCTTCAAATGATTAATATTTTTGTGTATTAAATTAAGTATTAAAATATTATAAAAATTATATTTTTGGGTGTATAATTAATAATATGATATTGTGTAATTTTTCTAGAATTTATTGGGCTCAAAAACTATTTTTAAATAGCTACAAAATATTATGTTTAGATAAACCAGACCGAACCCGACTTGAACCAAACCAACCCAAACTGAACCCAACCGAACCAACCCCATCCTAATGAATCTAGATCCTACCCTACCCGACCTAACCCGACCCGACCCGACCCGACCCGACCCGACCCGACCCATACCAGATCCACTGCTACAGTGGGTACCCTATTCCCCCGCACACCCACGACCCACCCCATTCCCGGTGACACCCCCACGACTCCCCCAGGCTCCGGCCTCTCCCCGTAAGCGCCTCCCCTTTCCCTATAAATCCCGATCACCACCACCACCTTCACCATCACAACCACCGCCAACACCTCTGACTTCACTCGACCCCGACGACGACGACGACGGCGACGACGACCCGCCGACTTCTCCGTGGCTGCTACCCCGTCGACCGACGATCCCATGACCACGATTTCCTTAGCAGCTACCCGTCACCACTGCCGACGTGTACTATCGCGCCACCCCGTCCATGCGTAGCACACCGCGATCGACCCCTGTTTCGGTGAGTTTTTCTTCCTCCTCGTTGTGTCAATTCTCGAACGGTTTATTGCATCATGTTCGTTGTGTGACCCTCTCAAACCCTGTGCAATTAGATTGGGGTATCGTGTCCTGTGTCGGTCGCAAATCGTGACGCAAAAACAGAAAAATAACCCAATTTTGGAATTCAAAAACCGTCCCGAAGCCCCATATTCATGGCCATTTTTCTCCCAACCTGGTTATTATTTTGATATTTCGCTTGAACAGTAAATTAGAAAATATAACCAAGTTTTAAACCCTATAATTTGTTTATTTTAATTTGTTATATGTTGTGTTTTATTCGCGGGTAAAGTCGACCGAAAACTTGGTTTTTAAAACCCAATTTTTTCCTGAAACTGGGTGTGTCCCGCTAAACGAGGTGGCTTCGTCGTGTGCAATGTCACGCCCCGAGGCGTCCCCCGAGTCGTGACCGCCGTGCGGGCCTTGAGTTGCGCCCGCACAAGGCTTTAATGATTTGCATAGCAAGCACATATTCAGAGTACGCAGATAAATTGAAACACATATTTGAAACATAGAAAAGTTCTCTTTATTGATAATGAACATCTATTACAAACTCTTGAACGAGTCAGCTAATATGCCGTACGGCTTACAAAAGTGTTGACACAAAATGAGATAGCAGTCCTGTACATTACATCCTTTTATAAACTCAAAACGATAAGGACCTCCAGGCTGGAGGATCGCTTTGCCACGGAGCTGCATTGTGTATGAAGAGTTGCAGCTTCGGACTTCAAAAGGCTTTGAGGCGCGGTGAAGGCGCGCTAACAGCTGGACTGGATCGGGAAGACGACTTCGGCTCCTCGCTCGGTTCGCCTTAGTGCGGAGAACCTGTTTCAACGAGGGTCAGCATATCGAAACATGCTGGTGAAGGCGAGCTAGCCTGACTATACCAATCAACACGTTGTTTAGTGAAGCAAGCATATTTGTGGGTTTCTAACTTGCCTTAGTTCATTTACAAGTTAAGCAGCATATTGAATTTACTGAAATGAATATGCCACCGTTCGGTGGATTTTTACCTGACCGTCTGAAATTACCTGCACAATACTTACCTTGCCTTCCCTGCCACGGAGACACAAGTTAGTATGCAACAGGTTTAAATATACAGGGGATCACTGGCTGGATGCCATATCGGACCAATTTTAGTCGCTGACGAGGATGGTATGCAGCGAGAGCACGGGAGTGCTGCACGCCATTCCGTCCTTGTACAGGATGACTAAACAGGAGAGTTCCCGCCCGGATCGGATCGGTGCCAGTGCCCCAGCGACCGTCCGCAGGAACTAAGGGCCTTGTGCACAAGTTGTCCGTGATCAACATATACACTAAGTTAGCAGTTGAGGCAAATCAGGGCAATAACAGGCACGGGACAGTAACAGGAGGAGAGCTACTTTGGCATAGTCTCCTTATCAGATTATTGCATTCAGGAGGAGTCATGTTCATAGCATAATTTAAAGAAGAGCATACATTCTAACTTGTATTATGCATATGATAAATATTTCCGAGCGAACAAGCATGCAAGTAAGTAACCGTTCACAGTTTTGATTGACAAGCAGTATTAACCAAGTATATTCTCTTTTATCTTGGTTTCTTTTATTATTACTTGGTATCGTTTGATCGGGCAAAGGAATAAAGCTGGAAGCAGAGCTAGCTAATCGGGTTGATAGCCACTCACTTGGATTTTGGAAGGGAGAAGGAAGGAGGCGCTTCACGACTCCGTTCTTTGGAATGGAAAGTATTATATAGAGCAGGAGGAAGCTTCGTTCACCTGCATTACGAATAGCTCGATTAATACTTCTTCCTCTCTTTCCATTCTCGGAATAGAAGTGCAAGTCAATGAACGAAAACAATGAAAACCATCGAAACCGTTCAAGGAAAACAAGCAAATCCCAAAACCAACTCAAAGCACGAAAGCAACAAGCGACATCGAAAACCGAGACAATAAAAGATAGCAACGGAGAGGTCCCTCCTGACTCTGCCGCTAAGACGATCCTTGGGGCGCAGTCCACTGAATATGGGAATCGATTCCGAAGAAACAAATCCATAACGAGGACGAGTTCTTAATTCAATCTATCCCGATCGAACGATACCGTCTTGTGTTTCTTAGCCGCGCTCCCCGCACCGGGGGAACGGGGCGCTACATCCTACCCAACCAATTGGAAGTTTCGTTCCGAAACTTAGGAATAGGGCCTACCGTTAGGGAGCATTATGTCGAGGGCGGCGATCCGGGACAGGACAAGCATCCACCCGATGGGTTGGATCACCACAACGGAGGCAATTCCCGAGTCGCTTTCGACAATCCTTAAACAGGTGCCCTGGCTTCCTACAGAAGTTACATGTTTGGTTGGGATTTGTCTTCTGTTTCCCGCCGTCATTGTGACGCTTTGCAGCGTTGTTTCCTCCCTCGTTGCCTTGGCGTTTGTGATTGTAGGTATGCACAGCGCCGGTGGAAACGTGAGGATACTGCGGTTCGAGGGATAGGGCGTGATTCATGACTTCACGCATTGTTCCGTACTGATTATTGACTACGTGCGAATGGATGGCAGGGCGTAGTCCACCTTCAAACCTTCTGGCTCGACTCGCTGCATCAGGTAAATAGGCCCTAGCGAACTTCGAGAGTCGGTTGAACTCGGCGGAGTATTGCTTAACTGTCATACTGCCCTGCCTCAGCTGCACGAAGTCATTTTCCATTTTACGTTGTACTGGAGGCGGTATAAACTCCTCTTCGAACGCGGCACGAAAGGTCGTCCACGAGATCGCCTCCTCTCCGTGATCAAATTGGAGAGATCGTCGATGCACGTCCCACCAATCGTGTGCGTCGAGGCGGAGCTGTAGTTGCGCGCAGGCGACGCGCTTATCCTCGGGGACCTCTAGCAGAGTGAAGTGGTCTTCAATCTCGGCTAGCCAATCTAGAGCTACCACTGGGTCCTCAGTCCCGTTGAACGGGGTGTTGCAGACTTTCTTGAAATGGCCCAAGTTGAAGGCAGTCACGTCCCTCGGCCTTGGAATTTGAGGCGTCTCCACTTCAAGCACGGGCTGTTCCACCGGAGTCGCTGCTGTTGCGGCGGAATGATTGGCAGCCAAAGTCTGAACAATTTGTTGCAGGACATCGACCTGCTTCTGTTGGACTGAGAATCGGGTCTCTAGATTACTCTCGAGCCTGGCTTGGCGAGCATCGTCTCGTTGTCGTTGCGATTCTAACATTTGCATTACCCGCTCAAGCGGGTCGACTTGAGACATGCCTCTTTGGCTCCGAGAGCTTCCCGAATTGCCTGAACTGCTCTCTTGTGTTTCGATCGGTGGTTGCGCTGCAGATTGCGCTGGATCCATTCCTTCAAAAGAAGGTAAATTACATTAGGATCATAATGTATTATGGACTTATTGCATGAACGTATCTCATTTTGGCCTAGCGAGTTCAAGAGTTCGCATAGGAATTTGATCGTTAAAGGAACTTTTCTAGCACGAAGTCTAAGGAACTTTGAATCTGTGCTCTGATACCACTATGTCACGCCCTGAGGCGTCCCCCGAGTCGTGACCGCCGTGCGGGCCTTGAGTTGCGCCCGCACAAGGCTTTAATGATTTGCATAGCAAGCACATATTCAGAGTACGCAGATAAATTGAAACATAGATTTGAAACATAGAAAAGTTCTCTTTATTGATAATGAACATCTATTACAAACTCTTGAACGAGTCAGCTAATATGCCGTACGGCTTACAAAAGTGTTGACACAAAATGAGATAACAGTCCTGTACATTACATCCTTTTATAAACTCAAAACGATAAGGACCTCCAGGCTGGAGGATCGCTTTGCCACGGAGCTGCATTGTGTATGAAGAGTTGCAGCTTCGGACTTCAAAAGGCTTTGAGGCGCGGTGAAGGCGCGCTAACAGCTGGACTGGATTGGGAAGACGACTTCGGCTTCTCGCTCGGTTCGCCTTAGTGCGGAGAACCTGTTTCAACGAGGGTCAGCATATCGAAACATGCTGGTGAAGGCGAGCTAGCCTGACTATACCAATCAATACGTTGTTTAGTGAAGCAAGCATATTTGTGGGTTTCTAACTTGCCTTAGTTCATTTACAAGTTAAGCAGCATATTGAATTTACTGAAATGAACATGCCACCGTTCGGTAGATTTTTACCTGACCGTCTGAAATTACCTGCACAATACTTACCTTGCCTTCCCTGCCACGGAGACACAAGTTAGTATGCAACAGGTTTAAATATACAGGGGATCACTGGCTGGATGCCATATCGGACCAATTTTAGTCGCTGACGAGGATGGTATGCAGCGAGAGCACGGGAGTGCTGCACGCCATTCCGTCCTTGTACAGGATGACTAAACAGGAGAGTTCCCGCCCGGATCGGATCGGTGCCAGTGCCCCAACGACCGTCCGCAGGAACTAAGGGCCTTATGCACAAGTTGTCCGTGATCAACATATACACTAAGTTAGCAGTTAAGGCAAATCAGGGCAATAACAGGCACGGGACAGTAACAGGAGGAGAGCTACTTTGGCATAGTCTCCTTATCAGATTATTGCATTCAGGAGGAGTCATGTTCATAGCATAATTTAAAGAAGAGCATACATTCTAACTTGTATTATGCATATGATAAATATTTCCGAGCGAACAAGCATGCAAGTAAGTAACCGTTCACAGTTTTGATTGACAAGCAGTATTAACCAAGTATATTCTCTTTTATCTTGGTTTCTTTTATTATTACTTGGTATCATTTGATCAGGCAAAGGAATGAAGCTGGAAGCAGAGCTAGCTAATCGGGTTGGTAGCCACTCACTTGGATTTTGGAAGGGAGAAGGAAGGAGGCGCTTCACGACTCCGTTCTTTGGAATGGAAAGTATTATATAGAGCAGGAGGAAGCTTCGTTCACCTGTATTACGAATAGCTCGATTAATACTTCTTCCTCTCTTTCCATTCTCGGAATAGAAGTGCAAGTCAATGAACGAAAACAATGAAAACCATCGAAACCGTTCAAGGAAAACAAGCAAATCCCAAAACCAACTCAAAGCACGAAAGCAACAAGCGACATCGAAAACCGAGACAATAAAAGATAGCAGCGGAGAGGTCCCTCCTGACTCTGCCGCTAAGACGATCCTTGGGGCGCAGTCCACTGAATATGGGAATCGATTCCGAAGAAACAAATCCATAACGAGGACGAGTTCTTAATTCAATCTATCCCGATCGAACGATACCGTCTTGTGTTTCTTAGCCGCGCTCCCCGCACCGGGGGAACGGGGCGCTACATGCAAGTTGCATCAAAAGGTGCGTATCGTCAATGTTGACGTGTGAGATTTTGAGAGAAGTTGATTTAGATGTGCGTGCACACCAGAATCAACGCGTATCCGTCGAAAAATCCTATATCAGGCCTGTTCTGACACTCATTGTAACTTTGTGTGTGCTTATCATTTCGTAACAAAACTTATGCCATTAGATTCATAGCATTATGCTGGTCCTGTGACCCAAGTTTGGTTCGATTCTGAGAACGTAAACGAAATCTCGTATCTTAGGACCCACGACTCCACTTGACGGGCAATTTTGTGATCGGCTCATCAGAATCCAGATCTAGATATTTTGTTGTGTTCGTATCATCGTTCTAGACTTATAGATACTAAATTTGACGAATTTGGAGAACTTTGTCTCTGGCACATTTTTTGGTGCAAAGTGGGCCACATGTGGACCCCGCTTTGACCAGAAACTGTCATTTCTGTTTCTGTGTCTAAATTGGACTTATGGGTAGTCAATCCTAGCTATTTTATGTCTTCTGAGAGTGATGGTAATATTTATTTCAATATCCGGAGGCATACCTGAAGATTCCACATACACCGAAGCAACTGTTGGAGTTCAAACCCCAGACAAGTGTACCTTGCCAAATTTGTAGTAATTGTCTTAATATTATTTACTTGATTTATGTCTGTAATGTATCTGCTTGACCTAAGACCGTGAGATATTGCTTAACGTTCGACTAATATTCGGGTGTCGACACCGTACGCGAAGTCGTGTAACGTCACTTAGAGAGTTGATATCTCGATCATATATTTTCGTGCTTGCTTTACCAAGTTCGTCATACCATAGGATACTTGACACTATTTATATGACAGAATCTTTTATGAGTTATTCATGGTAATTTTTATAGGCTTACAGGATTCGTGACATATATCTTGCATATACATAAATATCATTATGACTCATTGTAATAGTTAGAGGTCATGATCTTGCGTGTTATGGACATGAGACATCGTGGACATGAGATGTGTGATTACATTGGGTGGGGAGAGTCTTACCATACTAAAGGCTGATTATGTTATATATATAGATATTCTGGGAGTGCCTTAGACTCTGACTAGAGCTTTGGCACACGTAATGGCCCTTCGAGATAATAAATGCTGCTATGGATTTCCCAGAGCCTATAGTAGTTTTAGCCTGAGTATGATTATTGCTCTCATTTATATTTCATATAGATGGTTACATAGTTTGTCCTGTTGATATATTTTATTTACTGTATTTTATTTGGCTTAAGTTATTATTGTACCTTGCTATGTCCCCTGAGGATCTGGATCTGGATTATGTCCCCAGGTATAACAGAGGAGATCTACCTCGAGGTATACGGGATATGAGCAGACACTGGAGAAGTACAAGCACCAGAGGACGAGGTGGTGCTAGAAGATTTCTCTTGAGTATTTATTATATACTCAGTTGTTTCTGTTTTTAGATACTCTATTTCCTGTCTCTTGAATTACTGTACTAAACTCATTATCGGGTTGTTCTCCGAGATACTTTTATTAAGACTTGTTGGATTATATTTCTCTTTTGATTAGTTTGACAGTTGAATTATGTTTATCTTCTGTAGATAAGATTAGAATTAGATTGTGACATGTATCGTAGAACTTTATAATTGTTTTATAGCTTAAGTACATTCTAACGGGTCTATTAAATTGGATTTGACCATTGGAGTGTGCTGCTGGCCATTGCCACGTGGCTAGTCCCTCGGTATATTGGGACTGGGGTGTGACATAAATTTTTTGGTGGCCCATGCAGGTCAACGACTATATTGCTTTGGTTTCAACTAAAAAACCGAGCAAGCCTGCAAATTATGATAGGATAAACTATAGGATCTCATCCACTTGATTGATTCGTTCTTGATTTCCATATCGACTTTAAAATAATTTCTTGACTTGCATCCTGCCTTGATTCTTCTGTACGCCTCTTATAGTTTACTTTGTATGCATAGTAATGAATATACAAACAAGCTACGAGACTCCTGTAGATATACCACAAGGTACTATGGTCACCTATAACGATGGAGTGACACCATTGGGTGGAGCTTCCTCCACTTAACAAAGCAATCAAACAGGCCAGCATACCTCAAGATTCCGGCGGGACGACATTCCACCACTGCCGTAGTTTACTCCACCGATGCCCATTTTTCTACCAGGATAGCCTATGGATGGTCAGCAGATGTTATAAATATTCTACACAATGATGCAAGCCCAACAGCAGATTCATCAATAGGCTCAGTGTCACGAGGCAGAGAACCTGAGGAACAATATAGTGATCGCACTGGAGTAGGCGAACCCACCAGCTAGACATCCATCGATTGGATCTATCACCAATTTTTGCCAGCTGAAGTCCCGTACCTTTTCAGGTAAGGAGAAGCCCACTGAAGTTCATGAGTGGCTCATAAATACTCAATACCAATTGGAAGCAGCTGAGCTTCCAAGGAAGCTTTGGATGACTGTCGTCCGGATGCAGTTGACGGGCAATGCACATCACTGGTAGCTATCTGAGGAGACACGGCTCGGAACAGACCGAGTCACTTGGGAGGAGTTCTCTAGACTCTTTCTGGAGATGTACATTCCATCTATTGCTCGATTGGAACTTCGGGACAAGTTCAATCATCTCACTCAAGATAATATGACAGTGGAAGAGTACAATACGGAGTTTATCCATTTGATTCACTTTGCCCCTACCCTGATCCCGACAGAAGAGGAGAAGGCGAAGAAGTTCTTCGACGGACTTTACTTTGAGCTACAGAGACAGATTGGCTCTATTGCACCTACTTCTTACTCGGACATCCTTGATGCAGCCCGACGCATGGAGCGCGTCACCAGGAGAGAGTCCAGCCTGAAACGGCCGTTCATACTAGCACCAACCAGAGCATTATACGGGAAGTCTACAAAGCGACCCTAGATGAAACCACCACAAAGAGTAGTCTCATAATCCATAATCCTTCCTACTTGTCACTACTGTGGCAAGGTAGACCATATTGAGAGGGAATGTAGACTTAAATTAGGATTATGTTTAGCTTGCGGATCCAGTCAACATTTGGTAAGGGATTGCCCTGAGCGTCGAGAAGGAGCACCGATAGTAAACCGACAAGCTTTACCAGCACCGGGAGGATATCAGCCAAGGCCACCCTTGGCACCACGAGCAGCACTCTTCCAGCAGGCCCAACAACAGCAAAGGGCATCACACAAGGACATGGACAGGCTTTTGCGATAACAGTGGAGGACGCACAGACTCGAGGAGTAGCGAATACGAGTAAGATTTAAGTTTTATCATAGCTATTTATTCCTAGTAATGCTTTAGCACGTGTCTGTTAGATCATTTTCCTAGCCTAAGCCTAGTATTATGTTAGCATGAACTTGTTAGTCTAGATTAGTAACTAGTACCCAAGTTTTCATAAGCTGTAGTTGATCTTCGTTCTAACCAGACTCTTTTACTCTTGAGTTACTTATCTTCCATTGCCTAGAAAAAAGTTTTTATTCCTTCCCTACGTGTTCTTCTTAACCCTCACCCTTCCTATCGGTTTTTTCTTGTTTATGATTTATTATTCTATGTCATGCTTCAACAAACATGTCTTGCAACCACGTCATCTCTTCTGACCGGATATATTTTGTTTCCTTAATTGCGAGGACGCAATTCTTTTAATGTGGGTAGATTATAAACACCCAATTTTTTTTAAATTTTAAATATAGATTTTTGGGATTTTTCTGTAATTTTTAATTAAATATAATAAATGTTCTTCAAAGGCTTAATATTTTTATGTATTAAATTAAGTATTAAAATATTATAAAAATTATATTTTTGGGTGTATAATTAATAATATGATGTTGTATAAATTTTTTAGAATTTATTGGGCTCAAAAACTATTTTTAAATAGCTAAAAAACATTGTGTTTAGATAAACCAGACTTGAACCGAACCAAACCAACCCAAACTGAACCCAATCGAACCAACCCCACCCTAATGAATCTAGATCCTAACCGACCTGACCCGACCTGACCCGAACCCGATCCACTGCTACAGTGGGTGTCACGCTCCAGTCCCAAAATATCGAGAGACTAGACACGTGGCAATGGCCAGCAGCACACACCAATGGACAAACCCAATTTAATGGATCCATCGGGGCATACTTAAGCTGTAGTACAACAATAAATAGGTACAATGGTACAAGTCATAGTCTATTCTAATCTCATCTACAACAGATAATCACAGATCAAATGCCAGAAATAATGCAAATAAAATAAGCTAACAAATCTCAATAAAAGTATCTCGGAGAATAATCTGAGAACAAGTTTGATACATCAATGCAATAGACTGGAAATAAAATAACTAGAAACAGAAATAAATGAGTATCTCAAGCCAATACTCAGGAGAAGTCCTCTGGTACGATCTCGTCTTTTGGTCCTGGTTTTGCTCTAATGTAGGCACCTGCTTCTGCTAATGCTAATGCTCCGGTCCCGTATACCTCGGGATAGATCTCGTCTGCTAATCCTGGGGACATAATCCGGTATCCAGGTCCTCAGGGGACATAACAAGGTACAAAAATCAATATGCCAAAATGCAGTATAATAGTAAATAAGATAAATAGGGTAAACTATATAACCGTCTATGTGAAATGCAAGTGAGAGCATCACTAGTACTCAGGCTGAGACCACTACAAGCTCTGTGTCGGGGAGCCGGTAGCAGTAATAACTACATATTTTACTATGTAGTTTACTATGTATTATATGTATAAAATTAGCTTGTAGCCTGTGTCTCTCCCCACCCCATGTAATCATACGTCTCATGTCCACGATGCCTCATGTCCATGTCACGCACGATCATATCTAATGCAGCAAGTCATCTAATGTAATGTCTATGAATATAATGTCTATGTCATAAAACCTGTATCCTACACAGAATCACCATAAATATCTTAAGAAGATTCTGTCTCATGAATAGTATCAAGTATCCTGGGTTATGATGTACTTGATAAGACAAGTACGAGAAGTATAGGGTCTCGGTATCCATGTCTATGTGACGTAACACAACTCCGCGTACGGTGTTGGCACCCGACTATTAATCGGACGCTAAGTAAAGTCACACGATCCTAGGTCAAGCATGTACAACAATATATAAATAAGGCAATAAAATATGTAACAAGAACTGCAATGTTGGCAAGGTACACTTGCCTGGGGTTCTGGCTCCAACTGTAGCTCTGGTCTCAGTGTGATTTGCAGATACTACTCCGATTGCTGAAATAAATATCACCATTAGATTCAGAAAATATCAAATAGCTAGAAACGCCTGTCTTTAAGTCCAATTTGGACACAGGGGCAAAAATGATAGTTTCTGGTCAAAGCGGGGTCCACATGTGGGCCACTTTGCACCGAAAAGTGTGTTAGGGTCAAATGTCTCCAAATTTGTCAAACTTAGTGTCAACAAGTCAGGAACGATGATACGAACCCAACGGAACTTCCAGAATTGGATTCCGATGAGCCGATCACAAAATCGCCCGTCAAGTGGAGCTTGTGGGGCCCACGGTACGTGATTTTGTCAACGTTCTCATAATCGAACCAAACTTGGGTCACAGGACCAGCGTATTGCTACGAGTCCGATGGCGCAAGTTTTGTATCGATCCGACGTGTGTACACAAAGTTACAGCGTATTCCAGAAAGGACGGATACGGGACGTTGTCGGCGGATACGCGTTGAATCCGGTGTGCACGCACATTCGAATCGACTTCTGTGAAATTCTGCACGTCCGTATCAACGGCGCACACATTTCGATAAAGACCACGCGTGACCAAGTCGTCCCGTTTGGCGAGGCGCACTCAGTTCCGGGGTGAAATGGGGTATTGCCGGCGGAGCGTCTGGGATGACAGTGGTCTAGGGGGAGAATCCGGTCGGCGTTCAGTCGGAGAAGACAATGGCAGCGGTTCAGGCGAGGGCTGATCGGGTTCCACGCGGTCGCGAAGGGAGGAGAGACTGTGGTCGAGGGGCTCAGGGAGGGGATGGACCGGCCGGTAAAGAGGGGGGAGGAGGTCGATAGTGCAGGTGGAGGAGTCAGGCCAGGGTCGTCGGCTGTGGTGCTCGGGTTCAGTGGCTCGGCAGACTGGAAGAGGTGGTGGTCGGAATAGGCGACTGCGGCGGGGTCCTCAGGCGGAGGAAAGAGGAAGGCTGGTGGTTTAGTTCCGGCGTGAGGGGAACGGAGACGATAGTGGTGGTGGTTTACGGGGCAGGCGGAGGAAATAGGAGGGCAGGGAGGATATGGGGTTCACGGCGGTGGTGGGCGTAGGGGTTCTGTCGTGGTGTTGGGCTGGAGGCGAGGAGGACGGCGACGAGGGGGTTCGAGGCAGGGTCGGCGGCTGCGAGGGAGTGAAGGAGAGGGAAGAAGGTGGTGGATGGACGGAGGAGGCTCGGCTAGGGTTCAGGTGGTGCGAAGTCGGGCTCGGCTGTGGGCGGCGGAGTCGGCTGCGTCGGCGGGGTCGTTTGGGAGCAGAGGAGGGAGGCTAGGGTTTCAGCATCCTGCGGTTTAAATAGGGCACCGCCGCGGATCAAAGTCGGATTAGGTTTAGGGTTTGGTTAGGGTTAACGGGTCCGGGTCGGGTTCGATTCGGATCCAACCTGACCCGTTAAGGCTGGGTTTGGTTCAGTGAACCGGGTCTGGGTTGGTTTGGTTTATTTCAAATAAACCCGATTTATTTCAGGGTTTAATTGGTTTATTTATTTAATAGTTTTTAGGGCTTTAAAAATATTTTCGGAGTCCAATAAATTCCCGGAAAATTATCCTATGTCCAGTTTTCTATTTTACACCATAAAATATTATTTCTATAATATTTTAATATTAATTAACATCAATTTAAAATCATTTAATTACCAAATACCTAGGTTTTAATTACAGAAAATTCTCAAAAAATTCCAGAAAAATTGTGAAAGATCCAAATTAAAAATTCCTGAAAATCAGGGGGCTTATAATCTACCCCTCTTAAGAGGATTGCGTCCTCGCAATCAAAAAATAACCGATCAACAGAGATGACACGGTTGCAAATATTTGTTCGAAGTACATCACGATCAAGGAGAGTCAAGGTTGAGGGTTTAAGAATAATACAAAGGAAAAATTATTTTCCTAAGCATTAAAAGTTATGCAATCTCCCGTATGAAGGAGATATAGAAAACTACCATTTTAGAAAAACTAGGTTATCACTAGGTTATCAATTATAAGCAAGTTCAAAATTACATAGGTTAAGTCTGAGGTCACGAACCAATAGGCACGAGATAAAACAAATCTATAAACAGATAACTACGAAAAATTACGCGCATTAGCTACTCCATGGGTCTGTGCGTCTTCCAAGGTCATCGCTGGAGCTTGTTCACGTTCTTGCAGTTGATTCCTCTGCTGCTGTTGAGCCTGCTGGAAGAGTGTTGTTTGTGGTGCCAAGGGTGGCCTCGGCTGGTTCCCTCCTGGGGCTGGTGGTCTGACTCCTTCAACTCTCGTTTGTGGTGCTTCCAATGCTGGAGAGGCTGGCCTTGGTGCTCGTAACGCTTGTTGGTTTACCATTGGTGCTCTTTCTCGACGCTCAGGGCATTCCCTTAATAAATGCTGACTGGATCCGCAAGCTAAACATAATTTCCTTTTGCGTCTGCACTCGTTCTCTATATGGCCTCGCTTACGACAATGCTGACAGATAGGTAGTACTTGAGGAGGTGCTTCTGGTGGCTGGTGCATGTGTGACTTTTTTGCAATTTCTTCTTGTGGTGCTCTGGCTGGTGCTGATGTGGCTGGTTGATGAATCATCAATGTTTTCTCTCGACGTTCAGGGCAATCCCTTACCGAATACTTTTTGGATCGGCAAGATAAACATCGTCCCAATCTGCGTCGGCATTCTTTAGCGAAATGGCCTACCTTGCTATAGTAGTAACAAGTAGGAAGGACTAGTGCAAGTGGTGTAGATGCTCTCTGTGGTGGGTTCATCCGTGGTCGCTTTGCAACTCTTTCTTGTTGTGGTTGGTCTGGTGCTGATGCATACAGCCGCTTCTGGCTGGTCTCTATCCTTGTGTTGCACCCCATAGATCGTGCTACAGTAAGAACATCCAAGTCTAAGGTAGGTGTAACGGAGCTGATTAACTTCCGTAGCTCAGAGCTAAATCTGTCGATGAACTTCTCTGCTTGGTCTTGCTGAGCTTCTTCATAAACCTTCTGATGGGCTTGCATCATCGCGTAGAACATTCGAAATATTTGTTGTTCGTCCATAGCCTGCCCTTGTGGAACGGTAGGCATCGGTGGAGCAAACTACGTCGATGGTGGAACGTCATCTTGCTGGATTCTCGTGGCCTGCTGACTTGCTTGACTGCGTTGTTGAGCGGATTGACCTTCTTCTACTGGTGTTACTTCCTCTTCGTTGGTTACCACGGCATCTCATGGTGATCTTGCAGGAGTCTCGTCATTTTCTCTTGAATCCATAACTCTGCATCCAAAATAAACAATAAGAGGCGCACAGGAATCAAGGCAGGATGCAAGTCAAAATATTGATTCAAATTTGACATAGATATCAAGAATGTTTCAAGCAAGTAGATGAGATCCTAGAAACTTATCCTATTCTTATCGCAGGCTTGCTCGGTCCCTAAGTTGAAATCGAACAATTTAGTCATTGACCTGCATGGACCACCACAAAAACCATGTCACGCCCCAGTCCCAAAATATCGAGGGACTAGACACGTGGCAATGGCCAGCAACACACACTGATGGATAAACCCAATTTAATGGATCCATCGGGGCATACTTAAGCTATAGTACAACAATAAATAGGTCCAATTGTATAAGTCATAGTCTATTCTAATCTCATCCACAACAGATAATCATAGATTAAATGCCAGAAATAATGTAAATAAAATAAGCTAACAAATCTCAATAAAAGTATCTCGGAGAACAATCTGAGAACAAGTCTGATACATAAATGCAATAGACTGGAAATAAAATAACTAGAAACAGAAATAAATGATTATCTCAAGCCAATACTCAGGAGAAGTCCTCTGGTACGATCTCGTCCTCTGGCCCTGGTTCTGCTCTAATGTAGGTACCTGCTTCTGCTAATGCTAATGCTCCGGTCCCGTATACCTCGGGATAGATCTCGTCTGCTAATCCTGGGGACATAATCCGCTATCCAGGTCCTCAGGGGACATAACAAGGTACAAAAATCAATATACCAAAATGCAGTATAATAGTAAATAAGATAAATAAGGTAAACTATATAACCATCTACGTGAAATGAAAGTGAGAGCATCACTAGTACTCAGGTTGAGACCACTACAAGCTCTGTGTCGGGGAGCCGGTAGCAGTAATAACTATGTAGTTTACTATATATTATATGTATAAAATCAGCCTTTAGCCTGTGTGTCTCTCCCCACCCCATGTAATCACACGTCTCATGTCCACGATGCCTCATGTCCATGTCACGCACGATAATATCTAATGCAGCAAGTCATCTAATGTAATATCTATGAATATAATGTCTATGTCATAAAACCTATATCCTACACAGAATCACCATGAATATCTCAAGAAGATTCTGTCTCATGAAAGTGTCAAGTGTCCTGGGTTATGATGTACTTGATAAGACAAGTACGAGAAGTATAGGGTCTCGGTATCCATGTCTATGTGACGTTACACAACTCCGCGTACGGTGTTGGCACCCGACTATTAATCGAACGCTAAGTAAAGTCACACGGTCCTAGGTCAAGCATGTACAACAATATATAAATAAGGCAATAAAATATGTAACAAGAACTGCAATGTTGGCAAGGTACACTTGCCTGGGGTTCTGGCTCCAACTGTAGCTCTGGTCTCAGTATGATTTGTAGGTACTACTCCGGTTGTTGAAATAAACATCACCATTAGATTCAGAAAATATCAAATAGCTAGAAATGCCTGTCCTTAAGTCCAATTTGGACACAGGGGCAAAAATGACAGTTTCTGGTCAAAGCGGGGTTCATATGTGGGCCACTTTGTACCAAAAAGCGTGTCAGGGTCAAAGGTCTCCAAATTAATCAAACTTAGTGTCAACAAGTCAGTAAAAATGATACGAACCCAACAAAACTTCCAGAATTGGATTCTAATGAGCCGATTACAAAATCGCCCGTCAGGTGGAGCCTGTGGGGCCCACGATACGCGATTTTGTCAACGTTCTCAGAATCGAACCAAAATTAGGTCACAGGACCAGCGTATTAATACGAGTCCGATGGTATAAGTTTTGTCTAGATTCGACGTGTGTACACAAAGTTACAGCATGTTCCAGAAAGGACGGATATTGGGCGTTGTCGGCGGATACGCGTTGATTTGGTGTGCACGCACATCCGAATCGACTTTTGCGAAAACTCGCACGTCCGTATCAACGGCACGCACGTTTCGGTAAAGACCGCGCGTGACCAAGTCATCCCGTTTGGCGGGGCACACTCAGTTCCGGGATAAAATGGGGTGTTACCGGCGGAGCGTCGGGGATGACAGTGGTCTAGGGGGAGAATCCGGTCGGCGTTCAGTCGGAGAAGACAATGGCAGCAGTTCAGGCGAGGGCTGGTTGGGTTCCAGGCGGTCGCGGAGGGAGGAGGGACTGTGGTCGAGGGGCTCAACGAGGGGATGGATCGGCCGGGGAAGAGGGGAGAGGAGGTCGACAGTGCAGGCGGAGGAGTCAGGCCAGGGTCGTCAGCTGTGGTGCTCGGGTTCAACGGCTCGGCAGACTGGAAGAGGTGGTGGTCAGAATAGGCGACTGCGGCGGGGTCCTCAGGCGGAGGGAAGAGGAAGGCTGGTGGTTCAGTTCCGGTGTGAGGGAAACGGAGACGATGGTGGTGGTGGTGGTTTGCGAGACAGGCGGAGGAAAGAGGAGGGCAGGGAGGAGATGGGGTTCACGGCGACGGTGGGCGTAGGGGTTCTATCGTGGTGTTGGGCTGGAGGCGAGGAGGACGACGACGAGGGGGTTCGAGGCAGGGTCGACGGCTGCGAGGGAGTGGAGGAGAGGGGAGAAGGCGGTGGATGGACGGAGAAGGCTCGGCTAGGGTTCAGGTGGTGCAAAGTCGGGCTCGGCTGCGGGCGGCGGAGTCGGCTGCGTCGGCGGGGTCGTTTGGGAGCAGAGGAGGGAGGCTAGGGTTTCGGCATCCGGCGGTTTAAATAGGGCGCCGCCGCGGATCAAAGTCGGATTAGGTTTAGGGTTTGGTTAGGGTTAACGGGTCCGAGTCGAGTTCGATTCGGATCCGACCCGACCCGTTAAGGCTGGGTTTGGCTCAGTGAACCTGGTCTGGGTTGGTTTGGTTTATTTCAAATAAACCCGATTTATTTCAGAGTTTAATTGGTTTATTTATTTAATAGTTTTTAGGGCTTTAAAAATATTTCCGGAGTCCAATAAATTCCCGAAAAATTACTCTATGTCCAGTTTTCCATTTTACACCATAAAATCTTATTTCTATAATATTTTAATATTAATTAACATTAATTAAAAATTATTTAATTACCAAATACCTAGGTTTTAATTACAGAAAATTCTAGAAAAATTGTGAAAGATCCAAATTAAAAATTTCTGAAAATCAGGGGACTTACAGTGGGTACCCCATTCCCCCGCACACCCACGACCCCCCCTCCCCCCGTTCCTAGTGACACCCCCATGACCCCCCCCGTCCTCCGACCTCTCTCCGTAACCGCCTCCCCTTCCCCTTTAAAACCCGATCACCACCTTCACCATCACAACCACCGCCAACACCTCTGACTTTACTCGACCCCTGTCATGACCCGCACCAGATATAGGGGCACGAGTACGCGGGTATATCCCGCCTACGCCGCAATATCGACGGTAGAATATTGTCTAGGTCACAATATTATCTAATCAATCTCACACGAATATCCAACTCCATAAGGAGACACAGATATTATAATATACTATGAAATACTCAACCACATAACTAAAGCACGATAAGATATCGAAGAAAAATAATTGAATACAACCACAAGTCTAAACAACAAAATAATCTAACTTCAAACAATAATATCTCAGTCTCAATATATGTCAAAAACAAATCTGGTACCATAATCTGCTTAAAGAAACTAATTGAATAACTAGTGATCCCGGCCAGACCTCCCAGAAATTACACCTGAGCTACAAGGTCCAAGGCTGCAACTACTCTCCCTGTGGTCCGTAATATGTCGGACACCAGTCCTCTAAGTTGCAGTCTGAAAAATATATCCAGTCAGGATTGGAGCGAAGTACAACATGATAATAGTTCCAATTAATTGACAAGGACTATAAAATAATAAAATAGATGATGCTATATAGTGAGAGAAAATAATAAACTGATACAATAGCAAATAGTAAAGAGAACAGGCAATGTAGGCAATATAGTATAGTCAATACATATATGAAATAAAGAGAAGGAACTACAATATCATATACAGGTAATGTAGTTTATGAAACTGAAATTAAAACCTGTAACCATTCTAAGTGTTTGAAATACTAGTTTCGATATGTGATCGGCTTGGAAACTTGTACGATAGCTATATGGCCTGGCTAATCATACGTGAGGCGTATGATTAACACTAATAATATTTTACAAATTAAAATAGGAATATGATCAAATCTCTCACTAGCAATTTCTTCTGCCACCAACTAATACAGTGGATCCAACCATGACACGTTACGATACACGATCAATGTCCAATAATAATACCATGTACAATGTCTAATATCAATATCGTGTACAATGTCAATACGATAACCAATGTAATATCTCATGACTGAAGATCCAATCTATATACTAGTCCGTGTACCACAGTATCAAGAATCAGATGTAACATTTCTAAGTACTTGAATTATAGAAATTATCAAATAATAAAAATTATCAGAGAATGTACTCGCTTGCCGTCCAGAGCAATGAATGTTAAACTGTGTCTGAACTGGTGCCTCAAGGACCTAGATATGAATATAAAGTCAAAACAGTATTTTAGAATTATAAACATGCATAAATAGGCTTGTTCTAGATTTATGGGTCAAAACTAGGTCTTGGGAGTCAACCTAGTCAAATACCTATTTTGGGTTTCCAATTTATCTATTAAGTTAGTCTATGAAGCTATACTAGTGAATACCAAGTTATAACTAGGTTTTCTACGTAATACTAGTTATTATGATATACTAATATCATATATATATATACTAAATAGACTCCTACTATCAATATCTAAATAATATCTTAGCCTATTTAATATATCTCACCAATGCCTTAGCTAACATTCCAATATGTTGCCAACACCCTATATCTTACTCCTTTCCCATGTCACTTGGTATCTCTACATTGACATAATTCTACTTGATACCCTCAACCTGATGCCCAGACCACTCTTATTCATTTTTACAGTAATATGTGTATCAGAACCCCTGTCCCACCAGCATTCAAACCAGGAAATGCTCCTCATTGTGTCTGATACCACTGATACACATGTATCAGTCACCACTCAACAAACTAACCTCATTCACTCAACTCCCAACTAACACTAATATCCTGGTTGTGTACTACCTGCACTCATAACCTTACCCACACACTATCTGGGTACATAACACATCCACACAATACTTCACTTAACCCTTAACTGTGCTCTACCTCATTCCCTTGCAGTCCACTACACCTATTTGCTGTCATCAAGCCTGCACATTCAAATCGTTAAGCACAGACCCAACACCCCTCTATTATTGCTACTTCCTATTTGCAGCTACAACTGCCATTGCATTAGAGGCCTTACTCTAAGCCATTCTAAATACTGAGATGCCAAATATGACAGTACAACATGCCATTTAATACCCGTTATACTAGTCGCTACTGGACCTACCGCTTGCTGAATTCCCACAAGCTAGCTGCTCACACTGGTGTACCTAAACTACATCCTTACCCGAGCTATTGCATCATTTGTACAAACACTACAACCCCTATACACATGTATATAGACATGCAACACTCACACACAAATGCACATACTGCACTCATAATGTGTCAGTCTATATATATATATATATATATATATATATATATATACATACATACATACAGATATATATATATATATCACTATATAGTCATATATATACACTAGGTACTAGGATTCACGAATCCACATAGGTCCATGCAACAACATAACATAAAGGAAAAGGAGGACAAGTGCAAACCTAGGTGTGCTCGTAACCAAGGAGGGGGTGATGCTCGTCCGCGGCCTATGGAGGTCGGTCTCCGACGGTGGAGGGTGGTGCTCCTGCCAACAGTAGCAACAGTGGTGGAGATGATTATGATGTTTGTGGTGGATATTGTCGGTGGCGACTGGTGGTGATGGCCGGGGCGTGGTCGGTCGTGGGATTTGTCTAGTAGGTTTAATAGAACAAATCTAGTCATAACTAACTATTTAATTGAATCAATAGGTCAAGTCAAGTTTAGTGTGGTCCACTAATGTCAAGTCTAATACAAATAGACTAACTAACTAACAAATAATAATAATAGTAACAATATATATAACATGCACATTATAAATAAATAGAATATATACATTATTTATAATAAATAAAAATGACAAAAATACTCCTATTTTAAAATGTGGTAGTGACAAGTCTACCCCCTAGAAAAATTTTGTCCTCGAAATTTAAGACACCTTGTCTTTCTCGGACTAATTATAACCTATTCAATAATCTTCACAACGGTCAAACCCCCAACAACCAAGGTCTAAGAAAGTCCTACCTATAGTCATACAAGATGCAATCTAGAGAAAGAAAATAAACATGCATGGTTATAGTCTCTTTTTGTCATGGTATTGCAGTCTCTGTCAGGGTATACTACTAATTATATTCTACAAGAAAATTACTGATACAAGCTACGGTACTAAAGAATCAATCAATCAATCAAATATATAGAAATGAACATAAGGAAAGAATAGAACAGAACCTTATAACACATCACCTGCAGTATCGGTCTCCTCGACCGTCATCGCAAATGCCCCGTCCTGCTAGGGTGGCTCCCTCTGCGGGTGCTGAGCAATATGCGGTTCCACGTGTGGCCTAATTGGACCTCTATGATTTAGAGCTGCGTGCGGTGTAACACCCTATTTTTTTTTAAAAAAAATTAAATAATTTTTTGGGATTTTTGGTAATTTTTAACTAATTATTAAAAATGTCCTTCAGGAATTAATATTTTTATGGATTAAATTAAGTATTAAAATATTATAAAAATTATATTTTTTGGTGTATTATTAACTATTGGTGCAGTGCAATTTTTCTGGAATTTATTGGGCTCAAAAACTAATTTTAAAATAGCTAAAACCAAGGTTTTAATTAAATCGGGTAGAACCGGGCTCAAACCGGACTGAACCCGGTCCAACCAAACCGGGTCGGCCTAAACCCAACCCTAACCCTAACAGGTCGGGTCCTACCCGTACCCGACCCGACCCGGCCGATAACGACCCGCTCGGCCTCCCCTCTCCCCCACGATCCCTCGTTCCCCAGTTCCCCGCTCCACCGGCCACGACCGGCCCCGCCCCGCCTCCGGTGCCCCATGACCCACCCCCGCTCTGCGGCCACGACCCGCCCACGACCCCTCTCTCCTTCCCCATTTAAACCCCAGCCCTAAACCCCGCTGCCACCGCCAACTCCACCACTGCCATCTCTCCACCGCTGACCAGAGCCGCCTCTGCCGGTTCTCCACTCCGTCGGACGACTCTGCCACGACCAGAGACTCCGACGATGAACTCAATGACAAGCCCCGGCGACCCCCAGCAGCACAGCGCCGACCTCCGCCGTGCCCTAGCCGCCGCCGCCGCAGAAACCCTAGCCTCCGGCCGGCCGAGCGTCACGTCACCTCGCAGAAATGCGTATTCGAAGCCATGTTCAGGTGACTGTTTCTCTCCTCGCTGCTCCATTTTCTATTTCGTCTGCTGTGACACGTAGACTACATGACCCTCTCGATACTCGTATAATTTTTTTGGGGTATCACGTCCTGTGGCTATCGCAAACTGCGATCCAAAATCAGGAAAATAATTATCCTATTTTTTCCCGAAACTGGGTGCGTTCCGCTAAACGGGACGACTTGGTCATGTGCGGACTTTACCGAAAGGTGTGCGCCGTTAATACGGACATGTTGGATTTTGCGGAAGTTGATTTGGATGTATGTGCACACCGAAATCAACGCGTATCCGTCGACAACACCCCGTATCGGCCCTATTCTGGAACTTGTTGTAACTTCGTATACGCACGTCGAATCAAAACGAAACTTGCGCCATCGTACTCGTAGTAATACCCTGGTCCTGTGAACCAAGTTTGGTTCGATTCTGAGAATGTTGACAAAATCGTGTATTGTGGGCCCCATGGCTCTACTTGACGGGCGATTTTGTGATCGGCTCATCGAAATCCAGTTCTGGAAATTATGTTAGGTTCGCATCATCGTTCTGGACTTGTAGACACTAAGTTTGATGAATTTGGAGAACATTAACTCTGGCACGTTTCTCGGTGCGAAGTAGGCCATATATGGACCCTACTTTGACCAGAAATTGTCACTTTTGCCCATGTGTCCAAATTGGACTTATGGACAGGTAATTCTAGCTATTTGATATCTTCTGAGCATGATGGTAATGTTTGTTTCAGTATCCGAAGATATTTCTGAAGATTTTACGAATACCAGAGCAACAGTTGAAAATCAAACACCAGGCAAGTGTACGTTGCCAAACGTGCAGTAGTTATCTGATATTATTTCTTGAGTTATTCATATATATATATACTTCTGTGATGTACATAGTCAACCCAAGACCGTAAGACTTCGCTTAATGTCCGAATAATACTCGGGTGTCGATACCGTACGCAGAGTCGTGTAACGTCACTAGAGATTGATATCGCAACCCTATACATTTCGTGCTTGCATTATCAAGTACGTCATACCTCAGGACACTTGACACTATTCATCTAACAGAATCTTCTGAATTATTCATGGTGATTCTGTATAGGCTGTAGGACTTGTGACATAGATATTACATATACTTGGCTATCATTATGACTCATTGCATCAGTTAGAGGTCTTGATCTTGCGTGACATAGAAATGAGACGTCGTGGACATGAGTCGTGTGATTACATTGGGTGGGGAAAGACACACAGGCTATAGGTTGATTATATTATTACGGTACCGTAACCACTCCGAGCTAGGTACCTATATGATATCACTGCTACCGGCTCCCCAACACAGAGCTTTTAGTTGTCTCAGCCTGAGTCTAGTGATGCTCTCACTTGCATATCACATAGCTGGTTACATAGTTTACCCTATTGTTATTGTTTCATTTATTATTGCACTGCATTTATTCTGGCTTGAGTTATTCTTGTACCTTGTTATGTCCCCTGAGGACCTGGATTCGGATTATGTCCCCAGGTTTAGCAGAGGAATCTATCCCGAGGTGTACGGGACAGGAGCATACATTGGAGCAGTACCAGAACCCGAGGACGAGGTCGTGCCAGAGGATTTCTCCTGAGTATTGGCTTTTTATACTCAGTTATTTATGTTTTTAGTTACTTTATTTCCTGTCTATTAAAATGCTGTAACAAACTTATTCTCGGTTGTTCCCCGAGATACTTTATTGAGACTTTATTGATATTGCTTTATATTTCTGATATTGATTGTAATTATTTCTGTGGAAGAGATTACTACCGTTGCCCATATTATTGTATTACAGCTTAAGTACGCCCTGATGGGTCCATTAAATTGGGTTTGTCCATTGGTGTGTACTGCTAGCCATTGCCACGGGTCTAGTCCCTCGATATTTTGGGACTGGGGTGTGACAGTTTTTGTGGTGACCCATGCAGGTCTACGACTAAATTGTTTTGGTTTCAACTGAGGAATCGAGCAAGCCTGCGACTAGGATAGGATAAGTTATAGGATCTCATCCACTTGCTTGAATCATTCTTGATCTCTATATCGGATTTAAATTTCTTGACTTGTATCCTGTCTTGATTCCTCTGTGCGCCTCTTATAGTTTATTTTGGATGCAGAGTAATGGATCCACCAGCAAGCAACGAGACTCCTGCAGGAATACCACCAGGTATTATGGTTACCCATGAAGATAAAGTGATACCAGTTGGTGGAGGTCAATCAGCACAATAAAGCAGTCAAGATACCTCAAGATTTCGGCGAGACGACATTCCACCTCCGCCACAGTTCACACCACCAATGCCCGTATTTCCATAAGGGTAGGCTAGGGACGGGCAGCAGATATTTCAAATATTATATGCAATGATGCAAGTCCAACAGCAGGTTCAACAAGAGACTCTGCGTCACAAGGTGGAGAACTTGAGGAACAGCCTAGTACTCGCACTGGAGCAAGCGAATCTACCAGCACGACAGCCATCGACAGGCTCTATCATCAATTTCTGTCAGCTGAAGCCCTGCACCTTTTCAGGCAAGGAGGAGCCCACTGAAGTTCATGAGTGGCTCACAAACACTCAACACCAATTGGAAGCAACTGAGCTTCCAAGGGAGCATTAGATAACTGTCGTCCGGATGGAGTTGACGGACAATGCACATCACTGGTGGCTATCTGAGGAGACACGGCTCGGATCAGACCGAGTCACTTGAGAGGAGTTCTCCAGACTCTTTCAGGAGATGTACATTCCATCTACTGCTCAATCGGAACTTCGGGACAAGTTCAATCACCTCACTCAAGACAATATGACAGTGGAAGAGTATAATGCGGAGTTTATTCGTCTGAGTCACTTAGCCCCTACCCTGATCCCGACAGAAGATAAGAAGGCTGAGAAGTTCTTCAACGGACTAAACTTTGAGCTACAGAGATTGATCGGATTTGTTGTACCTACTTTATACACGGACGTCCTTGCTGCAGCACGACGCATGGAGCGCGTCACCAGGAGAGAGTCCAGCCTAAAGCGGCCTTTTACATCAGCACCAGCCAGAGCACCATATGAAGAAGCTCCAAAAAGATCTCACATACACCAACCACCTAGAGCATCTCCGCAGGCACTGCCTATCTATCAATATTGTCGCAAGCGAGGTCATATTGAGAACGAGTGCAGACGCAAAATAGGATTATGTTTAGTTTGCAGATCGAACCAACATTTAGCTAAGGAATGCCCTGAGCATCGAGAGAAAGCAACAATGGTAAATTGACAAGTCTTACCAGCACTGAGGCCAGCCAATCCAGTATTAGAAGCACCACAGATGGGAGTTGAAGGAGTCATACCACCAGCTCCATGAGGGTATCAGCCAAGGCCACCTTTGACAACCCAGGCAGCACTCTTCCAGCAGGCCCAGCAATAATAGAGGTCACCACCACAAGGACGCAGACAAGCTTATATGATAACGATGGAGGACGCACAGACTCGTGGAGTGGCGAATGCGCGTAAGATTTAAGTTATTCATAGCTATTTATTCCTAGTAATGCCATAAAGCGTGCCTGTTAATTCTTTTCCTTAGCCTTAACCCTAGTATTTTGAACTTGTTAGTACCTGATGCCCAAAGTTTTCATAAGTTATATTGATCCTTGCTCTAACCAGATTCCTTTACTCTTGAATTACTTATCTAGGAAACTATTTTCCTATGTGCTACTTAATCCTCACACTTTTCCTTCGATTTTTCTTTGATCATAATCCCTTACCCCTTGTGTTGTGCTTCAACCAATATGTCTTGCAACTGCGTCATCTCTGCTGACGGTTATTTTCTTAATTGCGAGGATTCTTTTAAGGTGGGTAGATTATAACACCCTATTTTTTTTAATTTTTTAAAATAATTTTTCGAGATTTTTTGATTATTTTTATCTAATTATTAAAAATATCCTTCAGGGATTAATATTTTTATGGATTAAATTAAGTATTTAAATATTACAAAAATTATATTTTTGGGTGTATTATTAATTATTGGATGCTGTGCAATTTTTCAGGAATTTATTGGGCTCACAAAATAATTTTAAAATAGCTAAAACCAAGGTTTTAATTAAACCGGGTTGAACCGGACTGAACCCGGTCCAACCAAACCGGGCCGACCTAAACCCAACCCTAACCCTAACGGGTCGGGTCCTATCCGTACCCGACCCGACTCGATAATGACCCGTTCGGCATCCCCTCTCCCCCATGATCCGTCGTTCCCCCGTTCCCCGCTTCATCGGCCACGACCGGCCCCGCCCCCGGTGCCCCACGACCCAACCCCGCTCCATGGCCACGACCCGCCCACGACCCCTCTCCCCTTCCCTATTTAAACCCCATCCCTAAATCCCGCTGCCACCGCCAACTCCACCACCGCCATCTCTCCACCGCTGACCCGAGCCGCCTCCGCCGGTTCTCTACTCCGTCGGACGACTCCGCCACGATCAGAGACTCCGACGACGAACTTGACGACAAGCCCCGGCGACCCCCAGCAGCATAGCGCCGACCTCCGCCGTGCCCAAGCCGCCGCAGAAACCCTACCCTCCGGCCGGCCGAGCGTCACGTCACCTCGCAGAAACGCGTATTTGGAGCCCTGTTCAGGTAACTGTTTATCTCTCCTTGCTGCCCCATTTTTTGTTCCGTCTGTTGTGATGTGTAGACTGCGTGACCCTCTTGATACCCGTACAATTTGTTCGGAGTATCGCGTCCTGTGGCGATCGCAAACTGTGACCCAAAATCAGGAAAATAATTATCCCATTTTTCCTTGGAAATGGGTGCGCCCCGCTAAATAGGACAACTTGGTCATGTGTGAACTTCACCGAAAGGTGCACGCCATTAATACGGACGTGTGGGATTTCACATAAGTTGATTTGGATGTGCGTGCACACCGGAATCAACGCGTATCCATCGACAACACCCTATATCGGCCCTATTCTGGAACTAGTTGTAACTTCGTGTGCGCATGTCGTATCGAAATGAAACTTGCGCCATCGGACTCGTAGCAATACTCTGGTCTTGTGACCCAATTTTGGTTCGATTTTGAGAACGTTGACAAAATTGTGTATCGTGGGCCCCACGGCTCCACTTGACGGGCGATTTTGTGATCGGCTCATCGAAATCCAGTTCTGGAAATTCCATTGTGTTCGCATCGTCGTTCTGGACTTGTAGACACTAAGTTTGACAAATTTGGAGAATGTTGTCTCTGGCACGTTTCTCGGTGCAAAGTAGGCCACATGTGGACCCCCTTTTGACCAGAAACTATCACTTTTGCCCCTGTGTCCAAATTGGACTTATGGACAGGCAATTTTAGCTATTTGATATCTTCTGAGCATGATGGTAATATTTTTTTCAACATCCAGAGACATTTCTGAAGATTTCACGAATACCAGAGCAGCAGTTGGAAATCAAACATCAGGCAAGTATACCTTGCCAAACTTGCAGTAGTTATCTGATATTATTTCTTGAGTTATTCATATATATATATATACTTCTGTGATGTACATAGTCAACCCAGGACCGTGAGACGTTACTTAATGTCCGAATAATATTCGGGTGTCGACGTCGTACGCGGAGTCGTGTAACGTCACTAGAGATTGATATCGCGACCCTATACATTTCGTGCTTGCATTATCAAGTACCTCATACCTCAGGACACTTGACACTATTCATCTGACAGAATCTTTTGAGTTATTCATGGTGATTCTGTATAGGCTGTAGGACTTGTGACATAGATATTACATATACTTGGCTATCATTATGACTCATTGCATCAGTTAGAGGTCTTGATCTTGCGTGACATGGATATGAGACATCGTGGACATGAGTCGTGTGATTATATTGGGTGGGGAGAGACACACAGGCTACAGGTTGATTATATTATTACGGTATCGTAGCCACTCCGAGCTAGGTACCTACATGATATCACTGCTACCGGCTCCCCGATACAGAGCTTGTAGTTGTCTCAGCCTGAGTCTAGTGATGCTCTCACTTGCATATCACATAGCTGGTTACATAGTTACCCTATTGTTATTGTTTCATTTATTATTGTACTGCATTTATTCTGGCTTGAGTTATTTTTGTACCTTGTTATTATTTGTGATATTAAAAGAAAGAATGAAAATGTATTCAAGATGGGGTTTATGCGAAACCCGCCTTCTTTGGTTTACAAATAAACTTGTACAATTTGATCCTATACGAGGATATGGGAGTACAATTTATTTAATCTGTGTAAATATTGCTATAGGTGTCTGATCTGCAGTCGATCACTTTAGCCCTTGGACCACACGATGTTGAAGAAGTGCCATGGAAGACAGGAAGCAGCTTCGAAGGTTGCAGCAGAGGGTGGATACACGATGCCAAAGTCGTCGATCCCTACTCTTTGCCTGAGCTCTGGATGCTTCTCTCTCTCTCTCTCTCTCTCTCAAAGACTCTTCGACCTCGGATCTGATATTGGTATTCTTGACCAATTTTTTGACCTTGTTCCTCATTGATAGAGGTCTCTATTTATAGAGTTTTAGTGACAGTGACCACTACATCGGTGTAGAAACCGAGGAGTAAAAAGTACAGCACCCTTTTACACAACGGTTAAAGTAACCAATGCCTGCGTATAGATGATCCTTTGAATGAGCGTGTGACACGGGTCCAACTAAGGGACAAAATGCGTATAATCGCTACGAAGATCACGGCATAGAAGCCACATAGGTAGGTATCCATTGTGTGGAAGAGGTTGGCATAGAAGCCAAATATCTGTCACCATGGCATAAAAGCCAAAGAGTTATCAAACCGGCATAGAAGCCGAACAGGCGTAGAAGTCGAGTAGACATAGAAGCCGAGTGGTCGTAGAGGCCGAACAGGCGTAGAAGCCGAGTGGTCGTTGAGGCCGAACAGGCGTAGAAGCCGAATGGTCGTAGAGGCCGAATGGGCGTAGAAGTCGAACAGGCGTAGTGTAAAACCCCTTCCTAGAAAATTGTATAAACCCTTTTAATTATTAATTATTAATTAAATTATAGTAATTAGGTCTAAATAGGAGAAATAGATTTTTAATAATTTTTATGTTAGGTGTTCGGGCACTTAGATCACTTGTGGGACCTTCAGGAATTTTTCAAATTTTATTCCATGTAGGGGACCCCTTGAACAGTTGCTAGCCTAACGATGTGCATTACCCTAAGCTATAAATTTTCTTATGAGTATATATATAATATATATATGTATATACAAATATATATATATGTATATATATATTTATAAAGAAAGAAAGAAAAGAAAAGAAAGAGTTAAATAGTATATAATAATAATACTAATAGTATATATAATAATAATAATCTTACTTACTTAGAGTTCCTTAGGAAGCAACCTTGTGCTAAGCCGCACACTTGCTGCTAAGGAGACCGCTTCTATTCATCCTATTCACAGATCCCATTAGCACCCGAGACCATTCAGCGACTATTCACCCGCGGACCCGCCGCTCCTTCCCCTCTCTCTCTCTCTCTTAATATATATTATATATATATATATAGTTAGTTCTAAAACCCTAACCTAGAAACTCCAGACTTCTCTTCCCATCTAGAGCCGTCAACACAGCCAGAGAAGCCTCCCCAAGCCATCCAACCATCCCGTCGACGCCGACATCGCGAACTGCAGTCTCCCACTCGAGGCACCTTCGCTCCGGCACGAATTTCTGTTGACTTGCTCGACCAAACGCTGATCCGTTTTCATAGGTATGATCTTCCCTCAACCCTCTCCAGTATTTGTTTTATAGTCAACTTCGGAAAATGTTTGCCCCTAGGTGTAAATCAGCGTCCAAAATGGACGGACAGGCAGAATTCTGCAATCGCAGAATTCCAGATTGACCACCCGTATTGTCGAGTTCGTATCTCCCACCACAGAGATCCAAATTCGATGATTCTTTTTGATACCTGTAGAATACATGACCTAGTTTAATTTCTGTAAAATAACCCTAGGCTAATAGTTACTGTGGACATAGTTATGTTCGTCACAAAACTGTGCGCACCCACTTTTTCCGGTTTTCCAAAAGTTGGAGATCGGAGCGCGCCCCGCCAAACGGGACCGCCCCGCCGTATGCCAAGTATACCAAATGGTGCACACAGCATAACGGGACACGTGAAAATTTATGGGGACTGATTCGGACGCGTGTGCGCGCCAGAATCAGGCCGTATCCGCGGACACATCTCGTGTCGCCACTTTTATGGAACTCGCACGTATTTTGTGCACGTTTGTCAGATTTCGACGAAACTTGTGCCACTGGACTCGTGGTAACGCGCTGGTCCTGTGACCCAAATTTCACGCGATTCTGAGACGGTTGACCAAATCGCCAATTGGCGGGTCCCATAATTGACTTTTTGGACCAAATTTTGTTCGGCTCATCGGAATCCAAATTTGGACATACCGTTGGTTTCGTATTGACATTTAGAGTTGTTTGACCCATAGCTTGTCCCATTTAGAGACTGTTACCCTCGGCACGCTTTTCGGTGCAAAGTGGGCCACACGTGGACCCCACTTTTACCCGAAATTACCGTTTTGCCCCTGTGTCCAAATTGGACGAAAGGGATGTACTTTTTAGCTATTTTGCTCATTCCGGAAACGTTGGTGATGTTTATTTCAGCATCCGGAGACGTTTGTTCGGAGTCCTTAGTTTCAGGTTCAGTGTCCTTGATATTTGGGCGCGTACACTTTACAGATTTCTTGCCAGGCAAGTATACCTTGCCATTGTACTGTTTTTACATTCCATATGAGGCATGCATGTTTATTTTCTGCTTATTTAGTTCATTTATTTTAACTGCTATATAAACTGCGCGTCCAAGGAAACTTGGGTGCAACGACGGTGTCGTCGTACTATATTTTTATTTATGTACATGCATTGGACCTACTTTATGAGACTACCCCATCTTCATGAGGCATTTATGTTTCATTGGCCATGACACTATTCTTACACGAGTGTGAGTCACATGTAGGACACGGACTTGCATACTCGGCTGGCCACTGGTACGTATAGGTCGTGCGACGGATAGGGATAACTGCCAATAGAAACTTTGCATGCTAGTAGACCTGGCGGTTATTAGAGGTTTATCGTGTCATGGACATGACATGCTTAGAGCATTGGGTGGGGAGAACAACAAGTACCGCATTTGAGCTCCTTTGCACTTTTTCTGTGAAGCCCGGATTCTCTGCTGGAGATACGGGTGATGATGACCACTATATATTATGTACTATCAGGCGGGCCACCGGCGTTCAAAAGACGACGTGCCTTTTAGGCCCCTGGCTCTTCAAAAGAGAACCACGCCAAATCCCAGTTTTCAGCCAGATAGCTCACTTGTGGGGAAAGGTGTTCTTAACTGCATTCACTTAGATGGTTAGGCGACCCCATGGATGTTTATTTTCAGTACTTTATTGGCATGTGCTTTTTGTATCTTGTTACGTCCCTCTGAGGACCTGGTCCCTTCCAGATATAGGTGAGCAGGAGTACCCGCAGGAGTATGGACCTGGACCTGATGCTACCTATCAGCCTGAGGAGATCTTACCTTCTGATTATATGTGATTCATTTGCAGCTGTTTAGAGATTTTAGTTGCTATTCTTTTCTAGACATTTATTCTTATATTAGAGTTTATTCTCTTCTCTCTTTAGTAGTTTATTATAGTCGATTTGTAGTGGATTTGTTTCCACCCGACTATTGCACTTTGAGATTACTATTTGAGACTACTTCTTTGATATTCAGTTATTGATTTCCTTTATTCTATTATTGGTGTTGTGGATGAGATATAGAACTGCGTATGACTTGTTGTGACTTATATTTACCACTGTGGATTGGATATTCATGTACAGCGTACGTGTGTATATGGTTTCCACATATTGGAGTTCGTATACATACGGCTGGCGTGTTACGTATTCCTAGTCCTACGTATTAGGGACTGGGGCGTGACATGTTTTTGTGGTGGCCCATGCAGGTCAAGAATATATTGTCTCGGTTACGTAACTGTACCGAACAAGCCTGCGTAATAGGAATAGAGTATAAGGATCTCATCCACGCTTGATTGAAATTCATCCTTCCTATTTAATACTTGCATCCTGTTTGATTCCTGTACTTTTCTAATCGTTTCGTACATCAACTGCAGAGAGATGGATTTGCAGAATGGATGTACTGCCGCTGATGGCGACACAACTTCTGGAGTCAATGGTCAGACTCAAGGAGGGACCCCAACAATTCCTAGGCTTCCGGGGCCAGATGGACAGACTCACACCCCAGTTCCATCTGACCTTCCCGCTTCACCTATTGGGAACCTTCCACCTGTCCCAGTACCGCAAGATGGCCAAGCACAGATGTTCCAATTCTTTCAGATGATGATACAGGAACAAAGGCAGCAGGCAGCCGAACAGAGACAAGAATTTATGGCAGCACTGGAGAGGATGGCTGCACATGCTACTGTACCAGCCCAAACACTAGCTCCAGTACCTCGAGCTAAGGTTGGATCAGTAAAGGATTTTGTTCAGATGGGTGCAAGGCAGTACAAGGGCACTGAGAGCCCGGAGGAGACTACCAGCTAGATCACTCACACACAGAAGCTACTGGAGGCATCGCAGTTACCTACGGACCTATGGATGACGGGTGTACGGACGCTTCTAGATGGTAATGCCCATCACTGGTGGGAATCCATGGAGCGCCAGTTGGGTACTTACCAGACATGGGAGCAGTTCTTGGAGTGCTTCGAGGGAAAGTACTTTCCGGACACTGTCAGGGATACCTTGTATGATCAGTTTCTTCACTTGGAGCAAGGGAACCGAACCGTGGACGAGTATGATGCCGAGTTTAGTCGACTCAGCAAATATGGCGCTGCTTTGATACCAAATGACTTGGCTAAGGCTAAGAGATTTCATCGAGGACTGACCCAGGAGCTTCAACATTATACAAGCTCGCAGTCCCGAGTCTCTTATGCTGAGCTACTGACAGAGGCCAGATTTCAGGAAACCATTAGCAGAGGAAGGGGAGCTCAGCTGAGGACACAACAAGGATCAGCAAGGATACAGCAGGGACCAGCCAGGACACAACAGGGAGGACCTATCAGACGCCCCTTGGCACAACAGCATCAGCAACACAGAGCCGGACCGTACCAGATTCCGGAAAAACCCCAATGTCATTATTGTGGGAAGATCGGACATATTTCGAGAGATTGTCGGACTCGCTTGGGTCAGTGTAAGAGATGTGGCTCTGGACAGCACCTGGCGAGAGACTGCCCCATGCAGCAGGCACTTCCACCGCCAGTTCAGAGATTAGCGCTTCCAGCACCGAAGCCAGCCCAGCAGATGACCGGACCGGGAGCACCTCGACCCCCAGCAGCAGGAGGATTTCAGAGAGGACCACCGCTACCCACTCAGGAGGAGCAGTATATGAGGACTGGACATGGACAACCACAGAGGAACGGACGAGCTTTTGCAATGGAGGTAGATGACATGGATCATGAGGTGGATGTCATAGCAGGTATTACCCTTGCTTTTACTTTTCCCGCTGTGACATTATTTGATACGGGAGCCACCCACTCATTCATATCATCTAGTTTTATTGCCAAACACAACATTGCTTCTACACCATTATCTAGTTGTGTTAGAATTCTTACCGGAGGAGGAGTTGTACCAGTTACTCGAGTTTGTAGATCGGGCCCTATAGTAATACGTGGCAGAGAGATGAACGCCCAACTCTTAGTCCTTCCTATGCCGTCTTTTGATATTGTGCTTGGAATGGACTGGCTGAGCAAGAACCACGCTTTCTTCGATTGCTTTGGAGGAAGCATTCTTTTTAAGGTACCTGGCCAGCCTGAACTTGAGTTTGCCCGAGGATCCACAGAAATCCTTGATGGTATGCAGCTCGCAATGGACGATGTTGTCTATCACCCTATTATTTCAGAATTTCTAGACGTCTTTCCAGAGGATTTGCCAGGACTACCCCCAGACCGAGACGTAGAGTTTTCAATTGAACTAGCACCCGGATCAGCACCTATAGCATCGCATGTTTACAGACTGGCGAAGAAGGAGATGGACGAGCTGAAGGCACAGTTAAAAGAGCTAGAAGAGAAAGGTTTCATCCGACCGAGTGCATCACCCTGGGGAGCACCAGTGTTGTTTGTACCCAAGAAGGATGGGTCAGTGCGTATGTGCATTGATTACAGGGCCTTGAATGCCGTGACAGTGAAGAACAAATATCCATTGCCACGCATTGATGACCTGTTTGATCAACTCAGTAGAGCTAAGGTATTCTCGAAGATAGATTTGAGATCGGGATATCACCAAGTGAAGGTACGGAAGCAGGACATTCCGAAGACCGCATTCAGAACAAGATATGGACACTACGAGTTTTTGGTCATGCCATTTGGATTGACCAATGCTCCAGCGATCTTTATGGACTTGATGAATCGAGTCTTCCACCAGTACTTGGACCAGTTCGTGGTCGTCTTCATAGATGATATACTTGTCTATTCGAAGAGCCACGAGGAGCACGAGGAGCATCTGCGGATTGTTCTAGAGACTTTGAGGGGAGAGCAGTTATATGCTAAACTCAGCAAATGTGAGTTCTTCTTGGACAGAGTTTCATTTCTTGGACATGTTGTTACAGGAGATGGCATTTCTGTTGATCCAGAGAAGATCTCAGCAGTTGAGACATGGCCTGTTCCTAAATCAGCAGCAGAGGTGAGGAGTTTCCTTGGACTTGCGGGATATTACCGACGGTTCGTGGAAAACTTCTCAAGGATAGCGGCACCTATGACTCGTCTGACCTATAAAGATCAGGAATTTATATGGACTGACGAGTGTCAAGCAGCCTTTGAAGAGTTGAAGAAGCGACTGACTACAGCACCAGTATTGGCGATTCCGTCAGGATCAGGAGGTTACGTAATCTACAGTGACGCATCAGGAAAAGGCTTAGGATGCGTATTGATGCAGCATGGCAAGGTGATTGCATATGCATCTAGGCAGTTACGAGTGCATGAGAAGAATTATCCGACTCATGACTTGGAACTTGCAGCCGTTGTATTTGCTCTGAAGCTATGGAGACATTACTTATATGGGGAACGAGTGGAAATCTATACAGACCACAAAAGCCTCAAGTACGTCTTCACGCAGAAGGAGTTAAATATGAGGCAACGTCGATGGCTCGAGTTGATAAAGGATTTCGAGATAGAACTACATTATCATCCAGGCAAGGCTAACGTGGTAGCAGACGCATTAAGCCGGAAGCCAGCAGCCTACTTCTTGACAGTACAGAGGGAACTATTGGAGGACTTGCAAGAACTTGGCATTGAAGTGATATTACCCGGAGCAGATGGGACACTAGCCAACTTACAAGTTCAATCATCATTGGTAGAGAGGATTAAGGCAGCTTTGCCTACAGATGCCAGATTCAGGAGACTAAAGGAAAGGACAGAGGCCGGAGAGCAGACCGGATTGCGCATTCATGAGGATGGGACATTACGATGTGGTGATCGTCTTTATGTTCCGAATGGAGAGATTCGACAGGAGCTGATGGCAGAGGCTCATAGTTCGATCTATTCTATTCATCCTGGAGACACCAAGATGTATCGTGACTTACGACAGCATTTTTGGTGGCATGGGATGAAGAGAGAGATAGCTCGCTTTGTAGCTAAATGTCTGGTATGTCAACAAGTGAAGGCGGAGCACCAGAGGACAGCAGGATTATTGCAACCACTTCCGATTCCAGAGTGGAAGTGGGAGCACATCACTATGGACTTCGTCACGGGTTTTCCCAAGAGTCCAAGTGGGAGAGATACAGTGTGGGTAATAGTGGATCGACTCACCAAGTCAGCCCATTTTATACCTTTTAGAGTGGGTCAGTCTACAGAAGCTTTAGCTGATTTATATATGAGGCAGATCGTGAGATTGCACGGCATACCAGTCAGCATTGTATCGGACAGAGATTCGCGCTTCACATCGCACTTTTGGAAGAGCATGCAAGAGAGTCTTGGTACTCGTCTGAAGTTTAGTATATCTTACCACCCGCAGACAGATGGGCAGTCGGAGCATACTATTCAGACCTTGGAGGACATGTTGAGGGCTTGCATGTTAGACTTCGGAGGATCATGGGAGGACCACCTACATCTTGTAGAGTTTTCTTACAACAATAGCTATCAAGCGAGTATTCAGATGGCTCCGTTTGAAGCATTGTATGGAAGGAAATGTAGGTCTCCTGTGTGTTGGAGTGACGTGGGAGAACGTCAGATTCTGGGACCCGAGTTGGTGGTCAACACCGTAGAGACAGTCAAGAAGATTCAGGGACACTTGCGAGCAGCGCAAGACAGGCAGAAGCAGTGGGCAGACCTTCACCGTCGTCCCTTGGAGTTCAAAGAGGGTGATCACGTCTTCTTGAGGATATCACCGACCAGAGGCACCATCCGATTCGGAGGGCACGGCAAGTTGAGTCCAAGGTATATTGGACCATTTGACGTGCTCGAGAGAATTGGCGAGGTGGCATATCGACTTGCGCTACCACCTTCACTGGAGGGAGTACATGACGTATTCCATGTGTTGCAGCTCAGGCGATATGTGGCAGACAGCAGTCATGTTCTCGACCATTCAGAGATCACCATTGGGCCGAGCTTGTCTTACCAAGAGCAACCCGCGGGAATCCTTGATCGTCGAGAGAAGGTATTGAGGAACCAGTCTATTCCCTTGGTTCGCGTAGCATGGAGGCATGGCGCACCAGGAGAATCAACTTGGGAGCGCGAGGACGACATGCGCAAGCGTTTTCTGAACCTATTCGCAGACCAAGGTATGAATTTACATTGTTAAATTATATCTTATACCATCCTTGCATTCTATCGTGGCTTAATTTTAATTTCGAGGACGAAATTTTTACAAGTTGGGTAGAATGTAAAACCCCTTCCTAGAAAATCGTATAAACCCTTTTAATTATTAATTATTAATTAAATTATAGTAATTAGGTCTAAATAGGAGAAATAGATTTTTAATAATTTTTATGTTAGGTGTTCGGGCACTTAGATCACTTGTGGGACCTTCAGGAATTTTTCGGATTTTATTCCATGTAGGGGACCCCTTGAACAGTTGCTAGCCTAACGATGTGCATTACCCTAAGCTATAAATTTTCTTATGAGTATATATATAATATATATATGTATATACAAATATATATATATGTATATATATATTTATAAAGAAAGAAAGAAAAGAAAAGAAAGAGTTAAATAGTATATAATAATAATACTAATAGTATATATAATAATAATAATCTTACTTACTTAGAGTTCCTTAGGAAGCAACCTTGTGCTAAGCCGTACACTTGCTGCTAAGGAGACCGCTTCTATTCATCCTATTCACAGATCCCATTAGCACCCGAGACCATTCAGCGACTATTCACCCGCGGACCCGCCGCTCCTTCCCCTCTCTCTCTCTCTTAATATATATTATATATATATATAGTTAGTTCTAAAACCCTAACCTAGAAACTCCAGACTTCTCTTCCCATCTAGAGCCGTCAACACAGCCAGAGAAGCCTCCCCAAGCCATCCAACCATCCCGTCGACGCCGACATCGCGAACTGCAGTCTCCTACTCGAGGCACCTTCGCTCCGGCACGAATTCTCGTTGACTCGCTCGACCAAACGCTGATCCGTTTTCATAGGTATGATCTTCCCTCAACCCTCTCCAGTATTTATTTTATAGTCAACTTCGGAAAATGTTTGCCCCTAGGTGTAAATCAGCGTCCAAAATGGACGGACAGGCAGAATTCTGCAATCGCAGAATTCCAGATTGACCACCCGTATTGTCGAGTTCGTATCTCCCACCACAGAGATCCGAATTCGATGATTCTTTTTGATACCTGTAGAATACATGACCTAGTTTAATTTCTGTAAAATAACCCTAGGCTAATAGTTACTGTGGACATAGTTATGTTCGTCACAAAACTGTGCGCATCCACTTTTTCCGGTTTTCCAAAAGTTGGAGATCGGAGCGCGCCCCGCCAAACGGGACCGCTCCGCCATGTGCCAAGTGTACCAAATGGTGCACACAGCATAACGGGACACGTGAAAATTTGTGGGGACTGATTCGGACGCGTGTGCGCGCCGGAATCAGGCCGTATCCGCGGACACATCTCGTGTCACCACTTTTGTGGAACTCGCATGTATTTTGTGCACGTTTGTCAGATTTCGACGAAACTTGCGCCACTGGACTCGTGGTAACGCGCTGGTCCTGTGACCCAAATTTCACGCGATTCTGAGACGGTTGACCAAATCGCCAATTGGCGGGTCCCACAATTGACTTTTTGGACCAAATTTTGTTCGGCTCATCGGAATCCAAATTTGGACATACCGTTGGGTTCGTATTGACATTTAGAGTTGTTTGATCCATAGTTTGTCCCATTTAGAGACTGTTACCCTTGGCACGCTTTTCGGTGCAAAGTGGGCCACACGTGGACCCCACTTTTACCCGAAATTACCGTTTTGCCCCTGTGTCCAAATTGGACGAAAGGGATGTACTTTTTAGCTATTTTGCTCATTCCGGAAACGTTGGTGATGTTTATTTCAGCATCCGGAGACGTTTGTTCGGAGTCCTTAGTTTCAGGTTCAGTGTCCTTGACATTTGGGCGCGTACACTTTATAGATTTCTTGCCAGGCAAGTATACCTTGCCATTGTACTGTTTTTACATTCCATATGAGGCATGCATGTTTATTTTCTGCTTATTTAGTTCATTTATTTTAACTGCTATATAAACTGCGCGTCCAAGGAAACTTGGGTGCAACGACGGTGTCGTCGAACTATGTTTTTATTTATGTACATGCATTGGACCTACTTTATGAGACTACCCCATCTTCATGAGGCATTTATGTTTCATTGGCCATGACACTATTCTTACACGAGTGTGAGTCACATGTAGGACACGGACTTGCGTACTCGGCTGGCCACTGGTACGTATAGGTCGTGCGACGGATAGGGATAACTGCCAATAGAAACTTTGCATGCTAGTAGACCTGGCGGTTATTAGAGGTTTATCGTGTCATGGACATGACATGCTTAGAGCATTGGGTGGGGAGAACAACAAGTACCGCATTTGAGCTCCTTTGCACTTTTTCTGTGAAGCCCGGATTCTCTGCTGGAGATACGGGTGATGATGACCACTATATATTATGTACTATCAGGCGGGCCACCGGCGTTCAAAAGACGACGTGCCTTTTAGGCCCCTGGCTCTTCAAAAGAGAACCACGCCAAATCCCAGTTTTCAGCCAGATAGCTCACTTGTGGAGAAAGGTGTTCTTAACTGCATTCACTTAGATGGTTAGGCGACCCCATGGATGTCTATTTTCAGTACTTTATTGGCATGTGCTTTTTGTATCTTGTTACGTTCCTCTGAGGACCTGGTCCCTTCCAGATATAGGTGAGCAGGAGTACCCGCAGGAGTATGGACCTGGACCTGATGCTACCTATCAGCCTGAGGAGATCTTATCTTCTGATTATATGTGATTCATTTGCAGCTGTTTAGAGATTTTAGTTGCTATTCTTTTCTAGACATTTATTCTTATATTAGAGTTTATTCTCTTCTCTCTTTAGTAGTTTATTATAGTCGATTTGCAGTGGATTTGTTTCCACCCGACTATTGCACTTTGAGATTACTATTTGAGACTACTTCTTTGATATTCAGTTATTGATTTCCTTTATTCTATTATTGGTGTTGTGGATGAGATATAGAACTGCGTGTGACTTGTTGTGACTTATATTTACCACTGTGGATTGGATATTCATGTACAGCGTACGTGTGTATATGGTTTCCATATATTGGAGTTCGTATACATACGGCTGGCGTGTTACGTATTCCTAGTCCTACGTATTTGGGACTGGGGCGTGACACGTAGAAGCTGAATGAGCACAAACGCTGGATGGGCGTAGAAGCCGAAAAGACGTACCGTGCCACAGTGCTGATGTAGACGTCTTAGCCGAAATTACGACTTTTGAAGATATAATCAAACCTCTCGCATTAAATACCGAGATTTGCCACCATCCTGTGCATTAAATGTGGAGGCGTATTTTCTGAAAGTCTGTAACCCCTTCTGCGCATCAGTCGCAGAGACGTGCCTTGAGAAACTGTCACCGCTCTGTGCATTAGACGAAGAGACGTGCCTCGAACCCCGTACGGAGTGCAACTTTTGGTGACGCAGGCGGTTTGTCTACTGCAGAACGTAAAACAGCTCGTACTTTGCCTGTGTAAAATAAGGCAGTGTATCCCTTCATGCTTGTTAAAGCAGTTTACGCAAAGGGGATGGCGGTATTTGACAGCCTGGGTCGCAGTGCTGTGCCATCATTATAGCCGTCGTCTGGGTAGTCGAGCCGTATCCCTTTGTCAGAAGTTCAGACGTCAGGTTCATTGCAGGCTCTGACAGGTTCACTTCGGAGAATACGAAGCGTCTCTTGTACACCTCAATGCTATGTTTGAAAGAGGATGAGTTTTACGCCCTGGAGGCGATGAAGCACCCTGTTTACGCTGAAGCGGCTTGGACGTACTGCCTTACGCGGAGGGTCCTTTGAGCTTTTTGTATTTCACGCTGCTTTTTAGCAGAAAAAGCTCTGTTGCACGCTCGATGGCTCTGAAGGCCTCTGCTTACGCTGCTCTGCACCAATATGCCGCGTATAGTCAGCCGACGTATTTTTCATGCTTCTACAAGACCCACTTCAAAGCTTTCAAATTCCTCGTAATTTGGAACGCTTTGAATGAAGCATGAACCGCTCCTCGTGACTCGAAACGTTTCTGAATGGAGCGTTGAAACGGTCGATGCCGACTTTATGGCAGATTTATTGGGGATCGGTGTGACCCCTTTAGCCTATAAAAAGGCTGGGGGAGTTAACCCATTCTTCCCATATTTCCATCACCACGCAGAGATGATCGCCGGAGTTCGCCGGGTCGACTTGAGGAAGAAGGAGATCATGTTCTTCCAGCGTGTAAGGAGCCGAAAAAGATGGCATCTTCGAGCAAGTGTCCACTGCAACGATGGATCATGGAAGGATATCTTAGCCTCCCTTGCTCGGGATAACCAGCAACTTTGTATGGCTGTTCTTCCAGGAGAAGGGAAGGGTCGTATTAGACCACACGGCTTGCAAGCGGTGCCTTCTCCAGTTATACTCTCGGGGATGAGAGAGAAGACAAGCTGTAACAGCAGTCCTCGATCGAGTTGGGCCTTAAAGAAGCCTCAACTGGATCGGTCATGGCGTACGGAGCATGGGATCTGCATCATTTATGCAGGCCCAGTTCTGTATCCTCCCGCCAGCGATCTTCTTGTTCATGACTGTGGTGGTCGATGAACTGCCATGGAAGAAGAGGAAGACCTGCACCGATGAGAGAACCTCGTAGAACAGATTCTGGATGCGATCTTCCGACGACGATGATGAGGAAGCCCTTTGTAGATGGGATTTCCCTCATATGTAATCATGAAAAAAATAAAGAAAAACCCCTTGTAGACAGGATTTCCCTCATATGTAATCATGACTTTAATCTTTAATAAAATCGTCTTTCTTCTCTGCATATGATCGTCTTGCCATACGTTGCTGTGAAGTCTGAATATGTATAGCTTTGACACGTCTGATTCTTTACGCCGACTCTGTTTAGAAAGAGTGCTAGGTCCTGTCCTTTATGCATAGCGAATAGTCCATAGAACGCTGTTGAGCACTTAGAACTGTCCCGTTGCTAGGACTGAGGAACCGCGTAGAGCTCTGAACTTCTGATGAACAGAATTTTTGTTCAGACTTCGTCTTCAAGAGTGATTTCTCGAAAATCCCTTGGAACAGGGTCGAGGAATGGCTGTCAAACTGAGTTTGCCATCTTGCTAGACGAGATATTCAGACTGGAGTCTGGATGAACCTCCATTTGACCCGAGAAGAGTAATTTCTCAATGTTTGAACTCTGTATGCTTCGGGTACTTAGGATACGTTGAGGCCAAGACGGAGTATCTTCTGTATGAACTCCTGTAATTGACCGCCTTGCTATTCGGATATGCGGAAAGTCAGAGATCCGTAGCGTAGATGAGCTAAAAATCTTGAGTTCGTAGCCTATTGAGCGTAGAAAGCCACCGAGCGTGAGATCATCGATTTGGAGCTGCTAAGCGTAAAGTCGTAGGTTTGTGGCCTCTCGAGCATAAAAGCTACCGAGCACAAAGGCATCCGGGCGTAAAACCATAGACTGATAGCTTGCGAGCGTAAAATCGTAGATCCGTTGCTGTCGAGCGTAGAAAGCTCATTAGCGTAGAACTATAGATTTGTAGCCTGTGAAAAAGAAAGAAATCTTCCGGGCGTAAGGTCTTGGATCCGTTGCTTTCGAGCGTAAACTAAGCGCCACCGAGCGTGAGATCATCGATTTGGTATCTGCTGAGCGTAAAGTCGTAGGTTTGTGGCCTCTCGAGCGTAAAAGCTACCGAGCACAAAGGCATCCGGGCATAAAACCATAGACTTATAGCTTGCGAGCGTAAAACCGTAGATCTGTTGCTGTCGAGCGTAGAAAGCTCCTTTAGCATAGGAACCGCTGACCTGCTTTCGCACGAAAAACTCTTCGAATTTGCTGACTGTCCGTCTTCGGAGAGTAGTGGGCTGACGTAGTACCCAATCATAACCAAATATTTAATTTGTGAGATTTGGTTGGGGTTTCGAGGAGCCGGTCTGAGGATTCGAGGAGTCGACCCGAACTCTATATTTATCCCAAGCTTTTGAGAGAAAAACTTTTTATCCTTCTTCTGCGAAAGAGAGCCTTCGATCGTTTAAGTTTTTCCCCTCGTTCTTTCTTCGAGCACTCCGAGTTTCCAGAAATGGCGCCGAAACAAACCCCCTCCACTAAGGGAAAGAGCACAGGCTCTTCTTCTCGTTCTTCTGCCCCAGCGAGAGAGTCTTCGGCCGGGCAAGGTGGACTTCCTTCTGAGCGAAGCATCCTGCCGACGAGTAGCGTACCCGGCCTTAGAGGTATAACCTTTGGGATGACAAAGAACGACGAAAAATCCTTCGCACACGTTGAACGTGACCACGCTAGGTCGTCTTCTGTGCTGATAGCCTCTTCGAGGAAGATGACGCACTGAGATGTTTTCATCTTTTACGCCCACATTTCTAATGTGCCAGCATAAAAACTCCATGTTTTCGCAGTTATGAGCGTAAAAGCTCTGACTGCCGAAAACTTGGCGTATACTATAAAATTTTAGTTTTACGCTTTGGATGGGACCTCCGGCGTAATAACTAGAATTTTGGCAGTCTGGCGTAAAGCACGGACTGTATACCGCCAATTACGCTTCAGGAAGTGGCTTCCGGCGTAAAATGACCAAATTTTGTACAGTCTTGGCGTAAAGCACGGACTATCGTTTCTTGGTCTTTATGTTGCAAGATTTGTAAGTGACGTATTTTCCTTGCACTTTCTCAGTTAACTTGTATGAGTCTCCACTGGCCGAGGTGATGGGATCCGTTGCTGGGATGCTGTACTCGAACTATTTGGAGGATCTGTCACATGTGACATTTCCTATCTCCAGACCCCAGTATCCTGAAGGAAGGGGGACTTTGATATCGGCTTAGAGCGAGCGAATGATGCTGAGCATGATCAACGGGAAGCCCCTAACGTATATAGACGGGGAGCAGTACATCAAGTCGGCCTTTCTCTTTGGGGACATGATAGACAAGCAGTCCCAGACGAAGCCCAAGAGAGAACCCTGGGTTTTCCCTGCCGAGAGCGTGGTCTTATATCTGCCCATGATGCTGAAAGATTATCCCATCTCGGCTTTCTTCCATGCCACACATCCCAGGAGGATGTCGTGGACGCTGACTCCTGATCTTCACGGCAAGCCGGGGAAGATCTTTCACCTGAAAGGAGTCGACCTGGGGTCGTTTGTCAGCCGCCCCTCTGGCGTCGTGACGTTGTTCAGGGGACTGTGCCCGGGCAGTGTCCCGAGTGAAGACAGTTCAGTGATCCAGCCGGTGCAATTGCCGACTTTCTGCAATGACTTTATGGTGCGAGGGGGGGTATACCCCAAGGAGAATCCTGGGTGCAATGGGTGGATCACCCCAACAAACCTCCGATGGTCCTGCCTAGTTGACTGGGCTTTAAAGCATTTTTGGAGAGAGCTGGAGGTTACCGGACTGTATGCCATCGTGAGCGTGACGAGTGTTGGGTTGCCTCCCAATCCTAACCTGTTTCTGGCACTGATGGAGCGATACATTTCGCTCACCGGGACCTTTGCCACTCCACTGGGGGAGATGGGGTTGGCCCTCTACGAAATGGCAGTGATCTCGAGACTGCCGATGGGGGATACCCCGTATGAAGAGTATGTTCCTACCAACCGGGAGTTGGAGGACTCGGACCCTCGGGTTGTGGAGGTGTACCAGGAGCTGATGTGCCACTACCTCGCGTGCACTGTTTTTATAATGAGCCTTCTGACTTGGCTCACACCACTAAGTGGATGTCCTACCTCTTTTTTTACCGGTCCAGGGCCGTCAAGTCGGTGAAGGTTTCGGGGGGCAAGAATGAGCCCGTGAACTGTTTGGGCGTGCTCAGCGCCCAGGTCGTCAAGGCTCTTATGGAGGAGGCTAAAGCTCCAGATCAGTTCCTCACTGACGGGGTAGGAAAGTACCCTGAAGGCACCAAGGCCTATAGCTACTTGAGGCGCTGTCGCAGGCCTTTGTATGAGGAAGCCCGGCTGGCTGGCTTTCTCTCCCTATGGCTGCGTTGAGTAGTGGTGCCTGGCATCGCGTCCGCAGACCGCATTCACCGGAACATCCTGTGGCCCGCCGTCCGTCTGCTGTTCGGGGCAAGGCTGGGCTTGCTCCCTGCTATGGTGTGCCGTATACAGGCTGGATTGAGAGCCATGACTGACGGACTGCTCGTCGATGAAGCTCGACGTGATAGCTTTCCCCGGATTGAGTTACCATACCTGTACTTGATGGGATGGTTAATCTCCAAAACCCCCGGGTGATGTCTCCTGGCCCCGGTAGCAGCACGGAGGGTAGTTTCTTGCTGAACTACAAGGACTCCCTCTGGAACGTGAACACAGTCTTAGACTGTCGGCTGGCGCTGAGCCTCGGTCATTGCTGGAAGCTCCTCTGCACCGTCCCCTCTGTACATCATAATCAGTCGGGGATTAGGCTTGAGGATTTAGGTGGAGAAAAGACCAATCTTTCTCCGGAAGCCTTTAATTGGTTGGTCTGCATCAGACCCTCCCATCTGCTGTACAGAAGCAAACATCATTGCTTCTTCGAGCCTTACTTGCCCAGTCGGTTCGCCAGGCAGTTTGGGTACGATCAGCTGCACGTGGGCAATGCCATCACCAGCTTCAGGTCCAGGGGCGGACTCATTGATGGAGCCCGGGGATGGCGGTATTTCATCATGGGCTGCACGGGAGCAATTTTTATCGTGTCGGTCATCACCCTCTCCACGGAGCTGCGTATCCTTCATTCGTACGCTCAGTTCTACGTGGCGATCAACACCTTCCATCGTGATTTTGACACTCATGGAAGCTTTAGGGTGCCTTCTTCCAAGCTTGGGGGAAGAATCGAAGTCCCCTTGGTTTCATCTGACTAAGGTGAGGAGTCCGTCACTCCGGATGAGCCTTTGGTGTCGGTGCCGAGGTGCAAAGTGCCTCCGCCTGCGGGGGCATTGGTGGTCACTGGGAAGCAAAAGGCTCCTGCTTCGAAGCAGACTTCCCCTCGCAAAAGGAAGAAGAAGACGGTTGATCGCCCTCTCCGTATTTCTGGCGTCGAGGCTCCTAGAGAGGAACCTGTTGTCTCTCCTGTTGGGGACGTCTCCTTGATTGGAGGTTCCCTGCCTCTCGGAGAGGGACCCTCAGTTTCGGCTGGCGGTGCCGGAGAACTCCTGCTTGAGGCTGTCGTTGCTGCCACTGCCTCCGGTAGTGGAATGAAATCGCCCGCGTGGCTGAGGCAAATGGGAGAATCTTCCCCTAGAACAGCAACGGAGGAAACTCCTGCCGCGCCCGTGAGCATGACCAACGAGGTTCCAGCTGACGAACCTCGACCACGTCCCGGTGAAGGCTTGGTAGAGCTCCTGGGGATGTCGGTTGGCCCACCTCCTTCTCCAGGTATGATAGTTCGTATTGCGTCATTAAGGCACGATATAGCTACATCGTCTGCAGACGCGACATATATACCGTTGGTTACGGGTAAAGGTCATCTTTATGTCTCCTCTTAGAAAGATTACTATCATATTGATATCAACTTTCTTGTCTTCTTCTCAGGGGATGGCGTCCACGACGAGTATAGCGCTGAAGCGCCTTCTGGCTCTGCTCGGGCTCCTGGCGATGATACGGAGGCGTTCGACTTCGAGGAGGAAATACCTTCGGGGGCCAGCTCGCCCGGAGTAGTTTTGTCACCTCAAGAGGAGGACGAACCCGTCATCGTGACCTCGCCTCTTGTGAGTACGCCGATGACTTCAACCGTCGTTGTCGTACCTTCTTTGGTCGCAGTACCTGTCGAGGCGGCGGTTATGGCCACCTCGTCTCCAATCATTCCTGGAGGGGAACTCGCCAATATTGTGGCCACTCCCGGCGTCCAACCAGATCTGGTTGCGCTGACCGAGCTATATACCGGCATCTTCTACACCAGTTTGAACACGCTGATATCAATGGTGTTGGCGAAGAATCTAGATTTTGAGCGTCTGAAGAAGGCTTCCCAGTTTTCGATTGGGGCGGTCAGGGAGTTCGGCGATTCCGGGGTCGCTGACGCCCTGGAGGCTATGGTTAATGGGTTGGAGCAACCTATTAACGAATACTTGCAGCTGACTCGGGGCAGTTTTGAAGCTGAGGTGCAGGCCAGATACGACTTCATGACTGTACGGCTTACCAAACAGCTGGAGAGCCTAGATAACTCCGTCAAAGCACATAAGCTGGAGGCGGATAAAAGAAAAGCTGTCGTGGAGGAGGCTCTTGCTCTTGAGACGAAGTGCCAATCCGAGCACGAAGGGAACGCAGCGAGGGTTCGCAAGTTGAAGGAGAAACTCGCTCTGGCGGAGGAGTGGGCTTCTTAGTCGCTGGCAGGTCTAAACGTAGCGACTGGTCGACTGAGCACCGCGCGACGGGACCTGGAGCGTGCAGAAGCTGCCCGAGCTGGCTCTCTTCGGGCAAGGGCCGAACTGTCCTTTACGAACAATCCCGAGGCACGGCTGGAACAGGCCCGCGCTGATACCTTGGTTTCCAGGGACGAGAAGGTAGCTGCACTGGCGAAGCTGATTCGTGATCTGACTGCTCCCCTACAATGATGTACCCTTTCTTCTTTTTGCTTGCCCAATATAATTTTGCTCTTTTTGGGAACAAATAAAGCGAATCTTTTCTGACTTTGTGGACCCATCATTTCGGAATGTAAATGACAGGTTTGGGTGAGAGTGATATCAGAGGTAGTATGAACGTGATAGACTCTCGAGAAACTTCTAGCAGGACGTACCTATTCAGAGGTCATACTGACATGATAGAATATGACCTAACTAGTTTCGCTTTGAAAGTAGTTTGGTCAGACTTTGGGATTCTCACTATATTCCACTTGAGCAGAGGAGGTTAAGCATAGTACATCTTTAGGAATTTACCGTTGATAGGAGCCATTAACAGATCTCCATTAGGCTGGGCTAACCTGTAAGCGCCGTTCGAGAACGTTGTCTCGATCATATAAGGGCCTTTCCACTTGGGCTGAAATTTCTCTTTACTCCTGTGAGTAAGAATCATCGGCCTTCTTACGGCTAAAACTAGCTCACCGACTTTGAACACTCTTTCTTTTACTTTATGATTGAAAGCTCTGGAAATGCGTGCTTGGTAGAGCGCGATACGCTGTTGAGCTTGGAGGCATTTCTCGTCTAATCCTTCCAGCTCCTGAAGCCTTAACAGGTTATTCTTTTCTCGAGTCAGCTCATTAGTCACGGCTATCCTGAGCAACGGAATCTGGATTTCAATAGGAAGAACTGCTTCGCTCCCATAGACCAGTAAAAATGGGGTACAACCTGTCGGTGTCCGTACCGTTGTACGGTATGCCCAGAGGCATTCGCCCAGCTTCTCATTCCAGTCTCTTTTGTTTGAAGAGACGAATTTCTTCAAGAGTTTGATAATGGTTTTGTTGAAAGCTTCCGCCAAACCATTAGCAGCTGGATAATATGCCGTAGAGGCAATATTATGTATTCGATTTTTATCGCAAAATCGATGAAACGCTTGGCTGATGAACTGAGGCCCATTGTCATGGATTATCCTTCGGAGGATCCCAAAGCGATAAATGATGTGATGCTTGATGAAGCTGATTACATCAAATGCCTTTACCTCAACAAGAGGGACCGCCTCTGCCCATTTGGAGAAGTAATCTGTGATGGCCAGTATGAATCGGTGACCTCTGGAAGAAGACGGGTGAATAGGACCAATTATATCCATACCCCATGCTTCGAAAGGCCAGGATGCAACCGTAGGATGTAGATATTCAGACGGTTGATGTATGAAGTCTGCATGAACCTGACAGGCTCTGCATTGTCTTGCATAGTTGATCGCGTCTGTGATCATAGTGGGCCAGTAATAGCCCATTCTCCTGATACGATCCTGTAGCTTAGGACCGGGCTGATGCGCTCCGCATACGCCATCGTGAGCTTCCCGGATAATCTGCTGTGCTTCATTGTCTGAGAGACATCTTAAAAGCAGTCCGTCGTAGGTTCGACGATATAGGCACTGTGAAGATGCATCGAAGTAGAAGCGTAATGATCGTCTTTTGACGGATACTGCTTTTTTGGGGTCCTCCGACAAGATTCCGTATGCGACGAAATCTATGAAGGGACTTCTCCAGTCTCTTCTAGGGGGATCCGTGTTCACAGCGTAGCTGCGTTCTATGTGGAAGTTGTTCTTCACGCAGAATAAATCTCTGTTAAGAAGGATTACCGAATCCTGCCTTCTTATAGGAGTGGCTAAATCCGCAGCTAGACTGGCTAGGGCATCAGCTTCCAGATTCTGAGATCGAGGTACATGCTCTAGGAAGAACCCTTTGAATGTCATAGCTATCTCGACCGTTGCTTGGTGATAGGGGATGAGGTCTGGATTCCGGACTTCATATATTCCTCTGACTTGATTGACGATAAGCAGAGAATCACCGAAAGCTTCCAGGGACTCGACCCCCAGCTCTTTAGCGACTTGGAGCCCGATTAACAGAGCGTTGTATTCCGCCACATTGTTGGAGCATGGTTCGTTAAGAGAATATGCCCGGTAAATAACGAGTTTATCAGGAGTGACCAGGACGATTCCTACCCCTAAAACTACGTTTCCCTGGGGACCAATCCTGGAGGCGTCATCGAAGAACAGTTGCCATGTGTCACTTTCCATTACGAAATTACATTCTGCAACTTCGTCGGGAATATCTTCGTATAATTTGGAGGCCTCCGGGATCGGATGAGCGACTAGGAAGTCGGCCAGCGCTTGGCCTTTGATGGACTTCTGCGGGACGTATACCATGTCATATGGTGTTAACAGCATCGCCCAAGTTGCGAGTCGGGAATTAAGAACACTTGGCTTGCTCATCAGTACTCGAAGAGGGTTGATCCTGGAGATGATATGGATAGTCTGGCCGGTGACATAGTGCCGCGTCTTCTGGATAGCGAACATCAGAGCCAAGCATTCTTTCTCCACTGGGTTGTACCGGTGTTCGGCTCCGACCATCATCCTGCTGAGGTAGTAGATAGCATGTTCATGCCCCGCATCGTTCTTCTGCGCGAGAAGAGCTCCTAGCGAATGATCCATCGCTCGAACGTACAGCAAAAATGGTCTTCCCATGATGGAAGGCACCAGAACCGGCGGACTGGTGAGGTAGCGTTTGATATCCCCGAATGCTTGCTGATAGGTTTCGTCCTATACGAAGGATACACCTTTCTTCATGAGATGCGAAAAGGGCTGACATCTTCCCGAGAGGTTGGATATGAACCTTCGGATATAAGCCAGACAGCCTTGAAATCCCCGGAGTTCCCTCAGATTATGGGGCGGTCGCATTTCTACGATGGCCTGGACTTTGTCAGGGTCCACCTGGATGCCTTTGGCGGTAATGACAAATCCCAGAAATTTGCCACTAGATACACCCAGAAAGGACTTTGTAGGGTTCATCTTGAGTTGATGTTGGCGCATTAACTCGAATACCGTCCTCAAGTCTTGAATGTGATCATCTTTGAGGCGGCTCTTGACGGCTATGTCGTCCACGTAACATTCTACTGTTTTGCGTAGATACTCGTAGAATATGTTACTCATAGCCCGTTGGTATGTAGCCCCGGCGTTCTTCAATTCGAAGGGCATGACCGTATAGCAATATACTCCCAACGGAGTCCAGAAGGCAGTGTGCTTCTCGTCTTCAGGATGCATCTTGATCTGATTGTATCCCGAGAATCCATCCATGAAAGACATGCGTTCAAAACCGCAGGTGTTGTCGATCATGATGTCCGTGATGGGAAGAGAGAACTCATCCTTGGGGCAGGCTGCATTCAGATCTCGGTAATCGATGCAGATACGTATTTTCCTATTTTTCTTTATGACTGGGACAACGTTGGCGACCCAGTCGGGATGTTGTTCTTCCCGGATGAAACCGTAAGCTATCAACTTCTTGACTTCAGCTTCGATGGCGTCCATCATATCCGGGCAGAACCGGCGTTGGTGCTGCTTCATAGGCTTCGAGTCGGTCAATACATTGAGTTTATGAGTAGCCACCTTCGGGTCAAGGCCCGGCATGTCCTCATAATTCCACGCAAAGACGTCGATATATTCTTTTATCAGCTGGATAACTTCTTCCCGTTCAGCTGGGGAAAGGTTGTTGCTGATGAATATCGGTTTTGGCGAAAGTTCACCCCCAACATCAACCTGGATAACTTTGTCTTTGGTGGGAGGTTCTCTCTACTCAAAGCAGAATTTCCACTGCGTATCCATTTGTTGAGCCTAAGAGTCATTTTCAAACGGCTCAGAATCCTGTTCGTCTACTTCAGAGGGATCTGCCACCACCATATTTGCTGATAATGCTTGTTCGAGAGCCTCAGGCGAGTCGGAAGGTGACGAGTCATTCTGAGAAGAGGAAAAGATATCCTCGTCCGATTTAGAGGAGGTGGTATATCCCAACCCGAAATGAGTTCATTGATAGTAGGGGTTGCCGCGCAGCGGCGTCCGTCTGCCTCTTCCGTAGTTGAGGCCTAGCTTTCGCTCTAAGTCGTAGCCCATGTTTTGCATGATCCTCAACGCTTGCAGGCTGTATTGGTGAATTTGCATTTTTCCAGTATCGTCATTAAAAGAATCTTCCTGGATAGCCGGTTGATTGCGCATGCGGCCGAAGACTATCGAACGCTGGCTGCTGCAGGTAGGCAGGACAATGAAGATAGAACCCTCATGCGGTCCATACGTCGTGACGATGTTGGATGATGACGCTGCTTCCCAGACATACGAACGGTAGGAGTTCATAACTTCCAAGAATTTTTGTGCTATGGGTTCTACCTCGTCACGGGGAGTGGATTCCTGATTTGGAATTTGAGCGTTAATGTACTGGAAAAGGGGATATTTATTATCATCTGGAACTCCATTCCTGGTCGCGTTTACATCGGTCGGCTGCCCGTTGCGCCGAAGGTTGATGGCCAGAGGTGGAGGCTTCTGGTTCAGAGTGACCACTCGAGGATCACCCCCTTTTCCTGACCTGGATTTGTTCAGGCGAATAGCCATAGGCTCCATGGCTTTTGGACGAGTGGTTCGTCCTTTCACTCTGATTGACAGCGGTAGTGCGGCAGAGGGTTCTCCTGGCTCCCGGTGGGATTCCTTCTCTGTCTTGCCCGACACTTCTTCCATGTGGTCTTGAGAGTACAACACGGTGTCAGAATAGTAGGATTCTACTCCTTTAAACGGGTTTAGGTCGGCAACCTCCGTTTGTACCGTTTCTTGGGGGTCTACATATTTAAGACATTGATGTAGAGTTGAAGGAACGATGTTGTGGTCGTGGATCCACGGTCTTCCCAGCAAAATATTGTAGGATACCTCTGAGTCGATGACGTAACACGTGGCCA